>CM019153.1:14619419-15173433 GCA_009733165.1 Naja naja | reverse complement strand
GAATAAGCAAAGAACACAGGTATCAAAGTTTTATGTTTTAATGGAAGAGAAACATTGGCTGGTTTCACTTGTTGCCTAAATTATACTTCCAGAGAACTTGGATTAGTTTTGTAGGTCACATTCCACAAATAATTAAGTTCCATCTGTCCTTAAACCTATGCAGATGGATTTGTTTTGTTTCATTTCCTAAATGAATTGTGTAGAGTACAGCAGAGGAAGAGAATCAGAAACTGTGCACTTCAAGTACCACAGTTCATACTGCTGAACTAATCTAAGGGAAAAAATATTCTTGGGGCAAATTCCCAAGTCCATGTAAAGGATGAAACTTGGGATGAAAGTTTTTCTAGATGTATCTAACTGTGCTACAAACTGCATACATACATACATACACATCATGCTTTTCTCTTTTCTATATTATGCCACATGCAGAAAAATGTGAGAAATCAAAAGAAAGTAAAATCAGATTTTAAAATGCATTAGACATAGTTTATGTTAAGTTTGCATGAAGAGTCAGACGCGAGGGTTCCAGCAAAAGACTTTATTAATGACAACAGCTCGAATGGACCCGTCCGGTAAGGCTACGGCTGCTTCTTATAGCCGGCAGCCGTAGCTGCTAGCCAATGGGAGTGCAGGGTTTCTTCCCGCACTATTTAAACCAATACCATTTGACATTTTACAAGACCAATTCAAAAAAACCAATAACATTTAAACCTACATACATAACACACCCCTCCCCACTAGGTTCAGTCCATACCAAACCCAACCTATCTAATGTATTCCCTTAAATAGGTGGGGCTCTTAATGTACGTTGAGACCTTCGTGGTTCAGAATCTTTATTGTTCTCACCCAGTGAGAGGGAATGTGTCTGCTGACATTTCCCTGTTAGGACTTCCTGTGAAAGAAGACCCGTTAGACTGTTAGAAATTGGTCTCTCCTCCCAACCCATCTCCATTCCAATGTCAACACCCAAATCTGGTAGTGATGTACAATCTTCCACTTCTAAGGATGGATCTAGGCATTGTGACAGGGTTCGGGATGGTTCCTGTCTTAATGACTCTACTTCTAAGGATGGATCTTGGCATTGTGACAGGGTTCGGGATGGTTCCTGCCGCAATGGCTCGTTACACAAGGGGTTGATTCCTGTTTGCTGATATTCCTCCTGTTCCTCCCTTCCCCCTAGAAGAGACATCAGGTGAGGGACCTAGAGAGAGACAGGGGCGATGTTCCTGAGTGAACCGGGATCTAAGTTGGTCAATGTGCCTGCTCCAGAGGAGGCCATCCTCTGTTTGAACCTGTAAGAAAGAGGGCCAGTGATGTGAGTTATTTCAGCAGGAATCCACAAAGGTTCACCTGTAAGGTTCCTAGCATAGACAGAATCTCCCACACTGAAAGAACGAACTTGGAAGTGGAATCCAGTGGTGTATTGGGTGCATAAGTGGGATGAAGTCGGTCAAGGGAAGACCTAAGTTTCCTGCCCATTAACAACTCTGCTGGGGACAAGATTAGTTGATGGGCTAGGAGTGATGTGTTGAACACTAAGAAGCTTTTCAAGCTTTCAGAGATGTCCCCAGGACCCAGCTGCTGAAGCTTTTCTTTGGTAAAGCGTACTATCACGTTCAGCCCGGCCGTTGGCCGAAGGGTGCCAGGGGCTGTAAGGGCATGTCTGATGCCCTGTTGAGCTAGAAAGGATTCAAAAATGTTAGACGTGAATTGAGGGCCATTGTCAGAGACAAGGACATCTGGTAACCCATGGGTTACAAAGAGCTTTTTGAGCTGCTTGATAACAGCCTCAGTAGTAGTAGAAGTCATGAGAATAACCTCTAGCCATTTGGAGTATGCATCAACAATTACTAGAAACGTGTGCCCTCTTGTAGGACCTGCAAAATCAATGTGGATTCTAGACCATGGGCCCCTAGGACATTCCCATTCCTGTGTGGGGGCGTGAGGTGGGGCAGGCCTGACTACCTGGCAATTGGGACAAGATGCAACCCAGTTTTCAACCATTTTGTCAATACCTGGCCACCATACATAACTCCTGGCCAAACCTTTCATCCTTACAATCCCAGGATGACCCTCATGTAACATTTCCAAAACCTCCCTTTGCAGTTTTGCAGGAATAACCACCCTGTTACCCCACAAAATACATCCTCTTAATACAGATAATTCAGTTTGCCTGGATTTGAAAGGTTGAGCAAAGTGAGGTAGATCTTGAAGAGGCCAACCTTTCTTAATCCAGCCCATAACAGGTGCCAACACAGCATCTTTGGCAGATTCTCTGGCAATCTCAGCAGCATGGACTGGAAGCTTAGCAACGGTCTCCAGGAAAAGGTGTGAGTCTCAAGTTCACAGTCTTCCTTGTGGCAAGGTAGTGGGCAACGACTCAGTGCATCAGCATGTCCAATGTCCTTGCCAGGCCTGTGAATCAGTTTGTAGGAGTAGGCTGCAAGAAATTCAGTCCACCTCAGCATTCTTGGTGACAGGATAATAGGTGTAGGTTTGTCTCCTGCCACGATGCCAAGCAAAGGTTTGTGATCTGTAACAATGGTGAATGACCTGCCATACAGATATTCATGAAATTTCTTAACAGCTGCTACAACTGCTAAAGCCTCCTTGTCCAATTGGCTGTAGTTCCTCTCTGCTTTGGACAGCGTGCGAGAGTAGAATGCAATTGGGGCTTCCTGCCATTGGGAAGCCTATGGCTCAAAACCCTCCCACTCCAAAAGGGGATGCATCACAAGTCAGAACAACAGGTAAATTCTCAGAGAATTGAATCAACACAGCATCAGACGTGATTAGTCTCTTAATACTGTTAAATGCTGACTGTTCCTTCCGCCCCCAGATCCAAGCAGCCTTCTTATCAAGTAAACGATGTAAGGGTTCAGCAATAGATGCTTTGTGAGGTAGAAACATGTGATAAAATTAATAAGGCCAAGGAAGGCTTGCAGATCTGACTTGCAACGAGGTTTAGGGCTTCCTTGATCGCTTTAACTTGGCATCAGTGGGGTGGATGCCCTGTTTATCAATCATGTACCCCAGGAATTCAACTCTGTCTGTTTTGAGAGTGCATTTGTCTTCCTTGACTTTCAACCCTGCTTTTCTGAATCTGGTAAGGACTTCTCTGAGTCTCTCTTGAAGCTGAGTGTCATTTTCAGCAGAGATTAACACATCATCAAAATAAGGCACTACCCCAGGAATTCCTTGCAACATTCTTTCCATAAGACTTTGAAAAATGCCTGGTGCCACGCTTACTCCAAATTGTAGTCTTTTACATTTGAAGGCACCTCTATGAGTCACAATTGTTTGTGCCTCTGCAGTGGCATCATCAACTGTTAATTGTTGATATGCCTGAGCTAAGTCCAGTTTAGCAAATACTGTACCCCTGCCAAGGGAATGGCAGATGATGCACAACAGGTACAGGGTATGCGTCTGCTGCAGCGCATGGTTAAGTCCCCTTGTAGTCACCACAGATTCTCACTGACCCATCAGCCTTGACTGGTGTGACTATGGGTGTTTCCCATCTGGAGTGGTCAGTAGGTTCCAAAACCCTTGGGCGATGAGCTTATCTAATTGTGCATCAATTTTTTCCTTTAAAGCAAATGGAACCCTCCTGGGCTTTAAACGAATTGGGGGCACCTTGGGGTCTAAACTGAAAGCAATAGGGGTCCCCTATACTTGCCCAGTCCTTGGAAGACCTCTGGAAACTCAGACTTCAAGGACTCTTCCCAGTCAGAACTGCTCACGTGATGGATGCCAGTCACCTCGATGCCAAGTGGCTTGAACCACTCAAGTCCCAGCAAACTTGGCGATCCTTGTCCCGATGGTCAGTGGCAAGCGTTTGGTGTGGCCTTTAAACTGCGTTGAATTCCCTCGCTCCAACTACTGGAATCTTGTTCCCTTGGTAGTCTTTGAGGTCAGTGCTTGCTTCTGGAAATGTTTTTCTGAATTCTTGGAAAGAGTCTGTGTATAGTGTCCCATGACACCATAGATAAATAAGAGCCTGAGTCCACTTCCATGTGGCACGGTCTCCCTTCAATAAACACCTTCACATGTACTTTTCTGCTATTTAAATGTGAAGACTGACCAATGGATATTGTTTGGTGAGTTTCACTCTTGCCATTTGCTTTTGGATTTCGCCCCATTTTTCCAATTAAATTGTTGGGCTTAAAATCTTCCTCAGGAAATTTCTTCCTGAATGATGGAGTTCTGGATGATTTGCAGACTCTGGCTATATGGCCCGTTTCTCACGTAGGCAAATGGAGTCAAAGAACTTGCATTCGTGTGGGGGTGGCCCCACAGCCTCTGCAAACGAATCCTTGCCTGTTTTCTCAGAGTCTTTTCTTTTCTTCTCCATTCTGAGCTTAAAAATCCCTCTTCTTCCTCACTGCTATCCGAATCAGAGTCTATTTGTTTGCAATGAGTTGTTGAGGATTTTTCCCCATCAGAATGGCTTGAGGCCTTGTTAATCTTTTTCATGGCGCAGCTGAGGACTTGGTGGCTTCTGCTGAAACAGCCTCTTCAATAGCCTCTTTAGCGTGATTTTGGTTTCATTAACAGTTTGCTTTGTAAGATCTTATCTTTAAGGCCCAAAACAAACCGATCCGCATGGCCTCTTCTACGTTGGTAAAGTCACAAGCACCCCCAATGTCCTTAAGCTTGCCCGAAGTCATTAACACTCGCTATCCCCTTGATCCCGGCGGTAAAATTGGTGTCTCTTAATGAGGCACGATACTTGTGGTAATGGGCTCTTAAAAGTCTTTCTAATTCGGGCCATTCTATTACCTTCAATTCTGCTGCTCCCGCGCCTTGCCATTTTGAAGACTGCGGACCGCAGTGTGTGAGAAAGACCGCCCTCTTCCGTCTCTCGGGGATGCCGGCGAGATCGTTCCCTTCCAGGAACATGTGGAACCGGTCTGCATCGATTCCCAGTCTTCCGTCGCCCGGATCGAGCGGTGCTGGGGGTGTTCAGCGCAGCCATCTCGCTCAGTTGCTTGTTGTCGCGTCGTCTTCTCTTCAGGAAATCCCATCCTCGCGCCAGTGTTAAGTTTGCATGAAGAGTCAGGCGAGGAGTTCCAGCAAAAGACTTTATTAATGACAACAGCTCGAATGGACCCGTCCGGGTAAGGCTACGGCTGCTTCTTATAGCCGGCAGCCGTAGCTGCTAGCCAATGGGAGTGCAGGGTTTCTTCCCGCACTATTTAAACCAATACCATTTGACATTTTACAAGACCAATTCAAATAAACCAATAACATTTAAACCTACATACATAACAGTTTATATCAATAGCATGCCCTGTACCTATTCACATAACTTTCTCTCTATGCTATGCATGCTCTTTACAATATACTCACTGTTAAGTTTGCATGAAGAGTCAGACGCGAAGAGCTTCAGTGAAGAGTTTATTCAGTGACTACAGCTCGAATGGACCCAACTTGGCTGGGCTACGGCTGCCTCTTATAGCCTGCAGCCGTAGTTGCCAGCCAATGGGAGTGCAGGGTTTCTTCCCGCACTATTTAAACCAATACCATTTAACATTTTACAAGAACAGTTCAAATAAACCAATAACATTCAAACCTACATACATAACACTCACCCTACATTCCAATTGCAGCTTTCCATGCCACATGCTTATCAATAAATGGGCCTCCAAATTTGGATCATTAGCACCAATTAATTAATACAGCCAGTTATTTTTTTGTATATAAACTTGTTAAATAAGATTAAGGAAGAGACTAAGTTACCTACTTGTTTCCATGCCACATGTAGCATTCTCTACTAATTGTAAGGACACAATGTCTCAGTATGGACACATTTTAATTTGTGTGTCATAAGCATATCCAAAGCTCAGTTTTATCACAAGCATGCTCACAGAATTTCATGTAAGATAGGAACTCTACTACAAGTCAATGTAGTGCAACCTTCATCACACAAACTAGGAGTTGTATGGTAGAGACTGACATATTTGGGATATGTGCTTTTATCCTGATTTTCTGAAGTTTTTGGTTTTTAGAACAGGGTAATCCTTCACCATGGTTTTATTCATTTTATTAGAATAAATTGGCTTTAAACCACTAGCATAGATGGCTCCTGAGTCTCATACTGGTTCCTCCAGGGATCAGTTGTGGTCCCCAAAATCTTTCCCAATAGTGTGTATCAATGGTGGGATTCAAATTTTTTTACTACCGGTTCTGTGGGCGTGGCTTGGTGGGTGTGGCAGGGGAATGATAATGTAAAATCTCCAGTCAGAGGTGGTATTTGCCGGTTCTCCAAACTACTCAAAATTTCTGCTACTGGTTCTCCAGAACTGGTCAGAACCTACTGAATGCCACCTCTGGGGTATATGTATTAACCAAACTTCTACACATTAATATATGATCACTACAGATTGGCAAAGGTTTCAAGAGGATTGTATGCCTAGTTATCTGCTTGCTTGCTTCCTTGGCTTCTTCTCAGCCTTCATATCTTCTCTTTCCTTTCATCTCAGGCATTCCTTAACTTTCTTTTATGTGGCCATTAGGTTTTGCATTGTGAGCTCCAATATGCTGCTGAAAAGCTAGTGCATCCATCAGCCTTTGAAAGCTGAACTTTCCTGGCTTAAAGCTACAATTTGTAAAAGAATGAGCTGTCCCATGAGCCCAAAAATATAGCAGAAGTTTCTAAATTGTTTTACAGTTATCTCTTCCTGCAAGTGCATTTCAAAACAAAGGGCTATCAAGGGCAGCATACTATGTGGTTAGCTGAATTTCATCCTTTCTCTAGGACCTCAAGGCAGCCGGAAAACAAAGATGTTGTTTCCTGGGTGTTTTGTGTGTATTTTATAGTGTTTTTAGCTTCTGATCATGAAAATAACCTATAATGTAACCAATGACATACCGTTTTATAGAAATCTGTTTTTCACAATGGCAACTGTAACTTTTAATATCTGTTGGCAAGCTGCACACATGAAAGAAACATACAAAAACATGGAACTGTTGTTGAAGCACATCCAGTACACCAAGTACAAATGAAATATCCATGAAGTTCTAAAAGTAGTGGTTCGGCTACTTAGAATGCAGCTCAGAAATACCAAATATTGTTGTTACATATGCAAATGGGACAGCCATGCAAGAGAGTCACATTACATTAAAAAGAAATTGTCACTCTGAAGAATTTGGTTTCAGGACAGAAAAACATGCAACATAAACTATTTATTGACCCAACGAAGGTATTTTTCTTCTGCTTCACATAGAACTTGGACTGATGAAATTTTTTATGAAAATGATGAACAAGGGAATTGAATGTTATCATTATCTGAGATAGATGTTTTCAAGAATAACTGATGCCAAGATTAAGAAAAGTATTTCTGTTGATCCACAGATCAACTACATCATCAGTGACAAGTGTTCAAACATTATGGGGCCAGAGAAAATCACCTGGAAAGATTCAAGGATGTCTTTGGGAATTTTCTTGGCAACTATGGAGCACCGAACTATATTCAGCTGGTTGACAAACTTCTTACAGCATGTAAGACAATACATATAGTCTTTATTGATTAGCCCTTGGGCCATATCAAAGTGCAAAGTTCCAGCAATAAATTGTTGTTGAAATTTGATAAAAACAATTTAAAATGGAATTGGATAAAATACAATTTAAAATGGAATCAAAATAAAATACAATTTAGATAAAATAATAATAAAATACAATCTAAAATGAAATTGTAATAATGTAGAATAATTTAAGATATAGATAAAATATGACAGCATCATACTTCAGAGTCGCCCCTGCAATCTACCCCAATCAGTCCCACATATGCAGATCTCAACCGGATCATTTTGTTTAAGTACTGTGCTTGAAAACGTTATTTTCAAGTTCTGGCTGGACATAAGGTAAGTTATTTTGATATGGGGATCCCAATAGGTCATTCATCTGGTATATAGACCAAGATACCTGTCTCTCACCCTCTTATATATGCAACAGTCAAACAGGATGTGAGCCAGGTCCTCTACCTCTGCCACTCCGCAAATGCAGAGATGCTCATTGTATGGTATAGCATGAAATCTCCCGTATCTGACCATTGTGTCAAGCTGTTCGAATCTCGCTCTTGTAAATATGACAATGAAATGCAACATGCTTGAAGATTCATTTTCTCCATTCTATCCACATTTTGAACAGAGAGGGCCACTGGTTTGAAAGAAGAGTCAAAGAGGCCACCTATTTCAAAATGAACACCCTCTCCCAATAGAAGGGGAGGGATATGACATTATCTATCTCCTGTCTACAACACAATCCTTTTAGCAGTTCCAAGAAGACTCCACACCCATTTACATGACTCAGGTGAGCCTGAGGATACAAAGAATCTTCCAAGTGAGGACACAGAGAAACATCCAAGTGGCCTCAATGACTCTCTAAAACAGGGGTGTCAAACTCACGTCATCACAGCAGCGTCATGTGACATATCAAGACTTTTTTCCCCTTTGCTAAACCAGGTGTGGGCATGGTTAGTGCGTGATGCATCTGGCCCATGGGCCAGGAGTTTGACAGCCCAGCTCTGAAAAGGACCAGCCATCTGCAAGGAATATAAATCCTTTCATTGCCTATCATCCAATCAGAGCTAAAGAAACTTTTTGGATGAGAAGTGAAATGTCTTCAAAGAAAAATGAAAGTCCGGTTGTCTTTTGAAAAAGCACCTTTGTGACTGCCTAACTGTGTTTTTTCTGGTTGTTGTTATTCTTGCCTTGTTTTGGATTGACCTCATGCCTTGACTTGGATCATGTCTTGTGAATTCTGGACTTTTCTTGCCTTGTGAACCCTCTTGTATTTTGGGATCCTGGATTTAATTTTGCCTGATGGGTTTATTTTGATTGGGAAACTTTTAAGTGCCTTGTGGACTCATTGGCTATTGCTCTGTGGACTAGTATTGATCTGCTTGTGACTGAACTCCATTGGGACAGTTCTGGGTTTTTGGTGGAAGGAGTTGCAGGGCAATATTAATGTACCCACTAAATCACAGTTGTGTGTGTGTGAGAGAGAGAGCAGAACAGTGCAGTAACTTGGGAATCTCCATTTTATTCTTATCACAACCTCATGAAATAGAATGAGCTGAAAGTGACTGTACTAAAGGCACATTGAATTTCCTTAGTTCCCTATCTGTGCAACCAGTTTACTACTCCATTAGTTTTTGCCATGGGCCAAAAATTCAATAAGAATACACACTGTAGATTTGCCCTATACCTGAAACAACTGAAACAATACAGTGAAGTTCAGATTTCACACAAAGATCAATTTCAAGATAAGATTATATATATTTCTCTGAATCTCTTCTGAACTTTGGTGGCTCAGGCTGTTAAATGCCTGCTCTTAAGATCCAGCTGTCTACAATTACTGTAGGCTCGAATCCCACCAGGCTCAAGGTTGACTCAGCCTTCCATCCTCTCGGGGTAGGTAAATTGAGGACCCAAGATTGTTGGGGGCAATTAGCTGACCTTGTAAAAATGCCGCTTAGTAATAAGCAGGCATATACAATGGAATGAAGGCTATTGCTGAGCACATTGGGTTGTGCTCCAAAAATTGTAAGCCGCCCTGAGTCTTGGAGAAGGACATATAAATGTAATTAAAAAAAAAAACTTTTCTTAGTTACTTAATTTAAGAGCATGGCAAATCTTTAAATCAGCAATCTCAAAAAAGTTAGTAATCAGATCACAATTTTTTTTAATTACATTTATATGCCGCCCTTCTCCGAAGACTCAGGGTGGCTTACAATTTTTGGGATACAACCCAATGTGCTCAGCAATAGCCTTCATTCCATTGTATATGCCTGCTTATTACTTTTGTTTTCATTTTATAATAATCAAAAAGAGGGAAATTTGTTTCTTCTTTCCCTGACAGTGAGTTAGGGTAAACCTAACCCTAACCTAACCCTAACCACAAAGTGGTTGATTAATAAAAGTGTGCAGAAACCAGCTTGTGCAAATTTAGATGCTGTGGGCCAAAAAGCTTTTGGACACAAGATTTCATCACTAGTGGCAGACCAAAAAGAGCACTGAAGTAGAATATTAGCATTGCCGAGACAAGGCCAGAATAAATTTGTGCATCTAATTTATGAAATTAAATTACTAAAGCAATGGAGGGGGTGGAAAGAGAAGAGAAAAGCAGGGTAACTTATAGCACTGTTATCCAATCAAGTGAAATATAACATTTTTTTTGTCTTCTCTACAACCCAATCTACATCTCAAATCTGAAAATCATGATTAAATTTGTCTAATACGTGGCTCGTTCCTTAGGAACGGGCATTTTCTGTATTTGCTTTTGTGAAGGTATATTAGCCTGACATTTCATTTTTCTTTGTCCCTGTAGTCATGCTTTTATTTTCTACTTTGTATGGTGTAAAATTGCTATTTTCTTGAGCAATTAGCACAGGTTTTACTGCTCTTGCTGTGAAAATAGTCCAGATGACTAGAGGCAAGCGTTAGGGAAAAAACCCTTTCCATTACTAAGTCCTCAGGAAAACTGTTGATTGAAAAATCTACCACTAAATTGCTGCAGTCTATCAAAGCCATAATAGCAGCTTGCAGAATCATTATAATCAATGTTGGGATTGTATAACAGAAGCCTGTGTCCTTTTCTACTGCTACATAATTTGGTAAAAATCTTTTCTGTTTTTTGTATTCGTAATCATGAAAAATCTAATACTTGTCTTAAGAGGTGTTAGAAACTATAGTTTGCTTATTGATCAGCAACAAATGCAAGTTCTTACAACGTGTGCTTATTGTTATGTATGTAGGTTTAAATGTTATTGGTTTATTTGAATTGGTCTTGTAAAATGTCAAATGGTATTGGTTTAAATAGGAAGAAACCCTGCACTGGTTTCGAGCTGTTGTCATTAATAAAGTCTTTTGCTGGAACTCCTCGCGTCTGACTCTTCATGCAAACTTAACACTGGCGGCGAAGGTGGGATTTCCCTGAAGAGAGCGACGCGACGAACAAGCAACTGGCGAGATGGCTGCGCTGAACACCCCAGCACCGTTCGATCCGGCGACGGAAGACTGGGAATCGTATGCAGACCGGTTCCACATGTTCCTGGAAGGGAGCGATCTCGCCCGGCATCCCGAGAGCGGAAGAGGGCGGTCTTTCTCACACACTGCGGTCCGGCAGTCTTCAAAATGGCGAAAGCGTTGGCGGGAGCAGCAGAATTGAAGGTAATAGAATGGCCGAATTAGAAAGACTTTTAAGAGCCCATTACGCCCCAAGTATCGTGCCTCATTAAGAGACACGAATTTTACCGTCGGGATCAAGGGGATAGCGAGTGTTAATGACTTCGTGGCAAGCTTAAGGGACATTGGGGGCTTGTGACTTTACCAACGTAGAAGAGGCCATCGTGATCGGTTTGTTTTGGGCCTTAAAGATAAGATCTTACAAAGCAAACTGTTAATGAAACCAAAAATCACGCTTAAAGAGGCTATTGAAGAGGCTGTTGCAGCAGAAGCCACCAAGTCCTCAGCTGCGGCCATGAAAAAGATTAACAAGGCCTCGAGCCAGGCCTCAAGCCATTCTGATGGGGAAAAATCCTCAACAACTCATTGCAAACAAATAGACTCTGATTCGGATAGCAGTGAGGAAGAAGAGGGATTTTAAGCTCAGAATGGAGAAGAAAAGAAAAGACTCTGAAAAAACAGGCAAGGATTCGTTTGCAGAGGATGTGGGGGCCACCCCGCACTGAATGCAAGTTCTTTGACTCCATTTGCCTACGTTGTGAGAAGGGGTCATATAGCCAGAGTCTGCAAATCATCCAGAACTCCACCATTCAGGAAGAAACTTCCTGAGGAAGATTTTAAGCCCAACAATTTAAGTGGAAAAATGGGGCGAAATTCAAAAGCAAATGGCAAGAGTGAAACTCACCAAACAATATCCATTGGTCATTCTTCACATTTAAATAGCAGAAAAGTACATGTGAAGGTGTTTATTGAAGGGAGACCGTGCCACATGGAAGTGGACTCAGGCTCTTATTTATCTATGGTGTCATGGGACACTATACACAGACTCTTTCCAAGAATTCAGAAAAAACATTTCCAGAAGCAAGCACTGACCCTCAAAGACTACCAAGGGAACAAGATTCCAGTAGTTGGAGCGAGGAATTCAACGTGCAGTTTAAAGGCCACACCAAACGTTTGCCACTGACCATCGTGGACAAGGATCGCCCAAGTTTGCTGGGACTTGAGTGGTTCAAGCCACTTGGCATCGAGGTGACTGGCATCCATCACGTGAGCAGTTCTGACTGGGAAGAGTCCTTGAAGTCTGAGTTTCCAGAGGTCTTCAGCGAAGGACTGGGCAAGTATATGGGGACCCCTATTGCTTTCAGTTTAGACCCCAAGGTGCCCCCAATTCGTTTAAAGCCCAGGAGGGTTCCATTTGCTTTAAAGGAAAAAATTGATGCACAATTAGATAAGCTCATCGCCCAAGGGGTTTTGGAACCTACTGACCACTCCAGATGGGAAACACCCATAGTCACACCAGTCAAGGCTGAGGTGGACTGAATTTCTTGCAGCCTACTCCTACAAACTGATTCACAGGCCTGGCAAGGACATTGGACATGCTGATGCACTGAGTCGTTGCCCACTACCTTGCCACAAGGAGGACTGTGAACTTGAGACTCACACCTTTTTCCTGGAGACCGTTGCTAAGCTTCCAGTCCATGCTGCTGAGATTGCCAGAGAATCTGCCAAAGATGCTGTGTTGGCACCTGTTATGGGCTGGATTAAGAAAGGTTGGCCTCTTCAAGATCTACCTCACTTTGCCCAACCTTTCAAATCCAGGCAAACTGAATTATCTGTATTAAGAGGATGTATTTTGTGGGGTAACAGGGTGGTTATTCCTGCAAAACTGCAAAGGGAGGTTTTGGAAATGTTACATGAGGGTCATCCTGGGATTGTAAGGATGAAAGGTTTGGCCAGGAGTTATGTATGGTGGCCAGGTATTGACAAAATGGTTGAAAACTGGGTTGCCTCTTGTCCCAATTGCCAGGTAGTCAGGCCTGCCCCACCTCACGCCCCACACAGGAATGGGAATGTCCTAGGGGCCCATGGTCTAGAATCCACATTGATTTTGCAGGCCCTACAAGAGGGCACACGTTTCTAGTAATTGTAGATGCATACTCCAAATGGCTAGAGGTTATTCTCATGACTTCTACTACTACTGAGGCTGTTATCAAGCAGCTCAAAAAGCTCTTTGTAACCCATGGGTTACCAGATGTCCTTGTCTCTGACAATGGCCCTCAATTCACGTCTAACATTTTTGAATCCTTTCTAGCTCAACAGGGCATCAGACATGCCCTTACAGCCCCTGGGCACCCTTGCCAACGGCCGGGCTGAACGTATGGTGCGCTTTACCAAAGAAAAGCTTCAGCAGCTGGGTCCTGGGGACATCTCTGAGAAGCTTGAAAAGCTTCTTAGTGTTCAGCACATCACTCCTAGCCCATCAACTAACTTGTCCCCAGCAGAGTTGTTAATGGGCAGGAAACTTAGGTCTTCCCTTGACCGACTTCATCCCACTTATGCACCCAATACACCACTGGATTCCACTTCCAAAGTTCGTTCTTTCAGTGTGGGAGATTCTGTCTATGCTAGGAACCTTACAGGTGAACCTTTGTGGATTCCTGCTGAAATAACTCACATCACTGGCCCTTTTTCTTACAGGGTTCAAACAGAGGATGGCCTCCTCTGGAGCAGGCACATTGACCAACTTAGATCCCGGTTCACTCAGGAACATCGCCCTGTCTCTCTCTAGGTCCCTCACCTGATGTCTCTTCTAGGGGAAGGGGAGGAACAGGAGGAATATCAGCAAACAGGAATCAACCCTTTGTGTAACGAGCCATTGCGGCAGGAACCATCCCGAACCCTGTCACAATGCCAAGATCCATCCTTAGAAGTAGAGTCATTACGACAGGAACCATCCCGAACCCTGTCACAATGCCTAGATCCATCCTTAGAAGTGGAAGATTGTACATCACTACCAGACTTGGGTGTTGACATTGGAATGGAGATGGGTTGGGAGGAGAGACCAGATTCTAACAGTCTAACAGGGTCTTCTTTCACAGGAAGTCCTAACAGGGAAATGTCAGCAGACACATTTCCCCTCTCACTGGGTGAGAACAATAAAGATTCTGAACCACGAAGGTCTCAACGCACGTAAGAGCCCCACCTATTTAAAGGAATACATTAGATAGGTTGGGGTTTGGTATGGACTGAACCTAGTGGGAGGGGTTATGTATGTAGGTTTAAATGTTATTGGTTTATTTGAATTGGTCTTGTAAAATGTCAAATGGTATTGGTTTAAATAGTGCGGGAAGAAACCCTGCACTCCCATTGGCTAGCAGCTACGGCTGCCGGCTATAAGAAGCAGCCGTAGCCTTACCCGGTCGGGTCCATTCGAGCTGTTGTCATTAATAAAGTCTTTTGCTGGAACTCCTCGCGTCTGACTCTTCATGCAAACTTAACACTTATATCTTCTGTTCACACTTTACCAGTGTGGAAAAGATCATATAAGAAGATGGTGAAAGTGCACACACCTGAAAATTACATGGTAGGGCATAGCATGAAAAATGGCTCCAATGATATTATTCCCATGTATCAATCAAACTCACATTATCCTCACGGAAGTCACAGAATTGCTCTGTCCACCTCTCCACTCAACTTGTCATTATTCCTGTGTGGTTCAGTATAAACTTCTATGTAGCACCTGAATGCTACACAGCTATGCTCTCTTCAGTTTGTTCAGTTTGTGAATATTGACATTCATGACTTTTTTATCCAACTTCTTCCTTTGGCACAGGTTAAATTTACATCTAGTTCACTGAACCAGTAGTTGAACCGACCGGCTGGCCCTGCCCACCCCACCCACCCCCTCCCAGGAGTCTCCACCAGCCTGTTTTGGATGCAGGTGAGTGCAGGGTCCACGCAGAGGCTCTGGGAGAGCAAAAAACGGATCCTGGAAGTTCCAGAAATTCTGGCTTCTGGAGGGCCTCCAGAGCCCGTGGGAGACCAATTTGCCTTCCCAGAGGTCTGAGGGAAGCCTCTGAACTCTGGGGATGGTGAAAACAGCCCTCCTGGAAGTTCCAGTAGGCCATACCTGCCATGGCCATGCCCACCAAGCAACCGGGCAGAGAACCGGTTGTTGGGATTTTTGAATCCCACCCCTGGCCATATATAAATGTACTAGGAAGAGGCATCTATTATTGCTTATTCTGTATGTTTAGTTTTTTTTAAAAAAAAGAAGCTGTGGTGAGTGCACAATCTCTTACAATTGTCTCATCTGTATAATTAAGCCATCACACTGCTGACCCAATAAGGCCTTCATCGCTCTCTAGAGCTGAAGGGAGAGCATATCCAATATAGTGATGGAAATAGTGCATCAACAACAACATGGTAATTGAAAGGAAATTGTGTAGAATGTTGGTGTAGGAACAAATGGTTTTTAGAGAAGAGGTAGCTATGCTTCACTCTAAGAGACTTTTGGTCCCACTGAAGAACCCTAACTGATGCTCTTGCCACAAACATAGGTTTGAATTGTGATTTGTATTGTGATTGGTAGAACAGAAGTCTAGAAAATGGCTTACCATTCTCTTCGGATCTAATGACTTAGCCATTATTAGTCTTTTAGTTGGAGATACATTTGGTGATTAAAAAAATTAGTCCTTGTTGTTCTTTTATCTTTCATCATGCCTTCCATTATTAGGTTTTTTAAATGATCACCAGTGCATGCTTGCCATTGTTTAGTCCAGTGGTTCTTAACCTGGGCGATATCACACACCCCCAAGGGGCGATTTTGTTTTTCAGGGGGGCGATGGAACAAAAAGGGGCAACATGGGGGCGAAGTAATGGAAGGGGGGCAATATGGGGGCGATGGAGCAAGATATATTGGGAGAGAGAGAGAGAGATCTATATTGGTAGATAGGTAGGTAGGTAGGTAGGTAGACAAAAAGACAGACAGGTAGGTAGATAGGCAGGAAGGCAGGCAGGCAGGCAAACAGACAGACCTTTTGGATGGATGGATGGATGGATGGATGGATGGATGGATGGATGGATGGATGGATGGACGGATGGACAGACAGACAGACAGAAAGAATGCGAGAGCGGCAGCACTTTGGGAAAGCGGTGGCAGCGGCTTTTCCCAACATGCTGCTGTATTTGAGGCACTGGTTCAGGTCAATGGCATGAGACTGCCTTGAACGCCCCCCTGCCGCTTCTTAGCCCCCCTCTGCTGGCCTCCTTGGGGACACTAAGAGGTGGCAGGGGGGTGGTTATGTTGGGGGAGGGGGGCGATGACAACTTCCTCAATGGCTCAAGGGGGCGATTCTTTCAAAAAGGTTAAGAACCACTGGTTTAGTCTACTCCATCTTCCCATTCTCTAGAATAGACCCTCCCCTCCTATGCTGCCTTGCCACTCTGGACCCCTGTCCCCAGTGTTGAAAGAAAGGGGTTACTAGCATGTTAAGCAACACAGCAGCAGATCATATATCTTCCACCCCTTTCTATCATGTCTGGAAAGGGAGAGAGAATGAGCATTACCAGATAATGTGAACAGGCATGTACGTACAAGTAATCTACTTCACATTGTGCATTTGGACTTTGAAAAAGCTTTTGACAATGACTCTGGTCAAACAGTCATTGGAGCTGTAAGTTAAGAAGCCTTCTCCTGCATATACTGTTGGCTAACAACAGGAAATGGGGCAGGAAGTAATATCTAGTAGCAGATATTATTACTACTAGAAGAACATTCATGATGTTATTGTTATTATTGCCCTACTTCCTTTATATACAGTATGTCAGGGTTCCGCCTAATTAAATCATGAGCCTTGAGCCAAAGTTTATTAGGAGCAACATGTCGGCATTAACCTAAATGAAGTCAACTCTGGCATACGTAATTTACAGTCACCTGAGACCCTGTTCCCCGCCCCCATGTATCATAAATCAGATTCTCTAATGAAGCACGTTCACAGGCTGGGTGGCATCAATCACGTTCTCCAATGAAGGATTTTCACAGGGTGGAATGTACTTCAGGTTTCAAACCGCCATAATGCTCCTTCAGATTTCTTTGTTTATGGCAACTTGAAAACAAGCATAGGAATGTTTTATGAGTTGACATAGTAGTTGTAACTTTAGTTGTAACTAAAGAGTCCATTAGGATAACATATTATAGAAAAATATAAAGCAAAGGACACAGCATTTAAACATTAAAACATTGTTCTGCCCCTGGAAGTAGGGGTCTCTCTAAAAAAGATAATGTGATTTTACAAAAATTACTATTTAATTTAACACTTTCATTTAATCTAGAATGTCTCTTCAGGATATAGCTTTAATTTTTAGTTCCGATTCTGTTGATAATTCATATTGAACCATAGTTTTGGCATTTCATTTCACAGAAATCCATCTATACATTTATCTAATGTTTGTTCTACAGCTTACTCAATTGAGGGAGATGTTTAAAACATCCATGATAATTTTTCTAGTCAATAAAGTTTTTTTTATCAAGGAAATAAATAGAGATATCATATACTCTTTAGCTAATAGAATTTTTAAAAGTTAGCGTATTATATGTGTTTCTTATTTTAACATATATTTTCTTTAGAGACCAGTTGTAAAAACTTTTTAAAAATAAAATATATCCTCAAATAAAGCTCAGTTCCAGACAACTACCCAAACGTAGCTGTGCTTGGCAACACTAACTAATGGAGTTGTCTTAACTTTTTCCTAAGATGTTTTTTGAATACCACAATTTTTATGAAGTTGCTTAATCTTTTGAAAAAGAAACTCAAACTTCATTTTAATTATCCCTTACAAACTGATTAATGCAATTAATCCTTTAGCCTCTTTAATCCTTCAGTGATATCCTTAACTGCAATCCAAAATACAAATATGTATGAGACTCAACTCAACTCAAATCTTTATTGTAGTCATAGATCAGGATAAGGAGAGAGGGTCCAGCCATTAAAAAGAAATAAAGAATGCATCAACAGTAAAAATAAAGTTATAAAAAATATTAAAAGGTAGAAAATATAGAAAGTAAAAGTTATACATGAAAAGTAAAGTATCTAAAAGAAGGGGTAGTCTAAAATGTTAGTATGTGTAAAACTATATGAAGTCGTGAAGCACTCTGATGTGATGAACTAAGTGCTTATTAGATGTAGTTTATAAATTTGAGTCCCAAACACAGATTAATATGAGACAAATGTTGAATGCTACTGCAAATCATAGCAATTTTGTATGTTGTAGCATGGTTGGTATCTGAAAGCTCCATAATGGTATAAAAATAATGAAATCTTGGTATTTATGTAGTAATGATGTGAGTCCAATATGAATGTCTCTATTCTGGTAAGATTACTCACCTAGACTGTGATGAAATTCTTGGCCTGGAAAGACAGATATAGAATAAGAGAACAATATTGATATTCCACAGTATTGATCAGGGAAGTTATAAGATATCACTCACTTTCTAAACAGACGATCAGTATTATTTCAAAACTGATACCAATATATAATTTTTATACTGATAGTATATAGGGTATATAGTATATAAGACTTGGATATAGTATAGTATGTAGTATTTAGCATATAGCAAATATATATATATATTCTTAAGTTTTTGCGGGTATTTATATGTATGGTATTCAGCTTTGTTCGGGTATTTTCCCACGTCATTATAGTTGTGCTTTTAAAGTTGTAGTGACGTTTCAGCAGAATCTCATCTGCCATCATCAGGCTTGTGTATTGGGTTCCTCTGTGTGTCAGGCTTTGCAGCTGTTTCTGTTTTAAATTTGGTGCTAGCCTCATGCTTTTCTTCATCCTGATTGGTTGGGAATCTTGGTCTGTGTTTATTGGTCTTGGAGTTTGCTGTGTTCTGCTTGATTGGTGTTTCTAATATCTTCTGTCTGTTTTGTAGTGTTTTTTTTTTGTCTTGATTGGCTGGCAACATTGTGTTTCATGTATTGGGGGCTTTTAGCACGGCTTGGCTTCGGGTGAATGTCCGGCTATTGTTTATTAGGAAGCTAAGTTTCATCTGGGTGGCTGGTTGGGGTGTGTTTGGGCTGGAGGTATCAGGGGGCATCTGTAGCAATGGCTGCAAAGCCTGACACACAGATGGATCCAATACACAAGCCTGATGATGGCAGATGAGATTTTGCTGAAACGTCACCACAACTTTAAAAGCACAACTATAATGACGTGGGAAAATACCCGAACAAAGCTGAATACCATACATACATACATACATACATACACACACACACACACACATACACTATATGGTATATAGTATATAAGACTTGGAACTGTAGCATTTTTGAAGCAAAGGAGTCAATTCATCACCATCAATGGCTAGGAACAGCTCCTGATTTCTTTGCAGAATTATTTCATCGGTAACTATTCCTTGTGGCTGAAGACTGAAAGATTATTTCATAACAACTATAAGGAGTTATTTGTAAAGAAGTATGAGATCTGAGAAAGTTTGGGCAATGCTAAATTATTATGTAACCCCTCAAAGAGATATTTTATTTATTTATTTATAATTGGACTTGTATGCCGCTCCCCCTCCGAAAGGACTCGGGGTAGCTCACAACTAAAATACAACAATAAATATTTTAAAAAGAATTAAACTTAAACAAGCCCAATAACTAGAATTAATTTAAAACTAATTTTAACGCCCCCCCCAAGAGGTCAGTCCAGCCCGGCCTGTTCAAACAGCCAGGTTTTCAAATCGCGGCAGAAAGAACAGAGATCAGGAGCCAAATAGAGCCCCAGGGCTAGTTGCTTCCACAAGGCAGGAGCTGCAACAGAGTAGGCCCTTCCCCGAGGCACTGCCATCTGACACTGTCTCACAGATGGCACCCCGAGGAGTCTCCATCTGTGCACGCGCACAGGGCGATCAATATTCGATATTGGCAGGAGACGATCCCACAAATACCCAGACCCAAGCTGTGAAGGACTTTGAATGTTAATGCCAATACCTTGAATCTCACCCGGAGGGCAACCAGCAACCAATGCATTTCGGGCAGGAGGGGTGTAACATGGGAGTAGTGGGAAACTCCCATCACAACTCGCACGGCCACATTCTGCACCAGCTGAAACCTCCAGATGGTATGCAAGGGCAGTCCTAAGTAGACAGCGTTACAGTAGTCAAGTCAGGATGTGACAAGTGCATGAGTGATTGTGCGAAGGGCATCTTGGTCCAGATAGAGGCATAACTGGCGAACCAGTCGGACCTGGGCAAAAGCCCCCCTGGCCACGGCTCCCACTTGTTCCTCCAAACTGAGCCGTGAGTCCAGGAGAACTCCTAGGTTCCGGGCCCTGTCCACAGGGGGCAACACCTCTCCCCCTATGACCAAAGGGGGAATCTGTTGACTGGTCCGATATGCCTGTACACACAGCCACTCAGTCTTGGCCAGGTTGAGCTGTAGCCCATTCCTGCCCATCCAGATAAGTACCGCATCCAGACAATGGGACATCATGGAGAGGGCATCACTGATTTGGCCTGGGGTGGAGATATACAACTGGGTATCATCAGCATACTGATGATACCTCACCCCAAAGCCACGGATGATTTCCCCCAGCGGCTTCATATAGATGTTGAACAAGAGGGGTGAAAGGACCAACCCCTGAGGGACCCCACAAGTGAGTGCTCTCAGGGTCGACCTCTGCCCCCCTGCCAACATCAATTGTGAACACCCCAAAAGGTAGGAGGAGAACCACTGCAAAACAGTGCCTCCCACTCCCAACCCCCCGAGGCATCGCAATAGTCGATGGTATCAAAAGCCGCTGAGAGATCTAATAGGACCAGGACAGAGGAAAATCCCCTGTCCCACGCCCTCCAGAGATCATCCACCAGTGCGACCAATGCCGTCTCGTGCTTCCGTGCGGAAGCCCGATTGATACGGATCTAGATAGTCCACTTCCTCCAGGAAGAGCGGAAACTGCTGATCCACCACGCTCTCAACAACCTTCTCCAAGAAGCGAAGGTTGGAAACTGGACGAAAATTGTTTAAAATGGCTGGGTCCAGAGCAGGCTTCTTCAGGAGGGGTTTCACCACTGCCTCTTTCAAGGCGGCGGGGAAAGAACCCTCCCACAACGAAGCATTAACCACTGCCTGGAGCCAGATGCACGTGACCTCCCTGGAGGCATATACCATCCAGGAAGGACACGGGTCCAATAAACACGTGGTGGAACTCAGTCGTCACATAATCCTGTCCACTTAGAATATGCCCTTAGAATATCATTCTATCAATATGCCCTTAGAATATCATTATTTGTAACAAGATATTTTTTAAAGGCAATCTTGCAGAGGAAAAGGGAATGAGCAGGAATTATAGCTTAAAACTACTAAGGATCAAAGGTCATGGCATCTGTTCAGGAAACATTCATTCCCATTTGCCTTTCATAAAGCTTTGATTATATGGCTCTATCATAGGGCATGGAGGTCAGTATATGTGGCAGAACCCATGAGATAGTAAGGTTGGGGAGGATTTGTGATGTTACAGTAGTTTCTTATTTTATACTTGTTGTTATGCTGTTTACTATGATGGATAACCACTGTTATCCATCCAGAGTTATCAGGATGAGATGCCTGGCCATAAGAGGAGAGGGGAGGGGAGCGGAGGGGAGGGAAGGGAAGGGAAGGGAAGGGAAGGGAAGGGAAGGGAAGGGAAGGCAACTTTTCCTGGGACCAGAACTAAGCCATAGTGTATATTTACAGTTGATCATCTTTCTTTAAGTTGTAAAGGCTTGGAAAAAGATATGTTACTTGAAGCTATATCTTCAAGAATGTTGCATTTGGGAAGATTTTTACTCATGTCCTGGTAGGATTTGTTACCACTGTAAGGTGTTGCAACACAGAGCTGAATTTAATATGTTCACTGTATGTTAAATTGAATTTGTATGGATCTCTAAACCTATATCTATTTCACAGAGTCATTCAATAAATTGCAATGCCAAGTTGTGTCAGATTAAAACAGATTTATTTATAAAAGAGTAGAACAATCAATAAATATATTATTCTTAAATATATACAGAGTCTTTTCTTCTTTCATTCCTTTTAAACAGTCCTTCAAGGAACTAGAAGTCACTATGAGAGATTCACAGTTCTTCCTGTTATGTATGCAGGTTTAAAGTCATTGGTTTAGTTTGAACTGTTCTTGTAAAATGTAAGAAATGATTGGTTTAAAAAGTGCGGGAAAACCCTGCACTCTGATTGGCTGGCAACTGCGGCTGCTGGCTATAAGTAGCAGCCGCAGCCCAGCCAAAGTGGGTTCATTCTGAGCTGTAGTCACTAATAAACAAAGAGCTTGAAGCACTCCGCGTCTGTCTCTTCATGCAAACTTAACACTGGCAACGAGGATGGGATCTCCCTGAAGAAGAAGGCAATGCGGAACAGAAGGAGAGCGAGATGGCTGCACTGAACAACCCCCCAGCCCCGTTCGATCCGACGGCAGAAGACTGGGAGTCGTATGCAGATCGTTTCCAAATGTATCTGGAAGGAAATGATCTTGCCGACATTTCCGAGAAGCGGAAGAGGGCGGTCTTTCTCATGCACTGCGGTCCGGCAGTTTTCAAGATGGTGAAGGCATTGGTGGGAGCTGCAGACGTGAAGGTAATGGAATGGCCTGACTTAGAAAAGTTGTTAAGAGCCCATTACGCCCCACAAGTATCGTGCCTCATTAAGAGGCACAAGTTTTACCGTCGGGATCAAGGGGAAAGTGAAAACGTTAATGACTTCGTGGCAAGTTTAAGAGACATTGGGGGTGCATGTGAATTTAACAATTTAGAAGAGGCCATGCGCGATTGATTTGTTCTGGGCCTTAAAGACAGGGTGTTACAGAGCAAGTTATTAATGAGACCTAAGAACACGCTGAAGGAAGCAATAAAAGAGGCCTCTTCAGCAGAAGCTACCAAGTCCTCAGCAGCAGCCATGAAGAAAATTAACAAGGCCACAAGCCATCCTGATGTGGAAAAGTCCACAACAACTCATTGTGAGCAAATAGATTCTGAGTCAGACTGTAGTGAGGTGGAGGAAGGAATTAATAGACTCAGAATGAGGAGGAAAAAGAAAGACCTGGGAAGAAAGAGGCAAGATTTCTACTGCAGAGGTTGTGGGGGAAGCCACCCCCACACTGAATGCAAGTTCCTAGATACCATCTGCCTCTGTTGTGAAAAAAGAGGACACCTAGCAAGAGTCTGCAAATCATCCAGAACTCCACCCAATAGAAGGAAGTTTCCTGACAAACAATTCAAGCCCAACAACCTCAGTGAGAAAATGGGGCGCAGCACAGAAGCAAATGGGAAGAATGAAACTCATCAGACAGTAACTATTGGTCATTCTTCTTCTATCAATAACAGAAAAGTGCATGTCAAGGTACTAATTGAAGGAAGGCCTTGCCAAATGGAAGTGGACTCAGGCTCATATTTATCTATGGTGTCATGGGGCACTATTCACAGACTACTCCCAAACATTCAGAAGAAGCATTTCAAGAAGCAAGCACTGACTCTTAAAGACTACCAAGGGAACAAGATTCCAGTAGTTGGAACAAGAGAATTCAACGTGAAGTTCAAAGGCCACACCAAACGCTTGCCTCTGACCATCGTGGACAAGGATCGCCCAAGCTTGCTGGGACTTGAGTGGTTCAGTCCATTAGGCATTGAGGTGACTGGCATCAATCACGTGAGCAACACTGAATGGGAGGAGGTCTTGAAGTCTGAGTTTCCAGAGGTCTTCAGCAATGGATTGGGCAAGTATATGGGGACCCCTATCACTTTCAATCTAGATCCCAAGGTGCCACCAATTCGCTTAAAGCCCAGAAGGGTCCCATTTGCCTTAAAGGAAAAAAATGATGCACAATTACATAAACTAATAGCTCAAGGAGTTTTAGAGCCCACTGACCACTCCAGGTGGGAGACACCCATAGTCACACCAGTCAAGACTGATGGGTCAGTGAGAATCTGTGGAGACTATAAGGGGACATTGAACCATGCGCTTCAACAGAGCATATCCAGTTCCAGTGGTGCATCATTTACTACATTCACTTGGCAGGGGTACAGTCTTTGCCAAATTGGATCTGGCCCAGGCATATCAACAACTAACAGTTGATGATGCCACTGCAGAGGCCCAAACCATTGTGACTCATAGAGGTGCCTTCAAATGTAAAAGGTTACAGTTTGGAGTAAGCGTGGCACCAGGCATCTTCCAAAGCCTTATGGAAAGGATGCTCCAAGGACTGCCAGGGGCAATACCTTACTTTGATGATGTGTTAATCTCTGCTGAAAATGACACTCAGTTACAAGAGAGACTCAGAGAAGTTCTTACCAGATTCAAAAAAGTGGGGTTAAAAGTCAAGGAAGAAAAATGCACTCTTAGAACTGATAAGGTTGAGTTCTTGGGCTATATGATTGACAAGCATGGCATCCACCCCACAGATGCCAAGGTTCAGGCAATCAAAGAAGCCCCTAGACCAAAATGTAAAACAGATTTGCAAGCCTTCCTTGGACTCATTAACTTTTATCACATGTTCTTACCTCAGAAGACAACCATTGCAGAACCACTGCACAGATTATTAGGCAAAAAGTCTGTGTGGGTCTGGGGCAGAAAAGAACAATCTGCATTTAACAATATTAAAAGACTAATCACATGATGCTGTACTGATACAGTTCTCTGAGAATTTGCCTGTTGTACTGACTTTGATGCATCCCCTTTTGGAGTGTGGGGGGGGTTTGAGCCACAGGCTTCCCAGCGGGAGGGAAGCTCCTATTGCATTTTACTCTCGCACCTTGACCAAAGCAGAGAGGAACTACAGCCAACTGGACAAGGAAGCCTTGGCAATTGTTGCAGCTGTCAAGAAATTCCATGAGTATTTATATGGGAGAACATTTACCATTGTCACAGATCACAAACCTCTGTTAGGCATTGTGGCAGGAGACAAACCTACGCCCACTATCCTGTCACCAAGAATGCTGAGGTAGACTGAATTTCTTGCTGCTTATTCATACAAACTCATCCACAGGCCTGGAAAAGACATTGGGCATGCAGATGCTTTGAGTCGCTGCCCACTTCCTTCTCACACTGAGGACTTTGCTCCTGAGACTTACACCTTTTTCCTAGAAACTGTTGCCAAGCTTCCAGTCCATGCTGCTGAGATTGCCAGAGAGACTGCCAAAGACGCTGTGTTGGCTCCTCTTATAGGCTGGACTAAGAAAGGTTGGCCTCTTCAAGATCTACCTCAACTTGCCCAACCTTTTAAATCCAGGCAAACTGAATTATCTGTATTAAGAGGATGTATTTTGTGGGGTAACAGGGCGTCTGTCTCTTCATGCAAACTTAACACTTCCTCTCATAACCTCTTCTTAGATATAGCTAACCTCTTTAGAAAGTCCCTTTCTCTTTAGGTTATAGATCTCTTAGATCCCTTCACTATATCTTCTCATACACAGACCTCAGTCTGTCAGATCCTAATATCTCCTCAGAGTCATGGATCTTCTCAGTATCTCCGATCTCCTCAGACAAAAATGAGTCTCCACGGAATCTCCTCAGAGAAAATGACAGTTGACAGCCACTTTTATACTCAGGGGCGTGTCCTACAGTATCACAGTGGGGTGCTCAATGTCACCCTGTCATTGGTGGGTTTGATCACCCCATCAAACTCCACTAATTTGTAAACTGCATAGTAACTCCAGAAAGTTCTACTTTCTGACAATCCCCTTCTCTATGCATTTACAGAATTTTTACACATATATATATTGGGCTATATATATACATACAATATTTACAATCATTAAAATAATTATACTTACATAGTTAAAGGTAACTTTTCTAGCAGGTACTTATGTTGTTCTCTAGGCAAGGGCTTGGTGAAAATGTCAGCGATTTGTTCCTTTGTTTCCATATATATTGTCTTTATGAAACCTGTTTTAGACAACTGTCTAACATGCTTATATTTTATGTCTATGTGCCCTGATCTGTGGCCTACCGCTTCAGCTTTTGAAATTTCAATTGCTGCAAGATTATCCTCATGGATAATTATAGGGTATTCGGGTTCTCTCCATAAACTCTTCAAGAGTTCATCGAACCATACTAGGTTGTTGGAGACTTTAGACAAGCATGTATACTCAGCCTCAGCTGTTGAGGTGGCAATTAACTTTTGCTTACCGGAGTACCAATGTACTGGACAGTTATTAAGATATACAATATAACCTGAAGTACTCTTCCTCGATTTGGTATCACCTGCCCAATCGGCATCAGAGTAGGTGTAGAGTTGAGGAATTTCCGAAACGTAAGGCTCAAGTAAGAGTGAGAGATCACCCCATCAAACTCCACTAATTTGTAAACTGCATAGTAACTCCAGAAAGTTCTACTTTCTGACACTGTAGGATTCATTCTTTCTAAGGGAATGACAGAACTTGATGCTATCAGCTTTAGGGAATGGCCATCCAAATAATTCTTCAACTCAGAAAATATGATTCTAAGCTTTCTATTCTTCTTGATCTCCAGAACTCTAAGACTGTTTTTCAAATTGAGTTTTATTGTAAAATATTCATATGCTACTAAAACCACTAGGTTTTGGTGGTTTGTACATTAGTGAAAATAAAAAATAAGGCACTGTTTTTGTTGTGATTTATTTTCAAATAGTGCATGAAAACACGGAAGACATATTTCAGTTCATTTATGTCTAACTGGATTATTAGCATCACAATTACATTAAAATTGTAATTTTATTCACTTTACAGTTGAATTTTACTGCGTTATCGTAAAATGTACAATATCTTCATTTTCATATATTCGAAGTATCAAGTTAGCACAGATGGGAGAATTGCAGGAGTACATTTAATCATCTCTGTGCTTCCTCCAGTTAACATTAGATTACAATAATGAAAGGCAGATTGAGAGTGATGCATAAACAAACAACTTCGTCTTGCATTATCCCTTATTTTGACATCTAGACTAGCAAGGAGACTTTCTAATATGCATTGCAAAGATGCTTTGGGAAATACATATTTTCAACAAAAACATCAGGAAGGAAAAACACTGTAGATAGAAAACACTGCATTTATTATTTACTGCAGTTATATCCTGCCTGTGACAGTGGTGGGATTCAAAAAATTTTACTATAAGTTCTGTGGGCATGGTTTGGTGGGCGTGGCAGGGGAAGGATACTGCAAAATCTCCATTCCCTCCCCACTCCTGGGGGAAGGTTATTGCAAAATCCCCATCCCACTAACCTGCTTTCCATCTCCATTCTCCTGTACAGGGCAACAAAAGAAGACCCAGCCGATCAGTTGTGACTCAGGAGGTAGAGAATAGATGGAGGGCAGGGCCAGTCAGAGGAGGTATTTGACAGTTCTCCAAACTACTCAAAATTTCTACTACTGGTTCTCCAGAACTGGTCAGAACCTGCTGAATACCACCTCTGGCCTGTGAGATAGGTACAAGGGAATACTGGACCCCAAATCACCAAATGAGCCTTGTGGTCAAGTGAAGACTCAAATCTCTCCAGTCCTTGGCTTTATATATGTTGATTCTCCAAGAGCTTGCCTCCAAATACTACTCCTTACTGAAGCAACAAAGAAGCACTTCCAATGTCCTTAAATTAAGGACATATGCACATAATTCCCATACCTACTATCTGTAGAAATGTGTAGAATAGCATAGTATGGATAGTATAATATGGATTGCTTGAGAATTGTTGTAATCTATTTAGAACTGTTTGGCTATCCACATTTAACCAAGCATTGTTGACCTCTGTACATTATTATTCTATACATTTTTCTTCTGTGTATATCAAGTTCTCTGCAAGAATCATGAATTCTTAATGGCATCATTATGAGAAATATTGGAAAATGTCTATTTTCTCTGTACAATTCATAGAACATACAGCATAATTACTTATCTCTGATAGGTGACAGAGAATGAGGGAGTGAATTTAATTATTTCTTAATCAAAACCTGGACCCAGTACTTGTATATTTTAAAGCAACCAGGGATTGAAAGGGTAGGAGGCAGGTACTTTATCAAGATCCATTACAGCAATTACAGAAAGAGTAGGAACTTAATGTCTTCACCTCAGAAAAATGCCATTAAGCTTGAGGATACTACAGGATATGGTATGCAGGATTAACTGACAATTTAATTTTATTAAACTTGTATGCTGCCTGCCTTTCAATGATTCTGAGCCATATACAAATGCATGCTAGGTCAATAGTAACACTGAGATGGTAGATTTGTACTACAGAGCTATTGGATTTTGAATGGAATCAAAACGGTGGATGAGGCTATAGCCATTGACTGCTGGAAGAATGCACACATACCTTGGTATATTGCAACAACTAATTGCAAGAACTACAAGACTATATATGTTTTCTCACAATTGTGCATAAAAATTATATATGTCAAACTCATTAAACAACTGATCATTAACCATCACTACATAACAAAGCAATGGGACAAAATTTGCATTCAAGCCACATACTTGCCTCCATCTTTCAGGATTGCATTGATCCTTATCATTTTAGCCAAATCTGTTAGATTGGTAAAAATCTGTGTATATTGGTAAAGAATAAAATCATGTTCAGGACAAGCTTAACTCCATGTAATTTTGTGGACAGAACCATGCAGTTTTATTAGCAAAAGTACAGAAGAGGTTGGTCACTGGCTTTTTTCAAGATGTTTTACTAATTTCCATCCTACCCTACAGTCCTAATAGTCTCCCTTCTAAATACTAAGTAGGTTCAATTCATTTTAGCTGAACCCTGACAAGATTAGCTGAAGGCATATAATTCCGGCATCAATTTATCAATATAAAGTTGTGATTGTCGCACAAAAGCAAATTATAAATCACTATTATTGTGCATCAGAATTAATTGATCTATAGGATATGTTTGCATGCAACATAAACTTACATATAACTTATCTTGGTTATTGTTTTTAGATATCACTTAACCTCTTCAATATCACTAAAATAATCATTTTAAATATATTACAGGCATGATTGGGAGGTAAACCATGCCTGTAACAATTTTGGAGAATCCATATAGTTTATCAGAATTAATCTATATATTACTAAAACTCCTCTGTCACCTTTAATTGGGTGAAATGGTATAACACACGGCAACATTTTTAAATCAAAGTAACTCAAATAGCCTGAGTTAAAAATGCATCCAAGTTCCAGAACCCATTATCTCTGTGTAATTGAAACTTCAAGGATTTTCACACCAGATGTATTCACAAAATTGTGGCCACTGCAACATTATCACAGTTAGCCATGATCACATGACCATGATTTCCAACTACATTTTCCAGAACCCCAAAGGTTGTATGGGACTAGGAAAGATGGGGAAAGGATATCTCTGTCCTCTTCCCTGCTCCCTCTTGCATCTGTGTTAAAACAGCTGGTAGCAAGTTCTGACTGGCAAGCAGTGATTGCCTGCTTGGGAATCGAGGCCAAAATCTGAAAACTCTTATTGACAGTGAGCAGGGAGAGAAACAACAGGGAGTGATTCAGATGCATATTTATGAGGTAGGGATGGCTTGGGTGTGCTGTTGTTAGGTAAGCACTCTTTCTCCCTAGAGGAAGGGGTCTCTTGGGGACACAGCTGGATGGGGAGCAGGCCAGCAACTGTCCTTGTTCCTGTTCCATCTTGCAAAATGACTGACAGTTCCTTGGATCAGCCAAGTAGAAGGAGCAAAATGAGGCTCTGATGAGGGTCATGAGAGGAGGGAGAATAGCACTAGCCTATATTATATGTAAGGGACACGGTGGCTCAGTGGCTAAGATGCTGAGCTTGTCTATCAGAAGATCGGCAGTTCAGTGGTTCGAATCCCTAAGCACTAAGCACTGCGTAAGTGAGCTCCCATACTTGTCCCAGCTTCTGCCAATCTAGCAGTTTGAAAGCATGTAAAAATGCAAGTAGAAAAATAGGGACCACTTTGGTGGGAAGGTAACCGCATTCTGTGCACCTTCGGCATTTAGTTATGCCACATGACCACATCTTTGGACAGCGCTGGCTCTTCAGTTTTGCAATGGAGATGAGCATCACCCCCTAGAGCCGGAATGACTTAGCATGTATGTGCGAGGGGAACCTTTACCTTTACCTTAAATTATATGTGGAAAGAAGGATGACCATAGGTTTTCTAGGTGCTTATGATGTCTTGAGAAGTCAGTTTGACTGAAGGAACAGCAGAAGTCTAATAGTAGAAATCTAAAGCTTCTAGAATATCTAATTATGTAAGACTTCAGTAAAGAACTGCATGGTTTACCCAACAGAATAGAATAAATCAAACTTTGACTTGTTACATTGTTGTTTTTAAAAATTATATTTAAGGAATATAATCTGGGGTAGAACCAGTGGTAAGAAAAGAAAAACACCCACACACTTGTGAATAGGTATTATATATATTGTTATGATTTTTTTTTACAATGGCATTTTTCTCTTGGTAGGTACATCACTGGAAAAATACAGACTGAGGTTTTCTTGATTTCTTAAGTTCTATTAAAAATTACAATAGAAAATAATCCTATTGTGTGTATTCAGTATATTTAATCTTTTAAGCTCATCATATTTACTGTTAAGCTCTCTGTAAGTAAGTCACATATATGGATTTTTTTCAGATAGCTGCTGAGAATGAATGAGAGAATTGCATATCTTTCCATTCTCTATTAGCCAAATGTCAAATGCACTGATTTTAATACAAAAGGAAAATTGTACTTTGTCACTCTAAAAATGGAGATTGTAATTTTGAAAGTTCTTAGTACTGGAACTCAAACTGTATAAAACATGATGTCTCATATTATCAACTAGTTTAAGAAAATCAACTAAGGAATAAGATCAAAATCTATAAATAATATGTGGAATCAAATTGACATTGGCATCATCAGAGAGAGAAGACAAGAACTTCACATTCATAATGTCATCACATACATCACATTGCAAAAAGGATCAAATTATATAACTTTACAATACTGTTTGCATGATAATGACATGATAAGCATGATATCATGGATCCTTATATAGCACCTATTCATATTTAGCAAAACTAAGACTTATAAATGTACTGTTTTCATTTGGTTTATTTTAAATAATGTTAAATCTGGATCCAATTTAAAGCAAATTATTTAATTCCTAGAACAGCCAATATAATACAATTAAATAACAAGATTGTGAAAGATTTCAAGGTGGAGGCATATTGTTTAATTCCTGAGGCAGAACCTTACTAAATGGGTTAAGAACTAAGAACTAAGAACTGGGAGAAGAGCAGAACTATTATTTGATAACACATGATAGACAAGAAGTTCATCTCTTTTATGAGTTTGTGATGAGAAAAATCCTACGTATTTTAGATTTCTCCTTTCATGTAGCTGACATTGCAGTGCATTGAGCAGGATGTATGGTGTGTGTGTGTGTGTGTGTGTGTGTGTGTAAGAGAGAGAGATATGAAATATGCATTGCAGCATTGTAATGCTATATCCAACATTACAGACTTTAGTGAGACACTATGATGTAAATTTGAAAAGATTTGTGTTTTGATGTTATAAGACATTTATCATCAATCTAGCACAGGGGTGGGCAAACTTTTTGACTCGAGGGCCACAATGGGTTCTTAAACTGGACCGGAGGGCCGGAACAAAAGCATGGATGGAGTGTTTGTGTGAACTAATATAAATTCAAAGTTAGATTACTTCATGTAGCCTTCTGGGAAAGCAAGAGAACCCTCCATTCTTTCGGCTCCACGGGCCGGATAGAACAGCCGAACAGGCCGGATCCGGCCCCCGGGCCGTAGTTTGTCCACGGCTGGTCTAGCACCATATGGGTAGGAATGGTTACCTTTAATAGCTCATAAGAGTCAGTAGACACAATCCAAAGAACAATCTTCATATAGGGAAAAAGTACTTATTACAATACAATACTGTTTTATTACATCATGGAGACGTTAGTACTGATTACGAGCCACATCACATTTGAAATGAAACAGGTAGTCAGAAGGCCAAATCATTGAATCATAGGGGTCAAAGAGATAGCAACTCATCCTAGATTTAGAAAGTAGATATGAGAGCATAATCGATGCACTGCTTCAATTTATGGGTGTCATTCTCCACTTCTATATTTACAAACTCTATCCATAAAACACCTTGGAAAAATATTCCAGCTATAGTGGTTTTCTATTCTTAAACTGTCCGGCTTAACTAGAGGAACAATAATCAAGCATGAATCCTTGATCACTAAATATATTAAAATTAAGCTGTTTACATATAGCCTTAGGTAAATACCCCTGATAATTGTCCAAAATGTAGCTCATTTTATTTATACATATGCATTTGAGTGAATAACAATTCTTCTAAAACTGGTAGAAAACTATGAGCCAAATTAAAAGGGATAATTATTCAATTTCAAATCATTGTTTATTTTAAAACAATGAAGTAATTTCATTATGCAAAGTGTCCCTATTTACTTATTTATCACAGTAAGCATAAGGTGAATATCAGCAGCTTACACTACAAATTGCTAAACATATCACCAAGACAAAATAAACCCCAAATGAGAAACAGAAAATATCTGCAATAGCAAGATTTTTACTAATGACTAAACACCAAATTTAGCAATCCAAAGTTTCAGGAGAAAATATAATCCCATTACATTCATGCTTCAATTAATATAGGTTATTATGAAATTACGTATATTTATTTGAGTGTTAATTAATAAATCTCCCTCCTTTGAGAATGTTTTGGGTAAACCATTGCAGAAAGGTTTATTATTATTGCATAATGATCTTTACAGAAAATATAGACCTAGCATTTAATCAGCTTCATTACCTACAAGTGTATTTTTAAAAGGTAATATTTAAATGTCTGGTTAGTCAAATTACCTTACCAAATTATTATTTGCAGGATGTGAAAAGTTATCCTGGAATACATTTCAGCTAGATGTAACTACTATCAGGAGTAGTTACTATAATCTTTCCAATTGCAATATACAATAGTGCAAACCCTTCAAAATTTGACATGGTAATCATAGAGCTATCACCTATTAAGTAAAATTGTGTTGACTTGCATTCCATGGGGTTCTATTTATCTCAGTCTCAATAGGGAGCAGAGATTAAATTTTTTCCTACCAAAATCAATGCTCGATTTCATTTGGAAACTAGATTTTTTGCACATGATGGAAAGCCAATTTGGAGCATTTTTTTTTTAAAAAAATCCGGTTTTCTTTCATTGTTCAAAAAATGTAACAAAAGCTGAAAAACGTTTGACGGAATCTTCTGTTCATATACTACATAATCAACATATGAATTTTAAGCCCAACCCAATACAACATGAGCAACAAGAAGATAACACATTCCAATGGTACAGGATATGACGGTCATGGGGAACCCCAACCTAAAAATGAAGAAAGAAAGGAGTCAGTATTTTCTTATTAACATTCTCATTGAAAGAGAATGCTATAATTAACAAGTACAATAACAAAGCAATGCCAAGTTAGTGCTGTAATTGATTGATATGTTACAATTTTATAGACATAATATACAAATGTATGTGCCTCTGTAATACATCAGACAAAGGAAGGAAAATCATCATTATAAAATCCTGCTGAAAATACTAGATTAGAAAGTAGTTTCAACCATGTATTAAAATGAGACCTAATTGTAATAATTTTTGATGGATTATGCCAACACAATGAGTAACCGTTATTTCAATTTTATTTAAATATCTAGAGTTTCATTCCCCAAGTGCATAAAGGAAGGATACAGTTTGCATACTGAGGGTGGAAGGAAAAAAAAATACTTTGCAGGCTATTTTCAACCATTAACTAGAAATTAGAGAGTAAAATTGAAGCCAGATATACCAAACCATGTCTAAAAATACTTAACTCCTCTTCTGTATTACTTATTACCAACATGCTAATGGTATCTGAATACACTTCTACAGTGTGGGCCATAACAATTGAGAGACTGGGATTTGTCAGCAAAGGACCAAATCAGAATAATCATTGCATATTTTCACAAACCCCACATTTTTGACCTAATGTTTCTCAGTAACTTTTCTACCATATGGCAAATTTTGTATGATGCTCCTTTGCAGTATAAACTATGATAATAAAACAGGTGTGTGCTCTAAATTTAGAAAACTCAGTAGTTCAGAAGCTAAATAACACATCAGAAGGAAGTTCTCTCCCTAAATGATCAGAAGAGTGCACCACAACAGCTGTTTATATGAGTGCACCACAACAGCTGTTTATATGTCCCATTTCCCTTAAAGTACTGTAGTTTTATCATGGCAGCCAATCAGCAGGGAATTTTGGAATATTTGCAGCTTCTGATTTTTGGTGGCCTTTTGTTCAGAAGCCACTAAACTCTCATCATGCCAAACCTTTAACCTTTTTTTTAAATTAGATTTATATGCCGCCCTTCTCCGAAGACTCAGGGTGGCTTACATTCTTTGGAGCACAACCCAATGTGCTCAGCAATAGTCTTCATTCTATTGTATACACCTGCTTATTACTAAGCGGCATTTTACAAAGTCAGCTTATTGCCCCCAACAATCTTGGATCCTCAATTTACCTACCCCAAGAGGATGGAAGGCTGAGTCAACCTTGAGCCTGGTGGGATTTGAGCCTACAGTAATTGTAGGCAGCTGAAACTTTTTTTTTAAACAAGTTTTATTCAGTTTTTAACGGTTCAAATAAAGCTCTTTTCAGTAGACAGCATATTTCCGGGTCATCACTTTTACATGCAAATATGACAATAGTTCTATATTCATTTCTGACATTTAACTTCCTATTTTATCCCATTTTTACTTCCATTCCATTTTTTGGCAAACAAAGGGCCAAACAAATTAATCCTAGTCTCAAATCTTAATCTCAATCTGTATAACCCCCCATTTCATTTCAAATTAGTTGTAAATATTTTTAAATGTTTATATATCTTAAAAATAACAATATGTTTGCCCATCATATAGAAAATAAAGTTTGTCCATATCTATCCTTTGACTATCTTCACATCAGACTATCTTCTTTTATCATTTACATATTTCTTTTATCCGTCAGACTTGCCCTTTCATCACATATTCTCTCCATAATTCTAAATCAATACAAGCTTTAACACAAAAAAGAATAAAAAGAAAACCTAGACTTGCCCCCCCCCCTTTACTACTTTGAAAGTGACACCTCAGTGGCTAACATATTAACATAGTGACAATCATTCCCTTTAAAGCAAAAGATAGAATAAAAGAATTGTAGGCAGCTGAAACTTAAATGCAGGCATTTAACAGCCTGAGCCACCAGGGCCCTTCAAATAGTTCATTTCAACTCTGGTCATGGCCTTCCTTCTGGCTGCAAGAGATTAGTTAGACTCTTCATTCATCATATATTTTAACCCCCAGACATATCCTGTACCAGATCTCAGATAGAAAGGTTCAAATCACTGCCTGATTATAGACAAGACTCTTTTAACTCCTGGATTTTAAGCATTTTGTCTCTGCTCTCAATTTGCTATGTAGAAAACTACATTGAAAACCTTGCCGAAATTTTTTTAAAAAAGGTGAATGACACCACTTACGGTACATTTATTCACCTATTTTCTTAATAAGAAAAATAAAAGAAACCTTAGGAGATTAGTTTCCTTATTAAACCAATCTGTATGTTCTACTACTTTAAACAAAGCAATTATCCAAGTAACTTTTAAAGCCTCTTTGGACGGTTGTTCCAATACAGCAGAGCTGGAAGCATGGGCCAGATGAGTATATATTACATTTCTACTAATTTAATTGAAATACAGAAACTCAAACATTTTAAATTAAAAAGCTAATTTATTTTTTAAAAGCTAGAAAAAAAATTCAAATACTTTCAGATAGGAAAGCAGCACTTTCTAAAATGTATTTGCAGTTAGCAAACGCACCTAGCAGGAAAACGTCCTAGTTACATATATTATGGCTGGGAACATTAGCAATGTGTTATTCATGTATCTAGAGGTAAGCCTGGGATCAAGGGTCTTCTCTGGAATTCTTAAATTAGTCTTTCATCTGATTTTACTCAAAACATATTTATCATCACTTTCTTCAGCTCTGTGACAAAGTAGTAGATAAATAATAAATAAGTGGGCTTTTGTTTGTACTGGAATCTCAGCATTATTGCTTTAGCCTTTGTCTATAAACAGACATGAAACTCAAATACTTTGGCCACCTAAAGAGAAGGAAGGGCTCACTGGAAAAGATCCTAATGCTGGGAACGATTGAGGGCAAAAGAAGAAGGGGACGGCAGAGAATGAGGTGGCTGGATGGAGTCACTGAAGCAGTTGGTATGAGCCTTAAATGGACTCCGGGGGATGATAGAGGACAGGAAGGCCTGGAGGAACATTATCCATGGGGTTGCGATGGGTTGGACAGACTTCGCAACTAACAACAACAACAAATAAACAGACATAGGACCCAAAGCTATTAAAGTTATTTTGGATCATGAGGCAGAATATCCTACAAGTTCTTTTCCCTTCCTCTTTTTGCAGCAAAGGTTCAATAATATTTTAAAATAAGCAACCATTTTATATGCCTTCATAACACCTCAAATCTGTTGTCTAAGGCAGATGACCCTTTTACCTAATGATAGTATATATTTGCAAGCAATGATCAGATATTAGTAAGTGTTCCTTTCTTTCTACAGACTGGATAGTTTTGCATCTAGCTGTTTTCCAGAGCTTTGACATCAATCCCAGAATGTTTGATCATGTGCATGCTACTTGGAAAAGTTGGATGTTGAAATTGACATATCTGGAAATTTCCCAGGTTGAGAAACACTGATGTTGTCCATTACTGTCAGATTCACAGCAGCCTCCAATAAATAAAAACAGGGAAACTTCCTGGTACTTAACCGAAAGAAAGCAGGCAGGGTTGAAACTGAGCCTTTACATTGTGGTCTGATCCCTTTATCATACTGTATGTGTGTACAGCCTAAAAGTGACAAACTGCTGCAACTGTGATTTTGAGATAAGCATCATCTTACATATATAACCCTTCATGATTCAGTTGGTCTCCTAAAAACATCTGAAATAGCATGGAATTCTTCAATTACTTTTAATTATCTCATAAGTCACCTAAATGTTAAGTGGAGAAAAGACAATACAATCTCAGTCTATTGCTATTGCATCTGGTGTTTATACCTTCTGTCCTCATGTTCTTTTGGCTTCATGGATTTTTCTAATGATTTATAAACAGTTGACAAAAGGGGCTTTTCAATTTAATGAACTTTAAACTGTCCCCACCACTGAGTAGATTGTTTTACTCATCTGTCTTTGAGTCAGCTGAAAACAATAACATCATGAAATTTTGTTTCTCCATTGGTTTGGTTTGGTTTGGTTTGGTTTGGTTTGGTTAGGTTAGGTTAGGTTAGGTTAGGTTAGGTTAAGTTAAGTTACAGGAGGTGAAGGGCCTTGCATGTATTTGAGCATACCTCAAAGAGAATGCCAATTCATGCTCCATCATCCATTGCAGAACCTCAGACAAACCTTTGTCCTAACAATAATTGGGGCAGGAATTTACATATAAACAGGAATTTACATATAAATTTAACTGATAGATGGAAATGCTAACAAAAAGAAGCAAATAAATCACTTTACACAGAGGACAAGCATTGGATCATGAGAACTGTCTTCTTGAATCCCCTAAAGAACACATTCATTTACACCATTACATCTGTTTGTTTGCATCAACATATGTTCGCTTCACAGAAGGGTATGGCAATGTGTCAACAATCATATTAAATAAATTATTCTAAAATTAAATCTCCCAAACTCATTTCCTTGTCATTACTAACTTCATGGACTTTAGAAAAATAATAAAGGTAGTCTCTTTTAGATGACATTGAATGAAAATATCAATGGGTCAAACAGCTGTTTATGAGCAGTACTTAATCATTGCATTCATTATTATTTGCTTGTACAAATTGTTTTTGTATGTGTTTTAGTTGTGCATATTGTGAGCTGTCTAGATTTTCTGGCATCACCACCATACAAATGCAGGCAAAAAAGTAAAAGATTCAGCTGTATCAGCCTGCAGTCAGCCATGGCTCTCTAACAATCTGTCATGTGCAACATTTAAACATTAAGTGGATTCTGAGTTCAGAAATGACAACATGGGTTCTTATAATTTTTTCATAAAACTAGAAAAAGAAAGGAGAAAGGCAGAGGCTTTAAAAAAAACTCTAGGAAGAAAAAAAGAGGAAAGACAAAGATGTAAGGACTGAATTGTCCAACACAAAATTGGCTCTTGATGCTTGGTTGTTCCCAGGAGATCCTGGATGATGCAGGGAGAGGACTGAAGACTCATTAAAGAATAAATGAACTGTCATGAGACAAACCTATCCTCCACAGAAAGTTTCCATGGAGGGTTGAAGAGAAAGATGCCACCAAGAGAGAACTAGAATGTTAACTAGCATAATTATCAGTGAACTGGGAAAAATAGTTGCAGACACAAATACTTCTCTCACCTGATTTCCCTAATACATTCATACATTCACTCACAACTTTACTGACAAACATTCACACTATTATTGCTACTGCCTGGGTAATTGAGATAGGCCCTGGTATTTTCAAGGATATGCTAATATCCAGAAGCAGCCTCACCCTACTGAGGCTCTCTGCTGACAAAAACAAATGCAAGGACAGAGTGGAGAGATGTATGAAGAAGGTACATGATAAGCAAGTCACAGACAGGGAAGTAGAGGCAATATGTAGAGATTGGAAGCTGTTAAAAGTGAGCAAGAGGACTATCATTAAACAGCTAATCTCTTATCCTGGTGGAAGACCTACTTGGAGCTTTGCCAAGAGATTGGTAGCAACTAGAAAATCAACCACGCTGAAGCAACTCCTCATCCCAACAACTATAAGAACCTTTGGAAGGATGCAAAGGTTGTATGCTATTTTACAGACTTATAATTATTATTAAAGACATCACCTTGCAAGTCCCAGAAGGGTGGAGGCAAATAGACACAAAGTATGTGCTGCAATAAAGCATTGTGCACACAATTGCTACACTGTCTGGTGTGTCCTGTGAAAGCAAAGAACTCTCACACCCATATACTCATCTCTAAATAGGAAGTAGGGGTAAAACACAAGTATAACATTAGTCCTATTTAGTCAGAACCGGAGTCTACACACATAACATGGTACACTTCACCAAGATGTTTTACTTTAGTATTAGAGAAGTAATTTGTTTTATAATGCCTGAGCAGCTGCTCCTAACTCAGGCTACAATAAAAGAATGTTGCCTATAATCAAAGCTGAAGGATTGTGTTGTTTTGCTTGCTGACACAAGTAGTCTTTCATTGGCTGTGTCTTAAATCAAAATCCTAAACACCCACAAATCCCAGTGGCATTTCCCCTTCCAAATCACAAAACCTGACCCTCCCATTGTGAAAGCATACAATTATTACATCTTCTTTTTAACACATGCATAAGAACATACATGCTTCCTTTCTCTCAAATCCTTTTTCCTCCTCTCTGTTTTCCCACTAACTGCTGATCTATTTCTTTTGATTAGTTTCTTCTGCCCATCCCCTTGGCTTTGAAAATCCTCACAAACTAAGGAGAACATAAATGTCCCAAGATAAGGTTGCAGGATCCAATCTGGTTTGGTCACTGGGACCAGAGGTTTATTCTTTCAAGCTTTCAGACTTTGTAAATCATCCCTACCCCAGCTTCTCCCAAATCTTTTCCTCACCACATTCTTTTTTATTAAACAATTTTGCTTATATACAACATCATTTCCATTCATTACTGTTATGTCTGTAGGTTTGAATGTCATTGGTTTAGTTTGAATTGTTCTTGTAAAATGTCAAATAAGATTGGTTTAAAAAGTGCGGGAAAACCCTGCACTCTGATTGGCTGGCAACTACAGCTGCTGGCTATAAGAAGCAGCCATAGCCCAGCCAAGTCGGGTCCATTCGAGCTGTAGTCACTTAATAAACTTCACTGAAGCTCTTCGCGTCTGACTCTTCATGCAAACTTAACACTGGCGACGAAGGTGGGATCCCCCTGAAGAAGGGACGACATGGAAGACAAGCAGAAGAGCAAGATGGCTGCACTGAACACCCCCCCATCCCCGTTCGATCCGGCGGCAGAAGACTGGGAATCATATGCGGATCACTTCCAAATGTATTTGGAAGGAAATGACCTCGCCGACATCTCCGAGAAGCGGAAGAGGGCGGTCTTCCATACGCACTGCGGTCTGACAGTCTTCAAGATGGCGAAGGCATTGGCGGGAGCTGCAGACGTGAAGGTAATGGAATGGCCTGATTTAGAAAAGCTTTTAAGAGCCCACTACGCCCCACAAGTATCATGCCTCATTAAGAGACACGAGTTTTGCCATCGGGATCAAGGGGAAAGCGAAAATGTTAACGACTTCATGGCAAGTTTAAGGGACATTGGGGGTGCTTGTGAGTTTACCAAATTACTAATGAAACCTAAGATCACGTTTAAGGAGGCCATAGAGCAAGCTGTTTCAGCAGAAGCAACCAAGTCCTCAGCAGCAGCCATGAAGAAAATTAACAAGGCCTCAAGCCATCCTGGTGTGGAAAAGTCCATAACAACCCATTGCGAGCAAATAGATTCTGATTCAGACGGTAGTGAGGTGGAGGAAGGAATTTATAGACTCAGAATGGAGAAGAAAAGGAAAGACCTTGGAAGAAAGAGGCAAGAATTTTATTGCAGAGGCTGGATGCAAGTTTCTAGACACCATCTGCCTACGTTGTGAGAAAAGAGGTCACCTAGTAAGAGTCTGCAAATCATCCAGAACTCCACCTAGTAGGAAGAAATTTCCTGAGAAAGAATTCAAGCCCAACAACTTCAGTGAGAAAATGGGGCGCAACTCAGAAGCAAATGGGAAGAATGAAACTCATCAAACAGTCACCATTGGTCATTCTTCACCCTTGAGAAGCAGAAAAGTACATGTGAAGGTACTCATTGAAGGAAGGCCTTGCCAAATGGAAGGGGACTCAGGCTCCTATTTATCTATGGTGTCATGGGACACTATTCACAGGCTACTTCCCAACATTCAGAAGAAACATTTCCAGAAGCAAGCACTGACTCTTAAAGACTACCAAGGGAACAAGATTCCAGTAGTTTGAACAAAAGAATTCAATGTGAAGTTTAAAGGCCACACCAAACGTTTGACCATCTGACCATCACTTCTGAATGGGAGGAGGTCTTGAAGCCTGAGTTTCCAGAGGTCTTCAGCGAAGGATTGGGCAAATATGGGACTATTGTTAAGTTTGCATGAAGAGTCAGGCGCGAGGAGTTCCAGCAAAGAGTTTATTAGTGACTACAGCTCGAATGGACCCGTTCTGGCTACGGCTGCTTCTTATAGCCTGCAGCCAGCTGCCAGCCAATGGGAGTGCAGGGTTTCTTCCCACTATTTAAACCAATACCATTTGACATTTTACAAGAACAGTTCAAATAAACCAATAACATTCAAACCTACATACATAACACCCCTCCCCACTAGGTTCAGTCCATACCAAACCCCAACCTATCTAATGTATTCCTTTAAATAGGTGGGGCTCTTACGTGCTGAGACCTTCGTGGTTCAGAAGCTTTTAACGTTCTCACCAGTGAGAGGGAAATGTGTCTACTGACATTTCCCTGTTGGGACTTCCTGAGGAAGAAGACCCTGTTAGACTGTTAGAATCTGGTCTCTCCTCCCAACCCATCTCCATTCCAATGTCAGCACCCAAGTCAGGTAGTGATGTGCAATCTTCCACTTCTAAGGATGGATCTTGGCTTTGTGACAGGGTTCGGGATGGTTCCTGTCGCAATGGCTCGCTACACATGGGGTTGATTCCTGTTTGCTGATTTTCCTCCTGTTCCCTCCTTCCCCTAGAAGAGATATCAGGTGAGGGACCTAGAGAGAGACAGGGTCGATGTTCCTGAGGGAACCTGGATCTAAGTTGGTCAATGTGCCTGCTCCAGAGGAGGCCATCCTCTGTTTGTACCCTGTAAGAACGAGGGCCCGTGATGTGAGTTATTTCAGCAGGAATCCACAAAGGTTCACCTATAAGGTTCCTAGCATAGACAGAATCTCCCACACTAAAAGAACGAACTTTGGAAGTGGAATCCAGTGGTGCTGTGCAGTGGGTGGGATGAAGGCGTCAAGGGAAGACCTAGTTTCCTGCCCATCAACAACTCTGCTGGGGACAAGTTATTTGATGGGCTAGGAGTGATGTGTTGAACACTAAGAAGTTTTTCAAGCTTCTCAGTGATGTCCCCAGGACCCAGCTGCTGAAGCTTCTCTTTGGTGAAGCGTACCATGCGTTCAGCCCGGCATTGGCCAAAGGGTGCCCAGGGGCAGTGAGGGCATGTCTGATGCCCTGTTGAGCTAGAAAGGATTCAAAAATGTTAGATGTGAATTGAGGGCCATTGTCAGAAACAAGGACATCTGGTAACCCATGGGTGACAAACAATTTTCTGAGCTGCTTGATGACAGCCTCAGTTGTAGTGGATGTCATGGGAATTACCTCTAGCCATTTAGAGTATGCATCTACTAGCACTAGAAAAGTGTGCCCTCTTGTAGGGCCTGCAAAATCAATGTGGATTCTAGACCATGGGCCCCTAGGACATTCCCATTCCTGTGTGGGGTGAGGTGGAGCAGGCCTGACTACCTGGCAATTGGGACAAGATGCTACCCAGTTTTCAACCATTTTGTCAATACCTGGCCACCATACATAACTCCTGGCCAAACCTTTCATCCTTACAATCCCAGGATGACCCTCATGTAACATTTCCAAAACCTCCCTTTGCAGTTTTGCAGGAATAACCACCCTGTTACCCCACAAAATACATCCTCTTAATACAGATAATTCAGTTTGCCTGGACTTAAAAGGTTGGGCAAGGTGAGGTAGATCTTGAAGAGGCCAACCTTTCTTAATCCAGCCCATAACAGGTGCTAATACAGCATCTTTGGTAGTTTCTCTGGCAATCTCAGCAGCATGGACTGGAAGCTTAGCCACGGTCTCCAGGAAAAAGGTGTGAGTTTCAAGTTCAAAGTCCTCCTTGTGGCAAGGTAGTGGGCAACGACTCAGTGCATCAGCATGTCCAATGTCCTTGCCAGGCCTGTGAATCAGTTTGTATGAATAGGCTGCAAGAAATTCAGTCCACCTCAGCATTCTTGGTGACAGGATATTAGGTGTAGGTTTGTCTCCTGCCACAATGCCTAATAAAGGTTTGTGATCTGTAACAATGGTGAATGACCTGCCATACAGATATTCATGAAATTTCTTAACAGCTGCAACAACTGCTAAAGCCTCCTTGTCCAGTTGGCTATAATTCCTCTCTGCTTTGGACAAAGTGCAGAGTAAAATGCAATTGGGGCTTCCCTTCCATTGGGAAGCCTGTGACTCAAAACCCCCACTCCAAAGGGGATGCATCACAAGTCAGAACAACAGGCAAATTCTCAGAGAATTGTATCAACACAGCATCAGACGTGATTAGTCTCTTAATACTGTTAAATGCTGACTGTTCCTTCCCCCCAGATCCAAACAGCTTTCTTATCAAGCAGGCGATGTAAGGGCTCAGCAATAGATGCTTTGTGAGGTAGAAACATGTGGTAAAAGTTAATAAGTCCAAGGAAGGCTTGCAAATCTGCCTTGCATCGAGGTTTAGGGGCTTCCTTGATTGCTTTAACCTTGGCATCAGTAGGATGGATGCCATGCTTGTCAATCATATACCCCAGGAACTCAACTCTGTCTGTTTTGAGTGTACATTTGTCTTCCTTGACTTTTAAACCCGCTTTTCTGAATCTGGTAAGGACTTCTCTGAGTCTTTCTTGAAGCTGAGTGTCATTTTCAGCAGAGATTAATACATCATCAAAATAAGGCACTACCCTGGCAGTCCTTGCAACATTCTTTCCATAAGGCTTTGAAAATGCCAGGTGCCACGCTTACTCCAAATTGTAGTCTTTTACATTTGAAGGCACCTCTATGAGTCACAATTGTTTGTGCCTCTGCAGTGGCATCATCAACTGTTAATTGTTGATATGCCTGAGCTAAGTCCAGTTTAGCAAATACTGTACCCCTGCCAAGGGAATGGAGCAGATGATGCACAACTGGTACAGGATATGCGCTCTGCTGCAGCGCATGGTTAAGTGTCCCCTTGTAGTCACCACAGATTCTCACTGACCCATCAGCCTTGACTGGTGTGACTATGGGTGTTTCCCATCTGGAGTGGTCAGTAGGCTCTAAAACCCCTTGAGCAATGAGCTTATCTAATTGTGCATCAATTTTTTCCTTTAAAGCAAATGGGACCCTCCTGGGCTTTAAACGAATTGGGGGCACCTTGGGGTCTAAGCTGAAAGCAATAGGGGTCCCCATATACTTGCCCAGTCCTTCGCTGAAGACCTCTGGAAACTCAGACTTCAATGAGCAGAACTGCTCACGTGATGGATGCCAGTCACCTCGATGCCAAGTGGCTTGAACCACTCAAGTCCCAGCAAACTTGGGCGATCCTTGTCCACGATGGTCAGGGGCAAACGTTTGGTGTGGCCTTTAAACTGCACGTTGAAATCTCTCGCTCCAACTACTGGAATCTTGTTCCCTTGGTAGTCTTTGAGAGTCAGTGCTTGCTTCTGGAAATGCTTTTTCTGAATTTTGGGAAAGAGTCTGTGGATAGTGTCCCATGACACCATAGATAAATAAGAGCCTGAGTCCACTTCCATTTGGCAAGGCCTTCCTTCAATAAACACCTTCACATGTACTTTTCTGCTTTTTAAGGGTGAAGAATGACCAATAGTGATTGTTTGGTGAGTTTCATTCTTGCCATTTGCTTCTAAATTTCGCCCCATTTTTCAAGGAAATTGTTGGGCTTAAAGTCTCTATCAGGAAATTTCTTCCTAACTGGTGGAGTTCTGGATGATTTGCAGACTCTGGCTATGTGACCCCATTTCTCACAACGTAGGCAAATGGAGTCAAAGAACTTGCATTCAGTGTGGGGTGGCCCCCACAGCCTCTGCAATAGAACCCTTGCCTGTTTTTCCCAGAGTCTTTTCTTTTCTTCTCCATTCTGAGTTTAAAAATCCCCCTCTGCCTCACTGCCATCAGAATCAGAGTCTATTTGTTCAATGAGCTGTTGTGGATTTTCCCCATCAGAATGGCTTGAGGCCTGGCTTGAGGCCTTGTTAATCTTTTCATGGCTGCAGCTGAGGACTTGGTGGCTTCGCTGAAACAGCTTCTTCAATGGCCTCTTTAAACGTGATCTTAGGTTTCATTAAAAGTTTGCTTTGTAAGACCTTATCTTTTAGGCCTAAAACAAACCGATCACGATGGCCTCTTCTAAGTTGGTAAAGTCACAAGCACCCCAATGTCCCTTAAACTTGCCACGAAGTCATTAACATTCTCGCTATCCCCTTGATCCCGACGGTAAAATTCGTGTCTCTTAATGAGGCACGATACTTGTGGCGTAATGGGCTCTTAAAAGTTTCTAAATCAGGCCATTCCATTACCTTCAGCTCTGCTGCTCCCGCCAACGCGCCATTTTGAAGACTGCGGACCGCAGTGCGTGAAAGACCGCCTCTCTTCCATCTCTCGATGCCGGCGAGATCGTTCCCTTCCAGATACATGTGGAAACGATCCATACGATTCCCAGTCTTCCGTCGCCGGATCGAACGGTGCTGGGGGTGTTCAGCGCAGCCATCTCGCTCTGTTGCTTGTTCGTCGGTCGTTTCTCTTCAGGGAAATCCCATCCTCGTCACCAGTGTTAAGTTTGCATGAAGAGTCAGACGCGAGGAGTTCCAGCAAAGAGTTTATTAGTGACTACAGCTCGAATGGACCCGTTCTGGCTTGGCTGCTTCTTATAGCCTGCAGCCGTAGCTGCCAGCCAATGGGAGTGCAGGGTTTCTTCCCGCACTATTTAAACCAATACCATTTGACATTTTACAAGAACAGTTCAAATAAACCAATAACATTCAAACCTACATACATAACACCTATCACTTTCAACCTAGATCCCAAGGTGCCCCCAATTCGTTTAAAGCCCAGAAGGGTCCCATTTGCTTTAAAGGAAAAATTGATGCACAATTAGACAAATTAATAGCTCAAGGGGTTTTAGAGCCCACTGATCACTCCAGATGGGAGACACCCATAGTCACACCAGTCAACACTGATGGGTCAGTAAGAATCTGTGGAGACTATAAGGGGACACTGAACCATGCGCTGCAGCAGAGCGCATATCCAGTTCCAGTGGTGCATCATTTGTTACATTCACTTGGCAGGGGTACAGTCTTTACCAAATTGGATCTTGCCCAGGCATATCAACAATTAACAGTTGATGATGCCACTGCAGAGGCCCAAACCATTGTGACTCATAGAGGTGCTTTCAAATGTAAAAGGTTACAATTTGGAGTAAGCTTGGCACCAGGCATCTTTCAAAGCCTTATGGAAAGAATGCTCCAAGGACTGCCAGGGGTAGTGCCTTACTTTGATGATGTGTTAATCTCTGCTGAAAATGACACTCAGAGAAGTCCTTACCAGATTCAGGAAAGCGGGGTTAAAAGTCAAGGAAGAATAATGCACTCTTAAAACTGACAAGGTTGAGTTCCTGGGCTACATGATTGACAAGTATGGCATCTACCCTACCGATGCCAAGATTAAAGCAATCAAAGAAGCTCCTAGACCTAAATGCAAAACAGATTTGCAAGCCTTCCTTGGACTCATTAACTTTTATCACATGTTCCTACCTCAGAAGGCAACCATTGCTGAACCATTGCACAGATTACTTGATAAAAAGTCTGTTTGGGTCTGGGGCAGGAAGGAACAATCAGCATTTAACAGTATTAAAAGACTAATCACGTCTGATGCTGTACTGATACAGTTCTCTGAGAATTTGCCTGTTGTACTGACTTGTGATGCATCCCCTTTTGGAGTAGGGGGTGGTTTGAGCCACAGGCTTCCCAGTGGGAGAGAAGCCCCTATTGCATTTTACTCTCACTTTGACCAAAGCAGAGAGGAATTACAGTCAATTGGACAAGGAGGCATTGGCAATTGTTGCAGCTGTTAAGAAATTTCATGAATATCTGTATGGGAGAACATTTACCATTGTTACAGATCACAAACCTTTGTTAGGTATTGTGGCAGGAGACAAACCTACACCTACTATCCTGTCACCAAGAATGCTAGGTGGACTGAATTTCTTGCCGCTTATTCATACAAACTTATCCACAAGCCTGGCAAGGACATTGGACATGCTGATGCACTGAGTCGTTGCCCACTTCCTTGCCACAAGGAGGACTTTGAACCTGAAACACACACCTTTTTCCTAGAAACTGTTGCCAAGCTTCCAGTTCATGCTGCTGAAATTGCCAGAGAGACTGCCAAAGACACTGTGTTGGCTCCTGTTATAGGCTGGATTAAGAAAGGTTGGCCTCTTCAAGATCTACCTCACCTTGCCCAACCTTTTAAGTCCAGGCAAACTGAATTATCTGTATTAAGAGGATGTATTTTGTGGGGTAACAGGGTGGTTATTCCTGCAAAACTGCAAAGAGAGGTTTTGGAAATGTTACATGAGGGTCATCCTGGTATTGTAAGGATGAAGGATTGGCCAGATGTATGGTGGCCAGGTATTGACAAAATGGTTGAAAACTGGGTTGCATCTTGTCCCAACTGTCAGGTAGTCAGGCCTGCCCCACCTCTCACCCCAAACAGGAATGGGAATCTCCTAGGGGCCCATGGTCCAGGATTCACATTGATTTTGCTGGCCCTACCAGAGGGCACACCTTTCTTATTATAGTAGATGCATATTCCAAATGGCTAGAGGTAATCCCCATGGCATCCACCACAACTGATGCTGTCATCAAGCAGCTCAAAACTTTTTGTAACCCACGGGTTACCTGATGTTCTTGTCTCTGACAATGGCCCTCAATTTACATCCAACCTTTTTGAATCCTATTTAGCACAACAGGGTATCAGACATGCCCTTACTGCCCCTGGTCACCCTTCGGCTAACGGCCGGGCTGAACTCATGGTACGTTTTACCAAGGAGAAGCTTCAGCAACTGGGTCCTGGGGACATCACTGAGAAAGTTGAAAAACTTCTTAGTGTTCAGCACATCACTCCTAACCCATCTAATAACTTATCCCCAGCAGAATTGTTGATGGGTAGGAAACTTAGGTCTTCCCTTGACCCTTCATCCCACTTACGCGCTCCACTAGATTCCACTTCCAAAGTTTGCACATTCAGTGTGGGTGATTCTGTTTATGCTAAGAACCTTATGGGTGAACCTTTGTGGATTCCTGCTGAGATAACTCAAACCACAGGCCCTCATTCTTACAGGGTACAAACAGAGGATGGAGTCCTCTGGAGCAGGCACATTGATCAGCTTAGATCCAGGTTTTCTCAGAAACATCGCACTTGTTCCTCTCTAGTTCCCTCACCTGATGTCAATTCTAGGGGAAGGGAGGAACAGGAGGATAATCAGCAAGCAAGAATCCACCCCATGTGTAACGAGCCATTACGACAGGAACCATTCCAAAACCTGTCACAATGCCAAAATCCATCCTTAGAAGTGGAAGATTGTACATCACTACCTGACTTGGGTGTTGACATTGGGCTGGAGATGGGTTGGGAGGAGAGACCAGATTCTAACAATCAAACAAGGTCTTCTTTCACAGGAAGTCCCAGTGGGGAAATGTCAGCAGACACATTTCCTCTCTCACTGGGTGAGAGTGTTAAAACTTCTGAACCACGAAGGTCTCAACGTACGTAAGAGCCCCACCTATTTAAAAGAATACATTAGATAGGTTGGGGTTTGGTATGGACTGAACCTAGTGGGGAGGGATGTTATTTATGTAGGTTTGAATGTCATTGGTTTAGTTTGAATTGTTCTTGTAAAATGTCAAATAAGATTGGTTTAAAAGTGCGGAAAACCCTGCACTCTGATTGGCTGGCAACTTCGGCTGCTGGCTATAAGCAGCCGTAGCCCAGCCAAGTCGGGTCCATTCGAGCTGTAGTCACTTAATAAACTCTTCACTGACTCTTAATGCAAACTTAACAATTACAACGCTTCCGTGATGCTATGATACTTTTACATAAATCTTAGCTATTTGTACATTTGTCTATATTCCTTAATCTATCTTTGTCCACTACAACTTTTACTTTATTATCCTATTATCGTCTTCTCTATTCATCTCTACATCTATTATTTAGCCTATCATACAGTATTATAACACTTAAAATACTCTTCCCCACTCACCAACTTCCCCATCTGTTCCACAATTTTCCTACCATTGGCTTTCTTTCTCATTGGTTTTTGAAGGCTTCCTTCTGCTGACTTTCCTGCTTCCCTACCCAAATCACCCAGCCTGCAATTAAACAGCTTCCTATGTTTGGATTTCTTTGTTTTCAAATTGAACTAGGTGGCTTGGCTGGAAAACAGAAAAGACCCTGAGAAAACAGAGGAAGGAGTAGCTGCTGTAAGTATTCACTATGTCAACTGTTTTTACTTTATGAAGGGGGATATGTAACAAGGTGAGTTTTAGTTCCAGTTTAAAAGGTGTTAATTCCCCAACATTACCCATCTTTATTAATTATATAACCTTTTAATAAAGCACCAAACATAAACATCCCCGAAATCTTCATCTAAAGCATATATACAAACATGTTTTCAGACTACCATTTTCTTCCATGTTAGAAGATCCTGCATTCCCTCTAATTCTGTGTGATAGCATATATTGCTAATGCTTCTGCAAAATCCTTCTGATGTAACATGAAAATAGCTATGAATTTCCTATATTTGCATAAAGATGCCTGTGCCCTTACTTTTTTACTTACCATACTAGTTAGTGAGGAATTGAAATCACAGGATGAAACCTATAATCCTGTTTTGTTCTGAATGCTAAAATTACAAGAATCACTTCTTATTTTTCTTCACCTTGAACCTCTGCCCACTTTCTTCATGCAGCTGCTCTCAATTAAAAATTCTTAGACTGGTAGGAGATGGTGGGAATAGTTCTCAAGGCAGACAAATTAAAAGCCTGGTTAATTTATTTCTGTATGAAATCTGGACCTTCCCTCCCCTAACAAAATGTGCACTACACATTTTCCATGACCTTCTAGAGAAAACACAATAAGCATCTCCCTTGGCAGCCATTGATCTTGAGGCAAGGATAGCTTCATGGGTATCTTTTCTGCTGATGAAAAAGCCTTTTTTGTTTGGTGCCAGAACTTGGCATTTTAAAGTGACAATGTTTGAAAGGCCTTTTTTCATTAGATATTTATGTTACTTGAATGATCTGGCAATTTCATTTCACCCCATATCTCATGCTTTCCTCCTGCTCCAAGGCCATGATCTACACCAGGAATGTCAAACTCGCCTCATCACAGCGACATCACATGACATATCATGACTTTTTTCCCCTTCACTAAACTGGGCATGGGCATGGCCAGCCCATGATACATCCAGCCCATGGGCCGCAAGTTTGACAGCCCTGATTTACACAGGGCTTCTATACCATCAAAACACTTGAATCTTTCACAGAGAATGGCAGATTAGAGACACCTTTTGCTTAGCAGTTTGTTCAGTCACTATAGGAAGGAATGGATTCCATTAAGGGTCACCTAGTCAGGGAAAGCACAAACCCTAACCCTAACCTTTAAAACTGCCATGGGTTCTTAGTTTCTAATACGGCAAATCAGAAAAGATGACAATTTGACCATAGTAACAATGCCTTGTTCTCTATGAAACATGCTCAAAAGCTATCAAAGTGTGCATGGCAAAAACAAAGTACTCTTTAAGGAGATTTTAGAGACCTTAAAATCATAAAAAGAACAGTGTTTTTGACAATGCGGGTTGCCAACTGGTGGTATAAAACAAAACGTAACCAGAGCAATAGAACATTATTGTGTTCTTGGTTTGAGTTTCAAGCTTGGCAATTTGGTTGCAAATGTTTTGTCCCCATTCAAGGAGACATCTTCAGTGCACTTTGGATTGTGCTTGTCTGGGGGAGGCCTGGCCTTTAAATACCTTTCTGAGTCCTGGTTTGATTTTGGGTTGTGCGATTGTCTGGCTGTAGTTGCTGAGTCATAGTCCTTGCTTTTAAGTACAGTCTGTGTGATGTAAATTACTGCTGGTGCTGTTGTTCGGATGTCTTCTGATGATATCATGGTCTGGTTTCAGGTTGATTTGATCAGCTGTGTGTGATGTCTGATTTCTTGTGAACTGTCAAGTTATAACTTGTTGGCAGCATGGCTGTTGGTTGATCTTTAAATGCTCTTCAGGATCATGGTTGATGTTCTTTCATTCTAAGCGGTTGATAGATTGGGTCGATATCAATGTGTCTGGTTATTGATTTATTGGTGGAAAACCAGGCTTCCAAGAATTTCTATCCTTGACTTTGCTTGGATTACAACTGTGGTCCTGGTTAAATCCCAAAATTAGTCCAGGACTCAGAAAGGTATTTAAAGGCCAGTACTCCCCCAGACAAGCACAATCCAAAGCGCACTATTCGAATGGAGATGAAATGTTTGCAACCAAATAGCCAAGCTTGGAGCTCAAACCAACAACATAACTACCAACCCGACTTATTAATATTCAGAAAGATAGAAAATGATGCTAGAGGAGATGAAATTCTATTTCAGTCTTCCTACTTTAGGAAACATTGTAAGAATCAAAATGTAATAAAAAGTTAAATATGTTCTATTTAATATGCAGTTTTTAAAAAACAGAAAAAACAGGTGCTCCTTGTATAGTGACCACATTTAGGATTGACAACTGTGTTATGAAGCAAAGTGGTCACTAGATGGGAAATCAGATAACCATGACTGTGCTTTCCATTTTTCCACTCCTCCACCCTTTGAAATGCTAACACTGGCACTGTATTAGCCAGCTTGCAACTACTATATGTAACTGACAAGACTGATCACTTACCTGCCTCTTGCTTTTGTTTTTCTCCAAATGATTTTACTTCAGTTCCCCTTTTTCTCCACTCCCCCACTCTTTGAAATGCTCTCCAGTCACTGGGATAATTAGAAGCAAATTAATATTTACATTCATTGGAAAGCAGACGTGCTCAGAGATGAGAGCCATGAGCACACTATATTAATAGTCTCATGAATTTCCCACTGCATGTCTTCTAACTCTCTTGTAATTCTTTCCTCTCCACTCTCTCCACTCAGTGAGGGAGGGAAAAAAAGCAGATCAGGCACAAAAGATTGCCTAGATTGCTTGGGTTCTGTTTTTTTTCCCCTTCCTCGCAGAGTGGACAGATTGCTTAAACAAGTGAGTGGAGAAAAAAAATTATACCAGAATGTTTCCGTAGCACTCTCAGGGCTGCTGACACCCCCTATATTCCTTTCAATGCTGCCGATAACAGCTTCCCGGCGTCCCGTGTGCTCTCATCGACAGGGCCTTCTCCGGGTGCCATCGACCCGGCAATGTTGGTTGGCGGTTCCCAGGGGTAGGGACTTCCCGGTGGGAGCACCCATCCTATGGAACCAGCTTCCCCTGGAGCTCCGGGTGGCCCCTGACCTCCGCTCCTTCCACCGTGACCTAAAGACATGGCTATTCCAACTAGCCTACCAGGACTGATGGGGGGAAGGGTTTTAAAAATGTATTTTAATTGGCATATTTATGAGACCTTTGGTTTAATTGTTTTTTAATATTTGTATATTTGTATTGGATTGTTTTAGTTTGTAAGCCACCCTGAGTCCTTCAGGAGATAGGGTGGCATATAAGTCTAATAAATAAATAAATAAATAAATAAATAAATAAATTTTTTTAAATTCATATTTATATCCCGCCCTTCTTCGGAGACTCAGGGCGGCTTACAATTTTTGGGATACAACCCAATGTGCTCAGCAATAGCCTTCATTCCATTGTATATGCCTGCTTATTACTAAGCGGCATTTTTACAGTCAGGTTATTGCCCCCAACAAACTTGGGTCCTCAATTTACCTACCCCAGGAGGATGGAAGGCTGAGTCAACCTTGAGCCTGGTGGGATTCGAGCCTACAGTAATTGTAGGCAGCTGGAACTTAAATGCAGGCATTTAACAGCCTGAGCCACCAAGGCCCTTGGCCCTTGGTAAATGTGTTCCCCATTGTTTGCCCCCTTGTTCTGTTGTAATTCCTTCCTCTCCAATCTCTTCACTATGCAAGAAATGAAAAAAAAGAAAAATAGCAGGTTAGTCACAGGATAACATATATTGAGTATAATGGTGTTCATGTGCCTGTGAATTAATGCTTGTATCTACATTCATTAGGAAAGAAGGAATTAAGAGTAAGCAGGCACACTATGGAGAATGCACATTTAAAAGAATATGCTAATATTCTTTAGGAGGCAAAAAAGAAGTCTTCAGGATGAAATTAGGGTTAGGCAGCACTGCAAGCCTGCAGGGTCCTAATAGTGAACTTGAGAGGTGGGGAGGGAGAGGGAGGGAGTGGGAGAGAGAGAGAGGGAGAGGGGGGGCATGCAATGAAGGTCATAAATGTGACTCTTGGTTGCAAAAATTACTTGCAACCAAGAGCCACATTTATAACACAATTTTAACTGCAAATGAACATTATCCAAGACAGTCACTAAACAAGGGCTACTTATATTTTGCTGTTTTAAGAAGATGGTTTCTTAATTCTGCAATATTTTATGCTATCAATTTATGTACAACTATAGACATTGCAGATAAGATTGTTTTTTCACTAATAGTTAGGACCCTGCTTTGCCATTCAAGAATATTAAATAAACATACAGGCCTCTCAAACTTAAAATGAGCTTACAGTAATTGTGTATAAGCTATTCAAAAGTTAGACAAAGGATAAAGATATAATACCTTAACATATATGATGACAAAATTCAAACATAGCATAAGGCAAGCAATCTGAAGTCTGATGAATTTCACTTTGAGACATAACTTTAAAAGCAAACAAAACATTGATAATAATATTGGAAACCACAGCTGGTGAATCAAATGATCTTGCTATGAAATTAACATTTGCAGCCCATCCAAAGTGAATATATCCAGCAGATATCTGTGAAGTTAAAAATTAAGGCACAGAAACTGTGGTTCCAACATGTTTGCAGAACACAAATTGGATAGTATAACAAATAATCTGATGGAAGTACATTGTAGATTCTCTGAATTAAATTTACAATATGTTAGCTGGAAATTGCACTACTTGGGGAAAAGTCCTAGAGCCCACTGGCTGGACACTATAAAGGATGACATTAGGATAACTATGGCAGATTTGAAGGAGGCAGTGAGAGAACAGAGGGGCATGGAGAGTGCTGACCCATAGAGTGGCCAAGTGTTGGACATGACTGGATGGTTGACAAGGACAACATGATTAGAGCCATACTCACTAAATAATTTCAGATAGGTCTAGCATATTCATAGTATAATCTTGCCTTGATCTCTTTGGAGATTCACTTCTTTAACAAACCAATAAACAGAATAGATGATGGTAACAGATGTTCCACATTTTCTTCCTTAATCAAATAATTGGATTTTTTAAAACTCTCTTTGTTCTTATGGAACTAAATATTGCTGGAGGACGAAAATATGAAAATCGCTTCTCATCCAAGAAGCTTCTTCAGTTCAACAAAAACACCTTTGGGACAACCATGACCTGGATGACTGAGATTTTCCATAGACACCCAACTCCACAATAGATTTTACTAAAGACTCCAATTCCCACAGCATCCTTTGTATTAAGGTACAGTCTAACAGAAATAACCACACAATTTAAGTTAACTATTTCTACATATGCACATTGTATGTTTAAGCTATAATTATGTTGGAATCATACTTTTGAATAAAAGAATGACATTGAGATTAAATAGATTTCTGTATAGAATATGTATGTCTCTGCATGACACACATTTTCCTATTCACACATACAGACCACCCACCTAGATAAATCTTTATTTTGTACATTTGTGCTTAATTTGCATATATCAAAATTTAATATTATTACCATATTAAAGTCTATTGTATGACTTTTAGAGAAAAATACATGTGTATTATGTTCAGTGTTTACCCACAATTATAATCATTATATGTGACATTATATTGTTATAGTGCACATATTCCAGCATAAATATTTTGTTGACTTTTTAATGAGTCTTGATTTAACCAATTTTTCTAGGAATAACAGTTTCTGCAGTATTTCTGTTTATCAGGCAGATGGTCCAGTTACTTTTTAAAAAAATATCATCTTACTGCAAATTATATTTAAACATTTTAACAGAAATTCTTTGTCAACATTTAATTATTGCAGTCTTAATTTTAGATTAGTATCTGAAAGGATCTGCTTAGACTGATGGCCTTTTATCACATGCATCTAACCATGATACAAATGTGTACTGACTACTTTATTCTATCACCACCTCTGATAATGCCTTCATCCTCACCTCAGCTATGGCCAGTGATTTAAATTACCCGTTCTGATTTTCCATTGAGGATAATCTGCCACACTTCCCATTCCATATTGGTGATGGCAGAGTCCTGTATATAATGCTATACAAAGATCTGCATGGGATGGGATGAACCAGTTATGCATTAATCAGATTAGGCCACCTGTCTTGTTTTCTGAGAAGTCCTTGACACCTCACAAAAGACGCCTTATCTATGGGACTTCACTGTGCAGCCACACCCTACACCCAATTTATCAGTTGTCTCAAGACCAGTAACGTGTCTAACCACTTGTTGAAATCATCCACAAATCACAACACTTCTGGGATTAGTGGATGGTTTGTTTTTTTTGTTTTTGTTTTTTTTACAGATGATTAACATAGGAGTTTAGCTGTCTGTTTCCACTAATTAGTGATACTGAGAAAAGATAAAGGCAGCTTAATCCAGTGTTTTGCTTAATGTGCCCCACACACCTATGCCAGTACCAATCCAGAACAAATGATATCAAGCAGGATGGGAATTGGTAAAGGAGATTGTAAATATCATACTGTCACCAGCTGCCTCAAGGAAGCCTATAGACTGCTTTAACTAAGTAGTAGGGAAAAGCTCATAGTAAAGAAATATTACCAAAACCTGTTTTATAATTAACTTAGATACATTTAAATGAATGTAGCCGCTGGGTGAGATCATCCGTGGTTTTGGGGTGAAGTATCACCAGTATGTTGATGATACCCAGCTTTTGATCTCCACCCCAAACCACCTCAGTGATGCCCTCCCTGTGTTGCCCCATTGCCTGGATGCGGTGCGGGACTGCATGGGAGTGAACAGGCTCCGACTCAATCCGAACAAGACTGAGTGGCTGTGTATACTGTCATCTCGGATAATCCAGGAGATTCCAACATTATCCATAGGGGGAGAGGTGTTGTCCCCTGTGGATAGTGCACGTAACCTGGGTGTCCTCCTGGATGTACGGCTCAGTATGGAGGAGCAGGTGGGAGCCGTCGCCAGGGGGGCATTTGCACAGGTTCGGCTGGTATGCCCATACCTGGACCGAGATGTGCTGCACATGGTCACTCAGGTGCTCGTCACCTCTAGACTCGACTACTGCAGTGCTCTCTATATGGGGCTGCCCCTGCATCTCATACGGAGACTTCAGCTGGTACAAAATGCAGTCGTGTGGGTAGTGATGGGAGAGTTCCGATTCTCCCATATTACACCCCTCCTGCGCGACTTGCATTGGTTGCCGGTTGCCCTCCATGTGAGATTCAAGGTTTTGGTAACAACTTATAAAGCCCTGTATGACTTGGGTCCAGGGTACTTGCAAGAACGTCTTCTTCTGCTGACAAACACCAATCGCCCTGTGCGCTCCCACAGACAGGGCCTCCTGGGGATACCATCAGCTAAACTGTGCAGGCTGGCGGCCCCTAGGGGTAGGGCCTTATCTGTGAGGGCGCCCACCTCTGAAACCAACTACCCCTTGAGTTGTGCTTGGCCCCTGATCTCCGCTCCTTCCGCCGTGACCTCAAAACATGGCTATTTTTGCAATCCGGCCTGGACTGATGGGGGATCGGGGGTTTTAATCTGATAGTTTATTTGGCATAATTTAATATCTTTTTAATTTCTTTTAACTTTTGTATTTTCTGTCTTTTATGTACGCCGCCCTGAGTCCTTCGGGAGAGAGGGCGGCTTATAAGTCCAAATAAACTAAACTAAACTAAACTAAATCTCAAGACTACAGTTTTTCTTAAAGCTTGATATAATTAATATAATAGACTAACCATATATTCATCTTCCAAGAAAGAGTTCCACACAAGGCTGTGATGTTCAAGAATTATGCCCCCCAAATTGGAACTTTCTTACTGATCCCATTTGCTCCTGAATCTTTTCCAAACATTCACTAAATACTGACAAATAGAAGGAGCTGTATAAATTTAGCTTTGAGAAATGCCAACTGTTAGGGAAGTTGATAATTATCTATCTATCTATCTATCTATCTATCTATCTATCTATCTATCTACACATATAATATGTATAATATAATATATTATATAGATATATAATATTATATTATATATAGATATAGGTATTTATTCCCAATATATATGAAATAATATCATATAAAAATCAAGACTGGCTCTCTCTTTTCACAGAGAAAATATGAACTAGTGGGTTTAGTTATGGAAGACATATTGCAATTGACTATTAAAGCACACATATTCCTAAGACTAAGAGCAATTCAACAATGGACTTGATTAATAAATTGCTGGACTTCCCTTCAATGTATGTGTTCAGATGGTGGCCAGTCAGCCATGTATCTATGATACTTTCATCTATATTCCTACATTGAGCAGGGATTGAACTCAATTGCCTCAATATCCTCTTTCAATAACTCTGTTAGTCCATCCTATGATTGTACAATGAAATAATTCTCTTTAACAAACAATTCAAATGCATACTGACAAAGATGAGAGCCAAATATTGCTAGAGAATAATAGACTGTTGAATAAACAAATGGTCAGATAGGAGCAGGTGCAGGGGCCTATACCTAAGATACATTTGAATGTGAGAAACTGCAATTTAGGAGCCTATAAATCTCTCCAGAATGAAGAGACTTCACAGGAACAAGCAATAAATAAATGCACGTAAATACTGACATTTTAATTTGTTGAACTACTCAGTAATACTTGGACAAAAGCTCAGGAAGACAGTGTTTAAAATTTAAGCAACTACTAAGTTCAGCTGGATTCAGCATATATTGTGTTTCCCTGAAAATAAGACTCTATCTTTTTTTTTTTTTTTTTGGCACCAGGTCTTCTTTTGGGGGGGATGTCATCCACTGAATAAACTCACTTGTATGTGTTGCCCCTGGCCTCCTTTTCACTGTCAGAGGCCTTCAGGAACTTCTTCTTCTGTAGCTGGCAAGGCTTTCCTGAAGACCTTTGCAGCCAATAACAGAGCTCCGGATCCATCCAGAGCTTTGCTATCAGCTACACAGGCCTTCAGGAAAGCCTTGCCAGACTTGCCAGCTGCAGAAGAAATGGGCTAGCAAGGCAGGTGTTGGGGTGTGTGAGGCCTGGCTACAACTGTCCAAAGGTAAGTGGTAGGGCAGCTCCACTCCCCCATCCCCACCCTAGCTTAGTTTTTACCTGTGCACTCTGGAGTGAGTGGGGTCTTAATTAGGGCTTATTTTGGGGGGTAGGGCTTATATTGGGTGCACGTGTAAAAAAAATCAAGCTAGGACTTACTTTCAGGGTAGGTCATATTTTTGAGGAAACAGGGTATTTCCTCTTCTCCATCTTACACTTCAGCTTGTGAGCTGGGGCACAGCAAGAACTCAACTGCAAATTTTCAACGTACCAGAAAGAAAAAAAATGCAAGTCCCAGAAATAAAGGAGATTGGACACTAATAAGCTTACAATAATTTTGTTGATTATGGTTATGTTTCTATGATTGACTTGGATTTTTTTTTAAAGTATTCAGGATATTAATAAGGTTTATACAGATAATCTCTGCCAAAATTACTAAATAAATTTTCAAAATGTATGTTAAACTGAAGCAGTTTTTCTTATTATTCAGAGCTCATCCTACCCCAGTGTTGTCTGGGGGAAAAGCTTTGGTTCAGGTTCTTGTTTGTTTTATTAAAAAGTCTCTTTTTTCAGATCAAAGAATTGTTATTTGCATTTCCCTAGTGCAGAGTCAAAAGAGGAAAATGTCATAGAGGCTCCATAGAAATCATTAGCTTTATGAATCCTATTATTCTCAAGTTCCCAAATAATTCCTGAATGGCCTGGGTGCCAAATTCTGTCAGCTGGAGACAATATACTAAACATTAAAATGCAGAATGGCGAGTTAAAGTAAGGAAAGCACATTTCATTTGCAGAAACATTAATCATCTATTAGATCTTTTGCACTTTCCTTCAAAACCAGCTTTGTTAATAAGATGAATTAGGACTGTCAATGAATTAAGAAATAAGATCTCTTCTTTGCCAGATGAACCTTTTAAAATATGTTAGACAACTTGACATTCAAACAGAAACTGAGGAAGACTAGTTGTGCATTTTAATATTCAATATCTGAGTGGACCAGGCCACACAGAGAAGCTTCACAAGGTGATGCCAGCTGAACTGCCACTCTTGGAGCCAAGAATGAAAAATGCTTAAATACCTGCAAGACTGAAGAAACCTATTTCACCCTTTGAAGCCTCTAAGACAGGAGTCCCCAATCCCAGGCTGCAGACCATTGGGAACTGAGCTGCGCAAGCAGCAGGTGAGACTGTGATGCTTTACTTGTGCATGCAGTGACAGATTAAGGCTCACATAAGCACTGACAAATCTTGGTGCCCCCCTTATGAGCCATATTCTCAACTTTGTGGTGCTCCCTTTGAGCCTGGTCACCTAAGCACGTGCTTAGCCTGCTTAATGGTTAATACATCACTGTCCGCACGTGCGGGTGTAGGCTACCCACACAAAACTATCCCTTTCCAAACAGAGGTACTGGGTATTAGATGTTTTGAAGTTTTGGAGCAGGTGGAATAAGGAACAGCCAATGGAAAATTAGTGAGTAAGAAAGCTTAAGCATTCTTTTCTGTGCTTTCTTCAATACAATTCATCTTTTTATCAAGGTACTTTACAAGGAACAGAAGTTCATTAGGGTGCTACTCTTACATCTCAATATTATTTGCAAGGTAAAAACTGTCACAGATCTGTAAATATTGTTCTGTTGTCAAACTACTGGACAAGTACTAAACTGAGAATATGAGAAGCCAAATCAACTGATTATCAGTGAGACCTGAAAAAAACCTTTGCTTTCATGTATATGATGTGAGGACTTCTTAACGCTTTGACTTTAATCTTGTTTAAATTTTTTTCTTTTTTTTTCTTTTTGCCCCTTATGATTACACTGAAATTTACGACTGAAAGGATACTCTGATCTCAAGAAAATTGCTCCCGTGTTATAAAAGCAAGCAACTAGCCAGATACAGAAATTGATCTTTCTGGTTTTCTCTTTAATCTCAGTTTAGGAACTTCTCATTCATCTTGAAACATTTGTGCTGTACCAAATTTAGAAAATGGCTTAGCTAAAAGAAAAGGCTTAAAATTCACAGGGAGAGTACCTTTTAACAAAACATTATGTCTGAGGCATTATTCCTGGGCACCAAGGGAGCTTTTGATACATCTCCTATTGCTTAGCAATGTAATTTATCAAATGTATGACAGATTTTCAGATCTGTATGAACACATAGCTGTGTGTACATGAAAACAGATATTCTGTTTTGAACAAGTTCTATATGCCATGCAAGTTCATAAAGATATTGGCATATTTACAATACAGATTTAATTTGTTTTCAAATAGATTTTCCTAGCCACATCAAAAGTTTTCAACTATTGTTAGTAGCTGCAGCTTGTACTAAAATATTTATTACTTAAGAATATACAAGAGCATCATCTGTCAGGAGATAAATCACACTTCTTTCTCCAGCCCTACATATAAGACACAGAAAGATTAAGCAATTAAATCAGCATATATATATATATATATATATATATATATATATATATATATAGACACATACACACACACACACACACACACACACACAGAGGGGTGGGATCCGACACACACACAGGGGTGGGATCACCAGTTCAGTGATTTTGCGATTTGCAATTTGCGTATATATATATACCTTGCTTCTGAAGTTATTTTGAAAACCAAAGGAAAAAATGACAAGATTTGACGTTGATGGGTGGTAACACTTTTCAAAATCCTATGCAGTAGCCAACAAAACATTCTCCAGCTTTGTTTAGTGATTTAAAAGTGTGATACACTTACTATTTATTTTATTTTATTTTATTTTATTGGACTTATATGCCGCCCCATCTCCGAAGACTCGGGGCGACTCACAGATTAAAACATATAAATACAATAAATAATTAAAAAGAAATTAAATCACTAAAGCCCAATAAAACCCAAATTAAAATTTAAAACTATCCTACACCCCCCGGTAAGGTGATCACAGCCCGACTTGGTCAAATAGCCAGGTCTTCAAATCACGGCGGAAGGTGCGGAGGTCAGGGGCCAGGCAGAGGTCCAGAGGCAGTTGATTCCATAAGTCGGGGACCGCCACAGAGTAGGCGCGCCGCCGGGGGACCGCCAGCCGACATTGGCTTGCCGACGGGACCCCGAGGAGCCCCTGCCTAACAGAAATACATGGTGCTTTTTGTAGAGAAAGACTTTTCCCTTCCGCTTTTTTTTGTGGGGGGACATAATACATGACAAAGTGACAAATGGATTCACATGAGGTCCAGTCAAGTGTTACAAAATTCTGTGATTACATCACTATATGAACAATGTAAGTAGATCCACCTCTCCATAACTGGGCTGTGATTATCTGCATGGTAGATAAATTTAATCTGAATATTTAGACCATCCTAATATGACAAACCATTTGACAGGAGATAGTAAGGATTTTGTTTTATATAGGTTTCATTAGTACAGGTTGGATGTTATTTATCAACATAATAGGTAGTGTTTGCTTAATGACCAATCACTTAATGATTCAAAGTTACAACAGAGTCAAAAAAAGTTATGACATGTTCTTGAACTTACAACTGCCCCTCCCCCCCTGAGCGATTGCATTTTGAGTGCTTGGCCACAGGCTCCTACTTATGACCAGTTATGTTCCACAGTCATGTGATCACAATTTACAACATTTTTTAAAATTTTCTGACAGAAAACAGCAAAAATTCCCATTGGATATGGTGAATTTGCTTAAGGACCACACAGTTCGATTAATGACTGCATGGTGACTCACTATACAGCTATTGTGAAAATAGTCATAAAATTAAGTTGCATCATGGGATAACCAGCTCAGTGGCCACAATGACTTACAACCAAAATTTCAGAATTCCAATTATGGTCATCAAGCGAGGAGTATGTCTAATGTATTTCTCCATTACCAAGTAATCGAAATAGCCATGTCAATTTATTTTATATGTTGGATTATGCCTATCCTTTAGCTTAGTGTTTCTCAACCTTGGCAACTTTAAGACATGTGGACTTAAACTTCCAAAACCCCTATGCTAGTTAGGGAATCCTTGGAGTTGAAGTCCCACATATTTTAAACTTGCCAAGGTTGAGAAAAACTGCTTTAGCCAAAAGATGTCCAAGGCTGGGAAATTTCAAGCAACTATGGCATCTCTCTTGCATTTCCTTCCACAAACCTTCTCCAAAGAAATAGGGAATTCTCTAGAACAGTGTTTGTTAACCTAGGCCAGAATTCTGGGAGTTGAAGTCCACACATCTTCAAATGGCTGAGACTGAGAAACACTGCTCTAGAAGAGACACAGAGAACTACAGCACAGCAGGCTATAGAAAGAAACCAAATAACTAAACATTGCCCTCATTCTATAAAATATTTAAAGGTAATTGTGCTTTGCAATTATCTTTAATATTTTATAACTTGAAATAAGGGATATAAAAGAAACATAAGAAAGTGAAAATGCTGCTGTTGCTGACCTAATTTCAATATATAAAGAATTATTAGCCTGAGATAGCAAAGAAGTCAATAGGAATTCTTATGAAATGTAGATACTAAAAATTTGGAAATCACACTCCAAAATTACTACCTTCTGGAGTTAGGAATAAAAATAACTTGGAATATATAAGTAATAAGAACCCTTTGTCTAAGTAAAATTACATGCAAAATGTACTTATAGAATAGTCTTTATTTATACATCTATCAATTCTGAGGATAACAAGATCAGAAACTCATCAGGTGAAATAAGAACTAATAGAAATAAATTTAAAATGACAATGCTTCAGGCTTAAATAGTTTTAGATCAGAATACTACAAAGGTTTTTTTTAATCTACATAATATTATGGTATTATCAAGTTCCTGCCTCTTGCTAACACACCAACTTCTGCTTATTCCTAAGCCCAACAAACATCTTCAACATGTCATCATATCACTGAATATCATTTTAAAATTTACTGCCTTATTGGTTAATAGATTAAATACATTTTAAGTGATTTTATATATTTTGGTCAATATAGACATTCACAATGTATATATAATAGATTCCATTAGAAAGTATTAAGTATAGTGCATTATAGTAAAGACTACAGAATTACCTCATGATTTCTCTGCTATCTTCAAATGTCTTTAAAATATTTGATCAAGTGTAAAGTTGTTTTTTTTAATTAGAAATGGGATTTGAACACTTCATCAGCATAATTAATCAGTTATATTCAACAGCACCAGCAGTAATTAGCACTAATGGATTAAATGTGGATGTCTTTCAAATAAATGGAGCTAAAAAAGATGCCCTTTCTCATTATATATTTGATTTTATTATATACAGTATGTTTTAGCCCAGAAGATTAGGAAGAATATGAATACTGAAGGAGTTAATATAAAACAAAACATCAGTAATAAATATATTTGCAGATGATATGCTCATTTCCTTAAACATCCAAATACAAATGTATCTTAATTGCAATTTTAATTAAGTTCCATGAAGTAATATATTTACAAGTTAGCTTTGATATATCTTCCACTGTGTTAATTAACATCCACAAACTATCATGGAAAGTAACAGCTTCAAAAGTAACCTAGCTCCATATTGATTCATATGCATGGAGATACTTAAAAATAACTACTTCAAAGCCTAGGCCAACTAAAAATATAATTTTGACTTTGTCCTGAAAGTCTTTTATTATTCTTGCTGAGAACAATACTTGCTGGTATAATAATTACGTTTCTTATAATTTTCTGGTTTTGATATCATTTTATATTGCACACTTCTTGGTTTCATATATGGTAAAAATGTTTTAATTTAATTACTTGAGGAATCAGCTCCCCCCACTGGGACTGGCCCAATCCACCCATGCTGGCTAAGGAGACATGCTGCAGGCCTCGTCAGGCAAGCAATTGTGGCTGATGGAGACCAGAAGACAATTCTCTGCTATGGTTCCTGCCCTTTGGAACATCTGACCCTCCTGAGGTGAGATTGACTTCTACCCTCCTGACCTTCCACAAGAATCTGAAGACCTGGCTCTGCCAGATGGCTTGGGGACCCAACAAGGAAGCATCACATTGTAGAAGATTGATAAATTAAGAGGCAATAACCCCCCCACCAGTCCTGTCCCCTCCCTCTCCAACATTTTAACTATAATTTTCTTTCGATTGTGATTTCCATTTTTATTGTTTTAATGCTGTATACTACCCATTTTTATACGAGATAGATAGCAAATAATTTAATAAATAAAAATAACTAAATTAATACATAGGTATTTTTAAAAACCTCTAGGTTTCAATACAATGGACATTCAGAAAAACTGAAACAATATAAGGTTTTCTACTAAGACAATTTAAAACATCAGCAAATCAAATAATGTTCAGTGGCTACATATTGAATAAATATTGAATTTAATGCTGGCTAAGATAGTATAATGTACAGTGTGTCAAATCCACGTTTAAAACTTTTTTTCTGAAACTTGGAAAATATGAAGCAACCCTTCATCTGCAATCTGTTCCTATTCTTTGATCCTACCTTTTTAAGCAAAAGGACATATTTGTTATAAGAAATATAAGAAATGGGAAGATAAACGATCTTATAGAATTACAGATTTATTTAAATAGAAGCTCAGTACTGAATATCTAGCAAAAGATATCAGATATCAGATAATCAGCTATCTGATTCAAAGAAATCAAGATCAACCATTGCTTCTCCATTTACATAGATTATTTTTAATTTTTTTAGAAACATTTTTTTTTAGTTTGTACATTGTAGAAAGATCAATCATTCCTTTCTAAAAATAATTGATTTCGTCAATTAAAAGTATTGACAAAAATAGAATATTGTACAATTACTTTAATTAAAATATATCTTATTAATGTTTTATTATATTACATTATCATATCATATATTATATTCATTTTATATTACACATCACATATTATCCTGCAACAAATTTAGGATTGTGATCTGAAATTTGATTTTGTCTAATCTTCTTCAAGTTCAATTCCAAATATCAGCAAGCTGTTAAGAATTAATTATTAAAATATTCCATTGGCAATATTACAATTCATTCAAATTATAACATTTTATTGTTCTTTAGAATGGGTTGGCAGGTTGACAGATACAATTCTAGTCAGATAGGTATCCATTTCATTGTAATTAGTCTGCATTTTTAGTCATAATATCATGGAGTTCTTATCAAAAGCTTTGCTGAAATCAAGATATATGATGCCTACAGAATTCTAATTATCTGCTAATGGTTATCCAATTTTTTAAAAATTAATGCCGCTCTGATAAAACTATTTTTCATCAACATTTTCAAAATTGTATGGATCTCTACATTGTTCTTAGGGTGCTTACAGTTTGCCTTATGATCTGTTCTAAAATTTTCCCCGAGTTCAGAGACAGAAAGTCCATCTTTGTATGAATCCACAGTACGTGAAGTTGGCAGAAAGGACCTGGAGTTTCTTTATTCCATTTGAGAATCCTTTTGTGTCAAATGCAATAAGAACTGTCATATAAGCAGGCACACTAGCTGCTGAAACCGGCAGGATTGTAAGGAAAATATGTTGGGTAGTCAGGACAGTGGTGGGATTCAAAAAAAATTATTATCAGTTCAGTGGGCATGGCTTGGTGGACATGGCAGGGGAAGGATACTGCAAAATCTCCATTCCCACCCCACTCCTGGGGAAGGTTACTGCAAAATCCCATTCCCCCCCCCACCCCACTACCCTGATTTCCATCTCTGTTCTCCTGTGCAGGGCAACAAAAGAAGACGCAGCCGACCCAGCAGAGAATAGATGGGGGCGGGACCAGTCAGAGGTGGTACTTGCCAGTTCTCCGAACTACTCAAAATTTCTGCTACTGGTTATTATTATTATTATTATTATTATTATTATTATTATTATTATTAATTAGATTTATATCCCTCTCTTCCCCATCGGGAACTCGGGAGAGGCAGCGTACAACACGATAAAAAACAGTTGCCTATACAATATAAAATCAAAAAACTCATTCATACCATCCAAACATACACGAGGGAAGAACAAAGGTCTCAATTCCATGCCCTCCGACAAAGCCAGGTCTTAACAGTTCTCCGGAATTGGTCAGAACCTGCTGAATACTACCTCAGGGTCAGGATTTCTCTCTTATGTTGTGGGGGGCAGGGAGGACTTGCCCAGCTTCTACATAAGGCTTAAAATCAAGTTAATATGCCACATGGCCAACCTATAGGAACCTCTATTAACTAGATAGCAAGTAATATGCAATAAATCCATTTTTTTCTTTTCTTGTCCTCTCATAGGAATGTCCTTAATACAAAAGCAATGCTTCTTCCTGAATAGCCAACATCCAGTCATGCATATACTGAATAGTTGGGGAATAGCATTATTTACAGAACCTCCTTTCAGGTTTGATAAATGGTGGCTTAACTTGAATTTGAATAGAAGTTATTGTTTTCTGAAAACGGTGTATTAACTGTTCCCAAGTTTCCAAGTTTAGGTCCTTCAAGGTAGCATAATGTAATCTCTTGCCTGCAGTAGTGAGAAAAAGAAGAATCTATTTGTAGTAGAATTTCTCCTTGTCTTTGTGCAGAGGTTGAATTTAAATAACATATCATCCTAAACTCTGTTATCTGCCTCATTTCTAAAGTCCTACCAATGTTATCAAGATATGTTACAATATTTTTGCTTGCCAGTTTAAATCTGAATGGACGGATTGAGTTACATAAAGGTAGCCAAATTTTGTGTGGTGGCTTATAGGTTCAGAAAAAAAAACTTTGATTGCTGTTTCTTGATATAAAAGTACTACTTTCTTTTTAACTGTGAAACTAAGATCAATCTGTTTTGTGATTTAGGTCTGAGGGTTTTGTTAATTTGAGTCACCTTCTCGATGTGATCATACAGTGCATATCTGAATTATAATTGACCAAAACAAATAGAGCCATCTGGCTGCAGGGGGAGTCATATAATGAAAGCAGGGTTGTGCCCTTGGAAAGCAAATATCATCCTTTCTTACATGCATAATGCAAAAGAAAATTATGAAACTTGCATCACAAAGATATGACATCATTGTGGACCTTTTGACCTTTGAATATCAAATGGCCAATCAACTAAAATGTCACTAAAGTCTGTTGAGGATTAGCCACAGGAAAAGTACTCTCAAATTAAATAGGAAAAGAAATATAAATGGTTCTGCCATGCTTTTCTGCTACTAATTTTAATTGTGCGCATTGGAAGGTATGCATGATCCTGTGCAGGATATTTGAAAAACAGTTGTAAATACTCCATTTTAGATAAAGCTTCCTACTTGATAGGGTAGAATTTTAGTACTAGTTTGAAGGGTGTGAGATGCAAGCAAGCTCACTTGATCAAGGGTGCTCAAATCCCATAGTTAGCAGCTGGGTGAGTTACGGTATCAGTTGCATCTTCTTTCTTTACTGATTATTGCCAATGCAATAAGAGTATCCTTGTCCAATTGTGACAATCCTGGTCATCCTTGAAAAACGCTCTCTCCAAACTCCACATCTTCAGCATCCAGAGCTTGAGGAAGAGAAAATTCCAATGACCAGCAATAAAACCAGTTTGGTCTAGAAGTTAAGGCACTAAGCTAGAAAACAGGAGGCCATGGGTTCAAGTCCCACCTTAGCCATGAAAGCCAGCTGAGTGACTTAAGGTGTCTCTCGCATCCTAACCCTAACCTATCTCTGTTACTGTGGGGAAAATAGGAGAAGGAAGAAGTGTTGACTTATTTGTAAACATAATAAAGATAGAATATAAATAAATAATAATTAAAATATTCTATCTAAGATACTACGCTGCTTCTGATAAATGCTATGAATGATTAATTTCTGATTCCTTCTCAAAATATCTACTGGTTCATGATATACCATGATCTTTGCTTTTCTTCTTGCAGATGTTTCACTAGCAGACTATATAGCATTGTCAGTGTATGAGGAAGTATAATTTGCTGGCTGTATATATGAGGTAGATTTGTCCTGCCAACTGTGATTGTTTTTTTTTTCTTTTTTTGATTGCTCTTTGAATAGATTATTATTTTTTCCTTCACTGTTTCATTTCTCTGAATGTCAGTTAATAGGTGCGTAATTTTTTTTTTTATTCATACTTATATCCCGCCCTTCTCAGGAGACTCAGGGCAGCTTACAGTTTTTGGGATACAACCCAATGCGCTCAGCAATAGCCTTCATTCCATTGTATATGCCTGCTTATTACTAAGCGGCATTTTTACAAAGTCACCTTATTACCCCCAACAATCTTGGGTCCTCAGTTTACCTATCCCGAGAGGATGGAAGGCTGAGTCAACCTTGAGCCTGGTGGGATTTGAGCCTACAGTAATTACAGGCAGCTGGAGCTAAGTGCTAGGCTATTAACAGCCTGCACCACCAAGTATTGTTGAGGGCAGGGGTTCCCAACTCCCACTAGGCACTAGGCAGGGGTGATATTAAAATTTGTGGGTGTGGCTTGGTGGTCATGTGATTGGGTGAGCTTGGCTTGCTGACTGTGCATGGCTTGGTGGTCATGTGACTGGCTGGGTATGGCTTGTATGTAAATATTGTAAATATTTATATAAATATTGAATGTTTTATTTTAAAAAAGAGCAACTTCTACCCAAAATCAGGCAAAGCAGGCAGGCAGATTGAGTTGCTTGCAGAATCGCAGATTCACTCACAGATCTACCTTTCTGCAATCTGCTGCCTGAGTCTGCACTGAAAAATAGAAGCTTCAGTCCTAAGGAAGGTTCAGCTCTGCTCTCAGGCTACTTCTCCCCCCCACCCCAATCCCCTGAATACCACCCCTGCCTGGGCCTCAGAGAAGCCTCCTGGGCAAAGGCGAAGCAGTAGAACAGTGATTTAGATTAGCTAGAAAGCAAGAAATCCCACGATTTCCTGCTTTCTAGCTAATCAAAATTTATTTATTAATTTGACTTGTATGTCGCCCCTCTCCCGAACGGACTCGGGGTGGCTCACAATTAAAACCAACACAATAAATAATTACCTAAAATAGAATTAAACCCAACAAGCCAAATTACTAAAACAAATTATAAAACTACCCCCCCCCAAGAGGAGTCAGCACAGAGCAGCCTGCTCAAAAAGCCAAGTTTTCAGGTCGTGGTGGAAGGTGCGAAGGTCGGGGGCCAGGCGGAGTCCCAGAGGTAGCTGATTCCATAGGGCGGGAGCCACCACAGAGTAGGCCCTCCCCCGTGTCACCACCAAGCGACATTGAGTCGCAGACGGCACGCCGAGGAGTCCCTGCCTGTGCACTCGTACAGGGTGGTTGGTATTCGATGCCGGCAGTAGACGTTCCTGTAGATAGCCCAGACCCATGTCTCATAGGACTTTGAATGTCAATACCAAAACCTTGAATCTCATTCGGAGGGCAACCGGCAACCAATGCAAACCACGCAGGAGGGGCGTAACATGGGAGAACCAGGAAGCTCTCATCACAACCCGCGCGGCAGCATTTTGCACCAGCTGAAGCCTCCGGATGGTATGCAAGGGCAGTCCTAGATAGAGAGCATTGCAGTAGTCGAGCTGTGAGGTGACAAGTGCCTGAGTGACCGTGCGCAGGGCATCTCGGTCCAGATATGGGCATAACTGGCGAACCAGCTAGACCTGGGCAAAGGCCCCCCTGGCCACGGCTCCCACCTGCTCCTCCAGCCTGAGCCGTGAGTGCAGGAGAACCCCCAGGTTCCGTGCCCTATCCATGGGGGGCAACACCTCTCCCCCCATGACCAAAGATGGAATCTCCTGACTGGGTCAAGATGTCTGTATGCACAGCCACTCTGTCTTAGCCGATTGAGCCGAAGCATGTTACTGTCCATCCAGATCCGTACCGCATCCAAACAACGGGACATCACAGAGAGGGCATCACTGATGTGGCCTGGGGTGGAGATGTATAACTGCGTATCATCAGCATACTGATGATACTTCACCCCAAAGCTGCGGATGATCTCACCCAGCGGTTTCATATAAATGTTGAACAGAAGGGGCGAGAGGACAGACCCCTGAGGGACCCCACAGGTGAGAGCCCTTGGAGTCGACCTCTGCCCCCCTGCCAACACTGATTGCGAGCGTCCCGAGAGGAAGGAGGCAAACCACTGCAACACAGTGCCTCCCACTCCCAACCCCTCAAGATGCCGCAATAAGATACCATGGTCGATGGTATCAAAAGCTGCTGAGAGATCTAACAGGACCAGGACAGAGGAAAAACCCCTGTCCCGAGCCCTCAGGAGATCATCCATCAGTGCGACCAGTGCCGTCTCCGTGCTATACTCGGGTCCAAAGCCCGATTGGTATGGATCCAGGTAGTCTGTTTCATCCAGGAAAAGCAGAAATTGCTGAGCCACCACACTCTCAACAACCTTCGCTAGAAAGCGAAGGTTGGAGACTGGACGGCTGGGTCCAGGGCAGGCTTCTTCAGGAGAGGCCTCACCACTGCCTCCTTCAAGGCAGCGGGAAAGGTACCTTCCCCCAGAGAAGTGTTGACCACTGCCCGGAGCCGGCCGCATGTCACCTCCCTGGAGGCATAGTCCAACCAGGAAGGGCATGGGTCCAACAAACATGTGATGGAGCTCAGTCGTTGCATAATCCTGTCCACTTCATCCTCAGAAACAGGATCGAACTCAGTCCAGATTACATTAGCTAGACCACTTGCACCCTCGGCATCAGACCACAGCAAATTGGAGTTCAGCCCCCTCCGAATCCGAGCAATCTTATCCTGCAGGAACTGGCCAAATTCCTCAGCTCGACCCCGCAGGGGATCCGCCGCAGCCCCCGGATGGAGGAGGGAGTGGGCGACCTCAAACAGGGCGGCTGGGTGGTTTCCTGTGGATGCTATGAGAGCGGAGAAATAAACCCTTCTCGCCGCTCTCACAGCTACCAGATAGGTCCTGATATAGGCTCTCCATTGGGCTCGGTCAGATTCGGAGCGGGTCGACCTCCACCTGCTCTCTAGACCCCTTCTCCATTGCTTCATCTCCCGGAGCTCCCCAGTATACCAGGGAGCCACACGGGATCTGTGACGGGTAAGGGGATGCATGGGGGCAACTCTGTCAAGAGCCCCCGTGGCTGCCCATTGCCAAGCGGCCGTCAGGGTCTCGGCAGAGCTGTGGACCGGGGATGTAGGAAAAAACCTCAGCTCTGCCTGGAACCTTTCTGGGTCCATCAGGCGCCTGGGGCAGAACCACCTAAGGGGCTCCTCATCCCAGCAGTGTGGGGCAGCTTGTCAAAAAGCCAGCCGTAGGAGATAATGATCTGACCATGGAACGGGGTGGATAATAAGATCACCACTCCCCAGATCATTACGCCACTGCTCCGAGACAAAAACCAGGTCGAGCATGTTGCCCCCCTCATGAGTTGGGCCATCAATCACTTGAGTCAGATCCATGGCCGCCATGGAGGCCATGAATTCCTGGGCCAAGGCCGACGCCACCCCAAGAGAGGGCAAGTTGAAGTCACCCAGAACAATAAGTCCTGGGAACTCCACCACCAAACCCGAGATGGTGTCAAGCAGCCCAGGCAGGGCAGCTGCCACACAGCTGGGGGAAATGTATGTGAGCAGCAAGCCCATCCGACTCTCAGACCCGCATCTCAAAAGGAGGGCTTCACACCCGCCTATCTCCAGAACAGAGACCTCCCTTGGAATCAGGGCTTCTCGAATAACAACAGCTACCCCCACCCACCCCTTCCCTAGGCCCATGGCCGGTGCAACACCCGAAAAATTGTGCATCACAGCTGATAGTCAGAACAGCTGATCATCGGAGAGGGAGGAAAAATAGCAATTTACCAAAATTTAAGCAAAGGCACAACAGAGGCAAGTTGAATGGGCACATGCGAGATAAGAAGTGACTTGGTGGGGAGGGGAGGGGCCAGCCAGTGGCACAATTTGCCAGTTCTCTGAACTGCACAGAATCCTAACAAATGGTCTATAGAACCAGTCCAATCATGTAGAATCCCACCCCTGGCAACAGGCCATGGCATGCCAGAAACTGGGCCACACAAACAAGTGAAGCCCCATTTGCAGGATGCAGGCACCATGCAAAACCATGCCCCTCCAATCTGTGGAAAAGCCTTTCTCCATGGAACCAATCCCTGGTGCCCAAAAGGTTGGGGGGCGCTGGTTTAGGACTATTTGCCCTTTTCCTTCATCTTAAGATACTTTTTTTAAAAACTTATATCAATGAGCCTGCTAATGCCTGATTTGTGGGGTCCTTGGTGGTCTCTTTCTTACAGATGTTTCTAGGAAAAATCATCAGTATTAGAAGAGAGTGAGAGTTGCACTCATTTTATATACTAGTGGCTTGCCCTGTCAATGTTAGTTAGTCTTGGTGGCTGCTTGATTAGACTGCTGCATATTGTTAGCTTATTTGCCTGCAATGGTAGTTCCTTGATTTGGGTATTGTTTACTTCTTGATTGTTGGTCTTTGTTGTAGATGATTCCTCTTTTTTCACCTGGGGCTGCTTTTTGTTTACTTAGGATGTTTTGAAGTGCTTTAGCTGATTTGTGCGTTACACTGATGCCATATGGTTATAATAGTCGGTTGGTGCTTTTGGGCTGATTTGTCAGAGTGTCAAGCCTCTAGGACTTTATAAATCCCATTTTAGATATAAGACTTCCTACTCAATAAAATAGTATCCACTATTACATGAATAGATATAAATTACTCTCAAGGCAATTCTAAATATCACAAAAATATCATATTCAGTCTATATGTTTCTATCAAGAAATTAAAAATAACATAGTAATTGCAGCACTAATTAAATGCAAAATGTCATTATGTCAATTATATTTTCTCCTACAAAATAAGGAATAAACATCACAATGTTGCAATTCAGTGCAAAATAACCAAGTTCTCTTCAGCATACTCCCTAGTCTGAAATAAAATGTCATTTTAGACAAAAATGTTCAGTTTAGAGGAAAAAGGCTATACCTTTAATTCAAGAAAAAGACAGCATACAGCAGTAATTCAGTTCACAATAATCTAATCAGGATGAATAAAGTGGTGAGTTTTTGTGAATAGAGGTGATTTTTCTATGATGGAGGTTACATCTGTTGTTGTTTTTTTACAATCCTTTCTTATTTTTCTTCAAAATTGGTTTTGGGGAAGATTTTAAGGACATGTGAAGGACTAAAGGATTTTCAGAACATGTAAAGGAAGAGGACAAGTCTGTCTCTAGAGTTTCTTTACATAGTATTACATTCAACTCTTTGTTATTATAGTCTGCCACAAGGTTATGCAAAGTATTTATTCTTCTTTGGGGGGCAGGTGGTGGGGAAGTTATTCAAGGATTATTTTTTATTTACTTAACAAGTAATTAAAGAATGAAATACTGAAACAGTGATTTAGTACACTATACACTAAAGTACAACTTAAAATGAATATCTGCATAAAGATAAATGATAGACAGGCAGGCAGGCAGGTGATTGATAGGTGATTGATAGATGATTGATGCACAGTTATGGAATAGGTGGTGAATAGGTGGTACCTGGCTGAATAATAGTAATTGTGAGAGGGATCTTGGAGTCCTAGTCACTTAAATATGAGCCAGCAACAGCTGCCAAAAAACCAATGAAATCCTAGACTGCATTAACAGAAGGACAGAATCAAGATCATGTGATGTTAGTGCCACTTTATAATGCCTCAGTAAGACCACACTTGGAATATCGCATCCAGTTCTGGTCATCATGATATAAAAAAAAGATGTTGAAATTCTAGAAAGAGTGCAGAAAAGAGCAACAAAGATGATTAGCATACATATGAAGAACAGCTGCAAGAATTGGGTATATCTAGTTCAATGAAAAGAAGGATGAGGTATGATTGTGACATGATAGCAGTGTTCCAATATCTAAGGGAGGGAGTCACAAAGAAGAGGGAATCAAGCAATTCTCCAAAATACCCGAAGGCAGAACAAGAAGCAGTGAATGGAAAGTAATCAAGGACAGAACCAACCTAAAAATAAAGAGAAACTTTCTGACAGAACAATTAATCAGTGGAATGGCTTGCCTTCAGAAGTTGTGGGTGCTCCATCAAACTGGGCCTTGGTGGTGCAAGCTGTTAAATGCCTAGCACTTAAGTTCCAGCTGCCTGCAATTACTGCAGGCTTGAATCCCACCAGGCTCAAGGTTGACTCAGCCTTCCATCCTCTTGGGGTAGGTAAATTGAGGACCCAAGATTGTTGGGGGCAATAAGCTGACTTTGTAAAAATGCCACTTAGTAATAAGCAGGCATATACAATGGAATGATGGCTATTGCTGAGCGCATTGGGTTGTATCCCAAAAATTGTAAGCAGCCCTGAGTCTTCGGAGAAGGGCGGCATATAAATGTAATTAAAAAAAACTGGAAGTTTTTAAGAAGAGATTGGACAACCACTTGTCTAAAATGGTTTCCTGCCTGAGCAGGGGGTTGGACTAGAAGGCCTCCAATGTCCCTTCCAACTCAGCTATTTGGTTATGCTACATAATACATTAAACCTGATAAGTAAATACCTTGACTTTAAAAAAAACTGTTATAGAACAGGAGATTGAGTGGAAAGTATCTATTGTTAACCACAACAATATTTTCATAATGATTAGTAGTTTTCAATAGTCTTTACATAAAATGACATCAAATATTATTAGGTACTGGTTTCCCATATGAGGATTTTTTGCTATAACAGTGCATTAGATCAATATTTAAACAACTTTATAACAATTTTCACTCATTATTTCTGAATCTGAACAAATGAATGAAATGTTATTTCAGTCATCAATCACTAAGAAAACAATCTGAAAATTGTGCTTATAACTCATGGTGTATCTTGAACATTAGGCCAAATTCAGTATAGTGCAATCTATCTGTGGTTGAGTGAAAATTGCCCTTCATTAAAAAAAATCCTCTACTTTATGTAGTTAATCAATTTTTATATCCCTTTGAAATCTGTTCCTTGTGGTATGTGCTGTTAAGACAATAACTCATTGTAATTATGAGCATACTTATTAAGCATATAGATAATGACATTATGTATTAAATTTTGCTAAGCAGTATCACTTACACCTCAATGAAAGTTAATTAACATTGTGAAGAGAACAGGGTGAGTTAGGATTGGTCAAATTTATCTTCTCATTGTATATATGTGCAAGAATATTTTTTGTACAGTTTTTTGGGGGGGAGGTAGGGTTATGCTTTTGTTTTATTTTATTTGCTTGTTTTACTGTTTTGTATTTTATTTTCTATTATAAAACAATTTTTTTTTAAAAAAAGAATAACAACATTTTTAAAAACCTGGTTGGATTCAGACTCATAGTGTTTCCCACCCACCCTCAAATTGCCTGTAAACTATAGTAGCATAAAATGTGCTGACTTATTGCCAGAATCCTATTCTGCCACCATTGCAAATTTCCAGCTTGCTGGCAAATGATAGTATCTGGATGTATTGAGTTATTGTTACATCAAAAACTATTGGTGGATCCCTCTGAATTTGTTTTCATTCTCATCTCCAGTAATGCTCAAACAGCAAGAAAAGATCTACACCAAGCAATGCAAGGATGAGGCAGGCTAGCTCTTGTTTCTTTTTCTTCCCAGTGTTTTTCCACAAGTTCAGACTCTGCCTTTTTTTGGATCAACCAAGTGATGACTTTACTTGTATTTTGCTTAATATATTTTGTTGATGAGAAATAAGATGATTAAGAGAGCCTTCCAGGAAACAAAAAATCAAAACCAGGAATTTCAGAACAGGAGGGATTATTTTTTGTAGCATCAAATCAGTTGGGGCAAAAATGAGATAAGGGGAAAAAGAATATGCAAAAGTCCTGGTGCTGGGGAAAATTAAGTCAGGAAGAAGGGACAAATAATGCGTTCAGATGGCTTCAGCTCTGCTTCAGACTGTAGGCCCTCTACGTTCTTTCTATTTAATGTTATATTTGTAGAATGAATTAAGCAGGTCATTCTTCCCCAACAAGCATGTGACAAACAGAACAGAGACTTAGGGTTGGCAGGGCAGGCAGATGCTTAGCCTTCCCTCCAACTCTAGCCTTAGGAAGTGATTAAACAGGAGGATACCCAGGGGTTGGAGAGCTATGGAGTTTTGCTCAATGTGTTTGTCCAGCTGGAGTCAGATACTCAGACAGATGTCTTCAGTCTAAGGGTAAACCACCCAACTCCTCAGCACATAACACACACATAAACTCAAAGGGCAGACTTAATGAACCATTAGGTCTTTTTCTGCTGACAGTTTTCTATGTTTCTATATATAAACTTGTTAAGAAATAATCAACAAAATACATTATTTTTTGTTATTGAAATGGAGACCCATTTAATTAACTCTGTTATGCTGTCGATTATGTAGACTTCTCCATCATTTTGATTTTTTTTAAATTAGTGAATGATCTCTAAAATACAATTAAATTCAAAACCAGAGGAGTGTCAGGTCTAAAACCTACCTGAAAAACTCCATGAAAGAAAAGCCATAGCCATGCTGTTCTGCAATACCTGCACAAACGACATTTGCAGAGGCTCCAATCAATGTCCCATTACCTGCAATTCAATAAATAACAAGTAAAAAAATCGAGCAGATCTTTGGGGGTCTTGCCACTTCTAGACTAAATGTAAATGAGGAAAGGAGAGTCATCATTTCACATTCACCTCAAAAGAAATTGACAGAACAATAACTTCCCTGCCTATAAACAGTTGCACCTTTTCAAATGCAGTCTGTCTTTGTGCTCCTATTGTGAATGAGACAAGAGACAGTGAGAGAAAGAAAAACGATGGCACTGTGTTGTTAAGATGAGACATTCAAAGCAATTTGCTGATTATTTCTTTCAAGTTCAGAAAAGTAACATTAAGATAAAATGAAAAGCATCGGAAAAAGACATCACTGTTTGACTATTGACAGGTGGAACAATGGAAACAGAGGAGGGTCCTTTATTTCCCTAGAAAGTTATGTAACAGTAGCACAATAAGTATCTCTAAAATATAAGATACCCATTGTATCTTATACAATGAGACTTTTAAACCTACAAACACACACATGTGGGTACACATATGAATGGAAATCAGTAATTTATCCTTCTGCCACAAAATGGAAGAATGCTGAAAATTTAACAGGTTGCAGTGTTTATCTCTATAATTTCCTTCCCTTCGTAGGTTAAGGACCTTCTCTTGAGAAAAATGCATACATGTAAAAATCATAGAATTTCTAAAGAAGTTTTAAAAAATATACGCATATGCAATTATTAGTGGAAGATAATTTCTAAATTAATGAGAAATAATAGTTTTCGATCTCTAAACTTCTGATGAGCTGTATCTAAATGTTATTTCATTTTTTAAATAATAGATTGCAGTAAACTGAGCAAAATGTAATCTGAATTAAGGGACAGGCCATGATTTTGACAAGAACAGAGAATATAATAAATTCACAGATGTGTCCGTTGTGATGTATGCAAAAAGGGTGGGCTTCGTTGTTGTGGCCATCACAACAGGTAGTGATGGGAGCATCCCAATTCTCCCATATTACGCCACTCCTGCGTGGCCTGCATTGGCTACCAGTTGCCCTCCGTGTGAGATTCAAGGTGCTGGTAACAACCTATAAAGCCCTATATGGCTTGGGTTCATGGTACTTGCAAGAACATCTCCTGCCATCGATGAATACCAATTGCCTAGTGCGCTCCCACAGACGGGACCTCCTGGGGGTACCGTCAGCTAAACATTGTAGGCTGGCGGCCTCTCTGTGGGAGTGCCCACCTTCTGGAACCAACTGCCCCTTGAATTGCACCTGGCCCCTGATCTCCGCTCCTTCCGCCACGACCTTAAAACATGGTTATTTTCACAAGCCGGCCTGGACTGACAGGGGATCGGGGTTTTAACTTGGAATGTTTATTTGGCTGTAATTTAATATTTTTTAAATTGTTTTAATTTTTGTATTGTTTGCTTTTATGTACGCCGCCCTGAGTCCTTCGGGAGAGAGGGCAGCTTATAAGTCCAAATAAACTCAAACTCAAACTTTGACTTTTAGACCCCATCCCTGTAGACACCCCTGGAAACCTGGGAATTGTGGCATGAAATACAGCAAAAGCCTAGAGAGGTAAGCTGTGGCAATGTTTTCTAAAATGGAGAAACAGTGTGTGAACAGAGAGATAAGCAATGGATTATCCATGGCAAACTATAACTGTGATAAGTCTGTGGCAGTTTCAGAATGGGATTAGTCCCAACAGTAACTGAAAATCAATTACTGTACATCCAATTTTCCATCCTGTTGTCACTGAGCAGAATTTGAGTGTTCTTTCTCTATAAACTGGAAAAAAGACACCTTAGAGCATTCTCTCCCTTGTTTACTTAAGAAATTGAGAGACTCATTGAAGTAGAAAAACATTAGATGTTTTGCACAAGTAAAGCCTGTACAGTTCAGAATGTCAACATGGATTTTGTGTGCATGTGTGAATAAGTCTTTATATTATAATGCTGAAGCTGTCAGAGAGCTATGACTGTGACTTAAAAAATGAAGCAAAAGACTATGTTCTTCAAATGTTAATTTCATCCCAATTTTCACACTCAGCATAACTATACCTGAACAGAAAGAAAAGATACTTCTTTTGGATCATCCTTAAATCCTAGATTAAACCCTATTACATCTTTAAAAAAAAAACTCACCTCTTTTTAATCTGTGCAGGCTTCAATCCCATTCATACACTCAATTTTGAAATCTTTGGATGTCTCTTCCAGTGTTTGAAATTATTCTCTCTTTTTATTTCTCTGAGATCATTTTCTAAAGCCACTAACTGATCAAACGGACTTTACCTGCCTGGGAATGGGGCTACAGTTGCGGATTTTGCTGTATTAACCAATCAAAGGCCAGAAAACACCCTTATACACTATTTCTTATACTCGGCTTTACATTTGTCAGACCATGGGGAAAAGAACCAGAACTTTCCAGACACAGAAACACACACTGTTCCACTCCAAACCAGTGATATTTCTTGTTACAGTGTTTTCCCAGTAAATAGTTTACACTGATTTCTATGCAGTGGCCTTAGTTTAACAAGCCATACAATCATATACTTTTATATGCAGCTTCATGAAAGTCTACTTCCCTTATTCAAAGAAGCATTCCTTATCACAACTTGCTCACTTGGTTAGAGAGCTAATTTCACTTTTAAATTTGTTTTTAGACTAGAGAGGAGGAGTGAAAGAGAGGAAAATCATTATTCCTGAGCATTTTAGAATTCCAGACCTTTGATCCATCTTGCCTCACTGGCTCCTGTTCCTTCCAGATGTTTTAGTGGTTTCCACAAATTCACACATTCTGCAGATCTCTCTTTCTCACCTTGCCTGCTCTTCCTAATGTATACACCTGCCTTGTATATATTACTACAAGGCAGGTGTGCCTGATCACAGGTGTCTTAATTAGGCAATAAGATTATCAATGTCTACATGATTCTATGTATGGACGTAGCACATAACCAAACAAAAAAATTATAACACTAATTTGTTACATTCATGTTCACCAGGGTATCAAATCCTAGCTTTCTCTGATTTCTTTAATACTTAAAGTACTACACATTTCTTGAGAGTTTATTAATACTATTATATCTATTTAGGTACTAGTAAAAAAATACCAATCAGGATAAAGCATAACACAATTCAATGACTAGAGACAATAAATACAATAGGAATAGTTTGACGGAGAAGAATAGGATTTTATACACAAGTGTGTATCTTTAACCCTAAGTTAACTAGTCCCCATCAAATATAATGCCTTAAAACTGAATTACCAGTCCAAACAATGTTTGCCCAGGAGAGAAGTATTCACTTGTATACCATTCTGTTCCAAATGACTTATGTTAACAATGATAACAGTTCAACAGTTCAGCTGTTATCATTGTTAACACAAGTCATTTGGAATGGAATGGTATATACTATTCCAAATAAGTTGTGCTAACAATGATAGTAGTTGAAAACCAATTCAATACAAACTTAGTGAGTTTTTTTAAAAAAAATTATGATAACCTTCTGCCCCCAAGGAAGATGTAAACAGTCAAGCAAATACAAATTCCCTCTGAAATACAGTCAAGTTTTCAAAGCTTTCTGAAGAATAGCAAAGTAGGGGCAGTCTGAACATCAGAAGAGATTATTCCAAAAGGTTGGAATAATGACCAAGAAGACCAGTTCCTCCCATAGACCACTCAGGGAGAAGAAATCCCAAGTACCTCTTATTAAGCTGAATACACAAGATAGACAAATTCACTTTGAGAGAGACTTCCCACGGTTGGAGTAATTTGTACCAGTTCTGCAGATTTATCATAACACAAACAATGTTGCCTTCATCTTTTGTCTGTGTGGAGACACTTGATCCTTCTGATTTCATTTTTTGGTCAAGGTATGTTAACAAATGGCAACTATTCTTTGCTGAAATTGAACATCATTCGAAAATGCAACACAGTGCTGATTTTTATTGAGGCCAAAACAGGAAACTTTCTTACAGGAAATCCATTGGGGTGGCTAAGTAATATGGCAACAATTTTGAATTCTTTAATATCTCTCTGTAAATCCCTTTCTTAGTTAGGTTTAGTCTAGCAAATTGTCACTGTTACAGCTTCTGCATAGTCACTATTTGTAGAACAGCATAAAGATACATTAAAGAAATTACAGTTGTACATTCAGTGTTGTTTTTATAAATTTCAGATAAACTCTTTGTGGAATTGCTTGCTTCACTAGTAACATTTGATGAAATATAAATCTACAAACTGAAATCTCACCAGTTAAACACTGAGTTATAATCTATCTAACAGAACACATTTTCAGAGGGATTAAATTTAATTACAAAGTTCCTGATTCTTAATAATAATTTTTATTAAAGTTTAAAAATAAAAGATAAAAACTAATGCAAACTAGGTAAAATACAAAAAGAAAAGAAAAAAACATTAAAAGTACAAGAAGAAAATAGAAATGAGGGGAAAGGAAAAATAGAATAGAAATATAGGAAAAGAATATGAACTGATGTATGTATGTGTGTGTATGTATATGTATGTGTATATCTGTCATACACACACACACAATTATATATATGTATGTGTATATATATAATTTGTTCCTTCTATTTTTAATTTCAATAACATATCACCTTCTCTAACATTTCAACCTAAAATGTCTTCATACTATACCCCATCTTTTATCTATTAATAATAAAGCCTTATTATTGAGTCTTAATCAGCAATACTAATTCTGTTTTCACTTTATCATTACGGGGTACTCAGTGTAGATTAATGAAAAAATGAATTTCAACAACTGTAGAATCAGGCTGCTGCACGACAAAGTTGACAAAGTGAAGGGGGTCTGAATATTTTCTGAATGCATTGTATAGAAATTTAACCCCATTATATAATGTCCCATACATTAATTTCTTATCATCTTATCATCTCTTTTCAGGAAGTCCTTCACAAATTTAACACTTTCCTTCAATCTTAATACCATAGCTTATTACTTTTCAATTTACTTTAAAATAAATAAAATATGTTTATTGAAATTATTTAAATCTGTTGATTTAACTGAAAAAAACAGCGTCTTACCATATCTTATCTATAAACAAATCTTTAAAGCCTCAACATTCAACAACAGTAAGAGCCGTGGTGGTGCAGTAGTTAGAAAGCAGTACTGCAGGCTAATTGCTGGCAGTTCGATTCTCACCGGCTCAAGGTTGAATCAGCCTTCCATCCTTCTGAGGTTGGTAAAATGAGGACCCAGATTGTTGGGGGCAATAAGATGACTCTGTAAACCACTTAGACAGGGCTGTAAAACACTGTGAAGCAGTATATAAGTAAGTGGTATTGCTATTCAGTCCCAATCAAGAAAAACCCATTTAAAGATGCTGGGTGAGGAAAAAGCATTGTATATATTATAATCTTGAACAAATAAGCAAGCCTTATAAATCCTGTTTTTACTTTTGATAGTCTTGATGTTTGTTCCTTTTAAGAAGTGTCTCAGAAGCCAATTTCTTTTTATTCTATCTTTATCATTCTTTATCTTTTCACAAAGTAGTAAAATTAGAATGCCTTTTCAGGATTTTGAGAATGAGATAAAGAGAATGAGACCCTTCTCAAAAATTGCAGAATCAATACTCCTTATCAGATATTTAACATATCAAGGAATGTTTTGGGGTCTGCAAATGCAGAGGAGAACTAATTTCTGCCACAAACGAAATTGAGATAAAATAACTCAGCAGAGAATTTTCCTATCCCCATCCAATTTTCAATATTGGAACTTTCCAGCATAAATGATTAGATTTAGTGCATGTCTAATGACAAATCAGAGATTAGAAAGGCAGTCTTTCAGAACACTAAAATGGAAAATGTAAATTGACATTTTAAGACCAGGACAGTACTAGATCAAAGACAGAGGGGACTAAAGAGGAAACAAATTTAGTAAGTCTTTTTTAATAAATCAACATTTTATTATGGTCATTGATCAATCCCAAGTAAGATAGTGAAGTAAGTAAAATGGTTAAAAAAAATGGAAAATCTTAATAAAGCTTAGAGCTTGAATAATTTGCCATTAACCCATTTTCAGAAATGTACTTTTTTAAATCTGAAAAGAAAAAAATGGTTAGCTTAAGAGAAATAATAAAAAGGAAATATAAAATATGTCAGAGCTACCTGGTCTGTGAGTCAAAATAGAAATGACATGAATCAATCAAATATCGGACAATAAGACTACAATAAGACATGCGTCAGAGCTTCAGCTTCTCCTGAACCACAAAGACAGAGACAGAGTCTCCCATAGGGATATTATTAATTTTACCTTCCAAAAGTAAAATATAAGGAAGCCAGAATAAAGACCTTATGTTTCCTTGAAGTGGTTGGGTTGTGTAAGATAGCAGGCTAGTTGAAAAAGGTTCAAAAGTTCTCTAGGGGTACTGATCGCTTAGCCAGATCATGTTGATGCTCACAATCTAAAGTTATTAATCAAATAACACATTTGGCTTTTTAAAAACCTATAGATAAAAAGGCATTTAAAAAAAAATCCAGATAAGCCATATTTGGTTTCTAGATTTTGGTGCCAAGGAGGCTGAAAATTGTCAATCACAGTGATAGGTTCTAAGCCTACTAGGAAGAAATTTAATTGAAGCCAGAATTAATCAGTAAAATCCAGGCTTTGGCTTCAACCTTAATCAGGCTGCTTCCAATCATAGTAATACTATTGAGAAGACAGCCTGAAGGAAGTCTGGTCACACTGTTTTCAGCTTAATCAGAAACCTGGTCCTGAATAAAGAAATTAGCTCCAACTTCAAGCAGCAAAGATTTTGACATCTACTAGAATATCTAAATTCACACTGAAAAAGTTGAAAATAGCTACTTCACTTATCAGAGTGTTATCAGTGGCAAGCTATTTTTTGCCCCAAGACCGAATTGCTGAAACACCCTTCCTACATATTTATAACATGATATCTGGTCTATAATGTTGCCATCTGTTCATCTTTTATCTTTTGGTAAACATCATTTTGATCTTGATGTATCTTTCTAAAATTGCTCACAACAGGATGCAAGAAAACAGGGAAAAATATTAACTACCTCAAAATATAAAGATAGCAGCTAGATAAATTCTTAAAGGAGCAACTGAAAATTTTTCAGACTCAAATCCCAAAAGAAAACTTTAATTCTTTAGAAATTATGCATGAAGAAGGAGCAATCTCCAAGTAATCAGAAAAAAATAGGATCTGTTCCATTTCACTACAAAAGTCCTATATATATGATTGATTTTTAGATACTCACAAAATTTAAGATTATTTTGGGAGTGGGGGGATGAGTCATATCTTTTGCAAGAAATGGACAAATTTGAGTGTTACCCTATGCATGGTAAAGGAGACTCAATGAGTCAACAACACCAATAGGTCTCTTTCTGGAAAGTGGCCACTTTAAACAGCCTAACAAATCTCTGGAATGAAATTAAAAGAGATACCATAAATCAATTCACTTATGATCGAAACTGTAGACTTATCCATAATCTTTTCTAAAGGTGTCAAGCATCATGCAAAAATAGCAAGTTCCAATAAAAAGTTTGGTACCAGGGTTACAAACATAAAAAACCCACAAGTCTTCCTGAAGGGAGATGGGTGATCTAGAAACATGAAATATAAGTAAATAAACAATTCCAAGTGTCTAGGTTCGCATTATAGCAGCAGCAATAGCACTTAGACTTATATACTGCTTTACAGTGCTTTATAGCACTCTTTAAGCAGTTTACAGAATTAGCCTATTGCCCGCAACAATCTGAGTCCTCATTTTACCAACCTCAGAAGAATGGAAGATTGAGTCAATCCTGAGCTGGTCAGGATTGAACAGCTGGCAGTCGGCAGAATTAGAATTGTAATATTGCATTCTAACTACCACGGTCCACAAGAGATTATCAATATCAAGGATAGGCTATTAAGCTCATTGTTTCATCAAGGCTTCAATCTGCTTAAATACTTAAGTTCTCTGTACTTCCCACCAACTGCAGCTTAGGTTCTATAGCCATGATTTTGCTGAATTCTGATGCTGCAAAGCTTCAGGACCATTATCAGTTTCCTTTGATAAGCAATCAATTATTGAGCTAACTTCTGGCTCTCTACAAGTTGGTTTTAGTCTACTTAGGCTGGGAATTCTTTTCCATTGTTCAGATCAAAATTGTCAGCATCAGAGTAAAGAAGTATTAGCAGAGAGACATAAATCTTCTGCTTCTGAAATACTAGATTCCATAGACTGGTTTCCTTGGATGAAGATGTCTGATTGAGTCCTGATTAGTTCCTATTTGAGAGATCAATAAAAATGGACGAATACTGAATATGAAAATGGAGGAATTACTGTCATGAGCTTCTGCAGGAGGACCATGGAGGCTAAATGATGACATCATCATCATCATCATGCATGTCCCACAATTTAGATATTTGTGTTAAATATTATAATGCAATATGCAATTGCAGCATCAGGAATGTCACCATTTTTGTCCTTGTGGTTTGTTACAGATGTCACTGATCTCTAGGTCAGTCAGCTTGAAAAGCATCTTCCTCATTCTCACAAATAGAGTTCCTTTATCTTCCCCAAAACAGATCTAAAAACACATTGGTGAAATTATGAGAATGGGGGGGGTAAAAATCTAAATATCCATTCAGATATTGTTCCAGCATGCAAGATGCATATAATCAGTGGTCTCGCAATGTAGTAGTTCAATTTTTCAAGAATGAGGTGTAGAGGTAAAAGCCAATATTCTGGTTAATGAATCAAAACTATAATCATATCTATTATCACCTCAAATGTGGACAGACCTGATTGCAAACTGAACAGTGCTGAAAAAGACACTGTAGATGATTGTTCCAATGATGTTAATGATATATGGTCAAAACCACCTTAATACATATAATTATTACAGCTGTATAAAGTATGATGTTTGAATGAGGGCAGTGCTAGTGATGAAGTCTACCAGCTCCTAGTAGAGAAGAACATTCATTTATGTTGTATCATAAGATGACTGAGAAATAACTCTGCACTACTGTGAGGAATGCAAGGAAGAAAAACATTGTGACTATCCAGCCAATTGGGCCCCAGGCAGTTTTGAGCAGAAAAGATATTAGGGCTGATGCCGATGACAATTACCCAGTTAAGAATGCTGAAATAATAGTTGTTTGTAATAACTGCTGTGTTGCACCTGAGAAAGCTAAAGCAGACAAGATTGAAATAGGAGAAGACAGCCATAGGTTAGCAGGTACTACCTAAGGAACCATCTGCATTCAAGAGGCAAATGTTCCAGATTATACTCTTCAGAAACACAGATTATACTCTTCAGAAACACAGATTATACTCTTCAGAAACAGAACTAATGAGATGGCTTGCAACAATCGAGAATATTATCTACAACATCAGGATGAGAGTGGCCAATACAGATGGAAATTGTAAAATGATACTATCATTAATACCTTCACTAATACCATCATTGGCCAGACCTGTGAAATCAAGCATGAAGTCAATTTCAGCCCCATCTTCTAAAGAATTACTATTTGTTTGAGGATATAAAAATACTGATTGCATGTGCTAACAGGTTATGTTTTTAAAAATATGAATATTTTTAAATGTGCAATTTGATTATTTATGGATCACATTTTAGTTAACTACAAAAGTGTTTAATCTGATTGAGAAATTAAAAATCACAACCCTAAATTTAGTGTGTTGCTTTAGCTCTCTCTGATAATATACATTTCTTCAAACTATTATCACTGCTTACCTCCAAGACAGGCACCTATGGCTAATGCAAAGATGAGTGGTTTTACAGGTAAGTTAACCTCAGGATCTTGACTTAAATTGAGAAGTACAGGAATCTACAAAAGGTACATTAAAATAATAAATAGTAAGAGAAACAGTAAGATTAAGATTAAAGATAATAATCAGTTACATTGAAAACAAGAAACTTGATTTCTAACATCTTTTAAAAGTGCTTGGTACAATTATCCTGGGATGAGGTGCTCTTCATCTAAGTACTTTATGTATGGAAATTAGCATAAAGGGAAATGCTATTCTAAGAATTTCCTTTGAGAACTGCAGGGGCTATTAAAAATAATCCCACCAAAACCACAAAAGCACACAAAATATTAGATCCAAAGATTGATCAGTCTGGATTTTTGCCAAAAAGGCAGTTTAGGGACAATGTGAGAACTATTTTGAATGTTACTGAGTATTTACAATACCACAAGGAGAAACAGAGTTTATACTTTTGCACAAAGAGAAAGTATTACAACTTAAATTGGGTTGTTATGTTTTAAATTTTGGAAAATATGGACTTTGGGAAGAAATTTATTCAAGGGACTAAGTCTGTTTGTGCAACTCAGCAAACTAATATCGTCAATACAGGTTTGATTAAATTGTGAGAGATATATAAATGGGTAGAAGGGAAGGGTGCCCTTTATTTTTTATTTTAGTCAAAGTTTTGACTAAATATATTAGACAAGATGAGAAAATGTCACATCTGAATTTTTTTTAAAGAAATGTATTAATTAAGTCTTTGCTGATGAGTTTATGTGTGTGTATATGTATGTATGTGTTGTAGTTTTCTTCAGTGACAGATGAAGTCTGAATGATCTTGATCTGAAGATGTTCTACAGTGTATTTTGCATTCTAGATACCCTCTTTTTATCCCTTTTGACTTTTATGTCTTATTTCTGCCCAACAAAAGACAGAAGGAATGGAGGGCGTACATTGTATGGTGTTGACAATAGCAATTTTAAATCTTTGTAAAAAGTATTCTTTAATATTCTGGTTAGGAGTAGACATACAAGAAATTTCATAATTATTATAGCTGATTTAATATAACATTATCTAGGTCATAGTAATAAAACTGAAAAATCCTAACAGATGGTTCACAGTTGGTAGCATATACTGTAAGAGCAGTTTATTGAAATAAATGTGTAGAAAATAAGATTTTCCCAAATAACACTCTGAAGGTAGAATCTCTCAATGATTCTGTCATTTAAAAAAAGAGAGAGTGTCAAGGTGTCCCAGAATACAAAGGTCACCATTGGAATGGCATGTTGTGGCCACTTTCCCGCACCTCACATGTGATGGGAATACTTCCCTTCAAGAATGCACATGCCAAATCTATGGCTATCTTCAAACAGGGAAAATAGAAGAACCAAAAGAGTTGTAGAGGGTTATCAATATCTAAAAAGATTCTAGATCAAATAAACATAGCTTCATTTCTAAGCCTTGAAAACCACACAGTGATGGGTTTATTAGCATGGATTTGTCAAAAAGAAATCTTGTCAGACTAATCTTATTTTATTTCTTTTAACTGTTACCTTCTTAATGGAATATGGGAATTGCTATGGTAACTTTCACATCTCAGAACATTAATGGAAGAGCCCCCCTTGGCAATAAAGGTAATGGGAAAGGTGGAAATTACTTCAACAAATTCATATCTGAAAGTCCTGAAGAAAAATGTATAGCGACCTAAACATCTAGTGACATGCAGGTACTCTACACTGTATCCCTGACAGAAGGATGCAAAGACATAGGACTTACCATTGTAGTAGTGAATGGAATATTGTCAATTAGAGATGATGCCAATGCAGAGACCCACAAAATTAAAATAATAGCAACTGTCAAGCGTTGCTCTTCAGGGACCACCTGGCAGGCAGGCAGGACAGAAAGGATGGATTAAATAGATGGCCTTTTTCATGAAAACAATTATTTTGCAAATAAGATTGTCATTGATTTATCCTGCTGTAACTCATGTTAAAATTCTGCAGATTTGTATATAAGTCAATGTTAGATAGGTCAACTTTATTACACCTTTGAGCAGTATAGTAGAAGTCATTGTTTTCAATGTTTTGTTTTAAAAACTCAAATTCAAATATGTACATAAAATATCACAATTATCTGATTCAGTAGAAATAAGAAAAAGACACAGAAATATAAAAGTACATAGAAATTATATTTTGTGTTCCAATTGTACACCAAATAGGTTTTATTTGGGGGGGGGATTAGTCCAAAATTTACAGGGCCCTTTTCTCAGTTATAGCTTTTTATTATATAACTAATCAGCCAACTTAATGGCTAGTTATATATTGTACATTATATATACAACAATATACTTAAACATATCAAAAATCATCTTTATTTTTAAAAAATTGCCCCAAGATTCCAAATAAGCCACATAGATGTTCTTGGAACATCAAAATCATGGGGGTGGGGCCTGTGGCCGAGGGCTTGATTTATAAGTATGACTATCTGCCTCCTCAAAAAACAAAAATCAGCCACTTTATTTATTTTTATTTATTTATGAAGCCATTCTTCAAGGGAATCATTATTATCAGAAAGAAGCAAAAGTACCATCTTTTTTTCTTATAAACTTCTATTCTGCAGCTGTTGTGCACTGTTGCAGCTAGCTACTTTATAAATTATTTTTAATAAATTTTTATAAGCTCATAATGTGTTTTCCACATCAAATGTATTCACAGGTCCAAAGGATTTGAAGAGACTCTCCTACAACCAAGGGTCTAAGTTTGATTCCCTTTCCTGATGGTAACAGTAGCCTGAGAATAATAATATCCAGATCCAGTATTGGGACTTTTTTTAAAAAAAATCCCCAATTCCCAAATTCCATTGACTAACAATTCATCTAAAAGAAAAACCCCAGGATTTCACTGCATGGCTTGCATTTGAATCTAGGACTGTATCTTTGACAGCAGAACATAATCATTCATATAATATCATAAATATGAAAAAATATAATGTACCCTTTTTAAATTTAAAAAATGTATTGCTAACTGTACCTTTATCAACAAAGCTGTTTGTTCTCCTATGTATTCTATTAAATGAAGATGAGCCAAAGCCTATTTTTAAAAAAAATGAAATAAAGAAATGAAATAAAGTCAGCAAACAAAATATGCATCCTAAATTATTAGGCAAAATTGCCCACTTGCAAGAAATTACTAATCCAACAAGTTTTAAAAACACTGGTTACACATCTAACAAAAAGTTAGTAAACTGGAACCGGGGTTCTCTCTTCCCGCTCCCCCAGTAATTAAAACAAACAGATTTGTTTTTCTCTCAAGAAAGACTGGTGTAATTTTTCATTTAGTATGGATTCTCAAGCAGATGTTTAATGCTCAGAAGTGTTTACAGGAATTAAGGAATTATATTCTAGCCATGTTAAGAAGACTGAGGTCACTAGCAAAGAATACAATTTTTATACCAAAAGCTCTAGTTCTTTTGCCCTGAACAAAAGTCTAGAAAACAGATTCCATGAAATGTAGACAATCCTTGATGAGATGGACCAACAGTGACTTAGCATTAGGTAATATGTAGGTATTGAATTAAAATTGCAAAAACAAATTAGAAAAAGATTATTTGGAGCTAACTGTCTGAAACTCTGCAGAGCCTGAGAATGTTCTAAGAGGAATTTCCCAGGAAGGTAGATCTAGATCTGATTATGATCTTCATACATTATAAATGGCTGATATATAATTAAAAGGAGGGATGTTGTTGACTATGATCCTGTACATTTGCATGTTGAAAATGTTGAAAATGATAGAAGAATAAAGTACAAAGTCTTCTCATAAGCTTTGTCTAAGTGTAAACATTTCATAAGTCTCAGCTCTGGAACTGTTTCATAGAGCCTTGGTAGCTCAGGCTGTTAAATGCCTGCTCTTAAGATCCAGCTGCCTACAATTATTGTAGGCTCGAATCCCACCAGGCTCAAGGTTGACTCAGCCTTCCATCCTCTCGGGGTAGGTAAATTGAGGACCCAAGATTGTTGGGGGCAATTAGCTGACCTTGTAAAAATGCCGCTTAGTAATAAGCAGGCATATACAATGGAATGAAGGCTATTGCTGAGCACACTGGGTTGTATCCCAAAATTGTAAGCCCCTGAGTCTTCGGAGAAGGGCGGCATATAAATGTAATTAAAAAAAAAAAAGCCTCTATAAATACTTTCAGGCATCACCACTCAAAATTCTACCAACAAGTGAGGCTGAAGAGGCATGCTATGTTGACCACTAACTTAGCTGGCTTCAAAACAGGTTGGACCAATTCATCAGAGGCATGGAAATCAGAGGTGGTATTCAGCAGGTTCTGACCAGTTCTGGAGAACCGGTAGCAGAAATTTTGAGTAGTCCAGAGAACCGGCAAATACCACCTCTGATTGGAGATTTTACAGTATCCTTCCCCTGCCACGCCCACTAAGCCACACCCACAAAACCAGTAGTGAAAAAAAATAATCTCACCACTGATTGAAATCAATGGCTATTAGCCTTGTTGACAATATGGCTGCCTTTGAAAGTCATATCATGGGAGATTAGTGACTTCCTTAAATTGGTCAACCACTGCGAGAACAGATTGTAGAACTATATATGGGATAGTCGAAGAGGGCTACGGAAGTCACACAGTCAAATCAGAGTCAAAATATGTTCATGACACTTAGTTCTGGCTTGAAACTATATATAAATAACTTTTACAAAGGAATCTGGTTACAGTGACTCATATTCAATCAAGTGAACTGAATATATGTGTCATCCCTGAAGCTGGCCTAACTGAAGCCATTTTTTCCATTCAGTGTTGCCACACTGGAGCTGAGGGATGGGGAGGGAGGGATTTGAGATAGAGAGAATTCTGTAACCAAAAAAAAAAAACTTTCTCTTGGGAACCAAGGACATTCTCACACCTGGTTGGAAGAAGGCAGAGTGATGCCACCCAGTTGTCAGACTGCTTGGATGATGATTGGACCATGTGACTGATTGTTTTGAAAAAGTAGAAAATCTTTTATTTTTAATAAGGTGAAAACCGTGAGAGTTTTCACCAGATATGTGCCAATATGATATTTCCAATAAAGGTATTATTTGATGAGTTGAATTGCCTCAGATTCTTGCTTGCCATGGATCTATTATTTGGAACCCTGACAATATGTTCAATATTTGAATAATACAGAAGGAGAAGATTCTTGCTGCCACTCTCTTTTCATCCTATGAGGCAAGTCTCTCCTAGAATTTTGAATTAAAAACTTTATTTACAGTAAGATTAAGTCCTTAATCATCTCTGAACTTAATTATTTGCTTGCAGGTGTTTCATTACCCAACTAGGTAGCATCATCACTCCTCAGTTCAACCCGGAGGTATATATATTCTTTTCTATTAAAACAGTAAGACCTAAAACAGCTGAACTGGGGCCTAAATAAATGAGAAATGAGACTGTTGAAATGGCTTAATCCAGGAAGTAATAAAGTCCAGAACACTTTTGAGCATTTATTACTACCATCCCAATTTATATTGTTCCCTATACAAGCTATTAATTCACAATATGTAACCCATCTACAAAAATTTATACAGATTAGTAGATTTGACATTATATTAGAACATGCTACTCTGTAAATCACCCTTAATCAAAAGATAGTGATGCAAAAGTTTATTCCTATTTAGATTTAAATTTCAAGTTTCACAAATCAGATCCCCTGAAGCAAATACATTGCTTTACTGCTTGGACTCTTAATATTTTTACCAGAAAATCGCATGCAATCCTGATTCTGAAACGATCTTAGACAGTTCTGCTTAACCAAATTTATTTCTTGAAGTATTGTGAAAAATTAAACTATATTTTACTTATAATTTCCTTGCCTTGGCCTGATTCAAGAGGAACTATATTCTCTCCAGTTTTTTGAAAAAATTAAAATAAATATACAAGTCTTTAAATAGTGTTTCATGGCAAAAAAAATATACCATAGAATTAAATGTTATTTCTTCAAATGGTCTGCAGTTTGTAAGTCATTAACCAACTAATCTTAAATATTTAAGCATATTTCTATGCTTTTTGAGAGAAATTTTCTTCTTTGCTATATTCCAATTTATTTCAGGCAGCATACCCAGTTCAGGTAATCCCATAGGCAAAATTTAGCAACTCTGCAAAATCTTTGGTCAAATTTCTGTTAGGTAGAAATTAATGATCAGTATCCAAAATCTGCTTACTTATTTTGGATTAGCATTTAATGTGTGTGATGACCCAGGGCATGGCACAAAGGCAATACAGTCAATAAGCAAGAAGACTCCCTTTATTATCTCCAACTTTGCCCCAAATGTCCAGGTTACCTTCAGCTGGATAAAAACTCTCCCAGGAACAGCCTTTAAGTGGAAGAAATTCAGTCCAAAAACAAAGTACATACAAACTGTAACTAAAAATCCACACAAACTCTTATGTATGTACGTTTGAATGTTATTGGTTTATTTGAACTGTTCTAGTAAAATGTCAAATGGTATTGGTTTAAATAGTGCGGGAAGAAACCCTGCCAAATGGAAGTGGACTCAGGCTCTTATTTATCTATGGTGTCATGGGACACTATTCACAGGCTACTTCCCAATATTCAGAAGAAACATTTCCAGAAGCAAGCACTGACTCTTAAAGACTACCAAGGGAACAAGATTCCAGTAGTTGGAGCAAGAGATTTCAACGTGCAGTTTAAAGGTCACACCAAACGTTTGCCCCTGACCATCGTGGACAAGGATCGCCCAAGCTTGCTGGGACTTGAGTGGTTCAAGCCACTAGGCATCAAGGTGACTGGCATCAATCACGTGAGCACCTCTGAATGGGAGGAGGCCTTGAAGTCTGAGTTTCCAGAGGTCTTCAGCGAAGGATTGGGCAAGTATATGGGGACCCCTATCACTTTCAACCTAGATCCCAAGGTGCCCCCAATTCGTTTAAAGCCCAGAAAGGTCCCATTTGCTTTAAAGGAAAAAATTGATGCACAATTAGACAAATTAATAGCTCAAGGGGTTTTAGAGCCCACTGACCACTCCAGATGGGAGACACCCATAGTCACACCAGTCAACACTGATGGGTCAGTAAGAATCTGTGGAGACTATAAGGGGAAACTGAACCATGCGCTGCAGCAGAGCGCATATCCAGTTCCAGTGGTGCATCATCTGTTACATTCACTTGGCAGGGGTACAGTCTTCACCAAATTGGATCTGGCCCAGGCATATCAACAATTAACAGTTGATGATGCCACTGCAGAGGCCCAAACCATTGTGACTCATAGAGGTGCTTTCAAATGTAAAAGGTTACAATTTGGAGTAAGCGTGGCACCAGGCATCTTTCAAAGCCTTATGGAAAGGATGTTCCAAGGACTGCCAGGGGTAGTGCCTTACTTTCATGATGTGTTAATCTCTGCTGAAAATGACACTCAACAAGAAAGACTCAGAGAAGTCCTTACCAGATTCAAAATTAAAAGTCACACTCTTAAAACTGACAAGGTTGAGTTCCTGGGCTACATGATTGACAAGCATGGCATCCACCCTACTGATGCCAAGGTTAAAGCAATCAAGGAAGCCCCTAAACCTAAATGCAAAACAGATTTGCAAGCCTTCCTTGTACTCATTAACTTTTATCACATGTTTCTACCTCACAAGGCATCCATTGCTGAACCTTTACATCGTCTGCTTGATAAAAAGGCTGTTTAGATCTGGGGGAGGAAGGAACAATCAGCATTTAATAGTATTAAGAGACTAATCACATCTGATGCTGTATTGATACAATTCTCTGAGAATTTGCCTGTTGTACTGACTTGTGATACATCCCCTTTTGGAGTGGGGGGGGGTTTGAGTCATAGGCTTCCCAGTGGAAGGGAAGCCCCAATTGCATTTTACTCTCGCACTTTGTCCAAAGCAGAGAGGAATTATAGCCAACTGGACAAGGAGGCATTAGCAGTCGTTGCAGCTGTTAAGAAATTTCATGAATATCTGTATGGCAGGTCATTCACCATTGTTACAGATCACAAACCTTTATTAGGCATTGTGGCAGGAGACAAACCTACACCTACTATCCTGTCACCAAGAATGCTGAGGTGGACTGAATTTCTTGTAGCTTATTCATACAAACTGATTCACAGGCCTGGCAAGGACATTGGACATGCTGATGCACTAAGTCGTTGCCCACTGCCTTGCCACAAGGAGGACTTTGAACCTGAAACACACACCTTTTTCCTAGAGACTGTTGCTAAGCTTCCAGTCCATGCTGCTGAGATTGCCAGAGAGACTGCCAAAGACGCTGTGTTGGCTCCTGTTATAGGCTGGATTAAAAAAGGTTGGCCTCTTCAAGATCTACCTCACCTTGCCCAACCTTTTAAGTCCAGGCAAACTGAATTATCTGTATTAAGAGGATGTATTTTGTGGGGTAACAGGGTGGTTATTCCTGCAAAACTGCAAAGGGAGGTTTTGGAAATGTTACATGAGGGTCATCCTGGTATTGTAAGGATGAAGGGATTGGCCAGGAGTTATGTATGGTGGCCAGGTATTGACAAAATGGTTGAAAACTGGGTTGCATCTTGTCCCAATTGCCAGGTAGTCAGGCCTGCTCCACCTCACGCCCCACACAGGAATGGGAATGTCCTAGGGGCCCATGGTCTAGGATCCACATTGATTTCGCAGGCCCTACTAGAGGGCACACTTTTCTAGTTATAGTAGATGCATATTCCAAATGGCTAGAGGTAATTCCCATGACATCCACTACAACTGAGGCTGTCATCAAGCAGCTCAGAAAATTGTTTGTAACCCACGGGTTACCAGATGTCCTTGTCTCTGACAATGGCCCTCAATTCACATCTAACATTTTTGAATCCTTTCTAGCACAACAGTGTATCAGACATGCCCTCACTGCCCCTGGGCATCCTTCGGCTAATGGCTGGGTTGAACGCATGGTACGCTTTACCAAAGAGAAGCTTCAGCAGCTGGGTCCTGGGGACATCACTGACAAGCTTGAAAAACTTCTTAGTGTTCAGCACATCACTCCTAGCCCATCAAATAACTTATCCCCAGCAGAGTTGTTGATGGATAGGAAACTTAGGTCTTCCCTTGACCGCCTTCATCCCACTTACGCACAACGCACCACTGGATTCCACTTCCAAAGTTTGTTCTTTCAGTGTGGGTGATTCTGTATATGCTAGGAACCTTATAGGTGAACCTTTGTGGATTCCTGCTGAAATAACTCACATCACTGGCCCTCGTTCTTACAGGGTACAAACAGAGGATGGCCTCCTCTGGAGCAGGCACATTGACCAACTTAGATCCAGGTTCCCTCAGGAACATCGCCCTGTCTCTCTCTGGGTCCCTCACCTGATGTCACTTCTAGGGGGGAAGGGGAGGAACAGGAGGGAAATCAGCAAGCAAGAATCAACCCCATGTGTAACGAGCCATTACGACAGGAACTATCCCGAACCCTGTCACAATGCCAAGATCCATCCTTAGAAGTGGAAGATTGCACATCACTACCTGACTTGGGTGCTGACATTGGAATGGAGATGGGTTGGGAGGAGAGACCAGATTCTAACAATCAAACAGGGTCTCCTTTCACAGGAAGTCCCAACAGGAAATGTCAGCAGAAACATTTCCCTCTCACTGGGTGAGAACGTTAAAACTTCTGAACCACGAAGGTCTCAACGTACACGTAAGAGCCCCACCTATTTAAAGGAATACATTAGATAGGTTGGGGTTTGGTATGGACTGAACCTAGTGGGGAGGGGTGTTATGTATGTAGGTTTGAATGTTATTGGTTTATTTGAACTGTTCTTGTAAAATGTCAAATGGTATTGGTTTAAATAGTGCGGGAAGAAACCCTGCACTCCCATTGGCTGGCAACCACGGCTGCAGGCTATAAGAGGCAGCCGTAGCCAAGCCAACTCGGGTCCATTCGAGCTGTAGTCACTGAATAAACTCTTTGCTGGAACTCTTCGCGTCTGACTCTTCATGCAGACTTAACACAAACCAGCTGCAATAATTAATTTGAAAGGGCAGGAGAAGGAATTGCAGACTTGAAAGCACAGCAGAACACATACAGTTGGGAAGATGCCAGGAACACAGATAAGCCTCCATGATACCAGATAATTCATGATTTGCTCCCAACAACTTGTTGTGCGAAGCTTCCCTTTTTAAACAGTGTTCCCAGCTGCAGCTAATGAAGGGAATCCGGGCCCTTTCCTCCCCCATAAGCCACACAACTAATGTTGCTCCCTTCTCCATTCCTCCCTGCATGCCCTAGGATGAAGAGGGGGTAGGCCTGGGTCTTCCTCCGAATTCCCTTGGTCTACCCTCCTCTGCTCTACCCAGTCAGACTGTGCCCTTCCCCTGTTTCTTCCACAGCCAACGGAGCCACACTCCACTCCCTGTCAGCTGCTTGGCCTCCCCCTCCGAATCAGATTCCGACAGGGGCATAACAATGTGTCTCTTGCCAACTGCAGACAATAACTTTTGTCAATAGTCTTTCCTCTTTCTCCATTTTCTTCATGAAAATAATATTGATTACCTTTCTTCTTCCCACAAGCAAATGGAGAATATTTTTTGATATTGCAGGTACTCCAATTTAATTCTTGGCATTTCAAAGATAGGCTTTCTTCATTGTACATAACTATCTAACTATACAAATCTACATTGCAAAGGGACCTATGGAGATCTTTCCAGTTTCTCTAATTCACTCAGTGCCTTTTGTATTCTTCAATACCCCAGGCTCTTGCACACAGTCAGATTTTTAGAACGGCTAACAAGATCAGAGCCATCCTGATCTCCAAAGGAAGAATGTTCCAAAAGGCTGGAGCCAAGAAGATGCACCTCCTGGTCCCCTCCAGCCAACTTTCCTTGGCTGAGCTGGCCCACAGCACCCCATTTTATTGCACCACACATAGATGAAAAACTAATAAATGTACACTGCCACCTAGATGTGCATTGACAAATATAAAGCCCACAATGAGTTTCTTAGAATGTGTGGTCCAATTTCAACTATCTCTCGGGCTCAGATATGAAGAGAATGAACCAAAAATAATTGTCAAGTTTGCAATGGTCAAAATGCGATGGAAGTACTGTATGCAAAGAACTGTGCCTTCATCCAGAAGTAAAAAAGGAAAAGCATTTAAATCATATGTGTCTACTGCTATATACAAAAATCATCTAAAAATAACCTCTGCTTCTACTGTAGCAGTTCCAATCTTTTAAAGTTTGTTTCTATGTTTCCCTGTGATGGGAAGAGATGAACACCCAGCGAGGCATAGCAATAAAAACAACAGAACAGTTGGAGCTATAAGTTCTGCAGAGAAACAATTTGGGTAAAAGTCATTAGTGTAGCTCAGCTGATTAGAGAAGCTGAGTGTGGCATACTCAGAATTCCAGAAGAAAATCAGGCTTGAAAAGCCAATGCACCTGCAAGATTTACTCAACTATGATTGGGGGCTACATTCTGAGTTTATTTTTTCATGCTGTTATCCCACCTGAAAAAAAAAACCTTATGTGTACTTCTATCTGAATAGTTACATTTATCTTGATTAACTTAGTTGGATGTGCATATGGGGTTTTTCCTTGTATGTAGGATTTCTGACTTGGCACTGTGTAAAAATCATTTCTGCATCCTAAAATTATTGCTAGTTATTCCACTGTTACTTATATTCAGAAGTTTGCCCTTTCCTAGGATTTTTGATTGAACTGAGGACAAATGACACCTAGAATTGCACCTGTTTTACTACAAGCACACAGGAATTTAAAAAAAAACAATTTCAGCACTCCAATGCTTTGTGAGTTTATAGAGATCTGAAGTGTCTTTCAAATTAATATACAGTAGTTACCTCTCCCTGATGTTTGCTGACTCTCATATTTCTTGTTGGGAGAGGGAGCTGACGAAGAAACTACACCTGCTAGGTTTTACGGGGTGCCCTGGGAGATTTTGGTCTTAAGGACGCCCAATTTAAGGTAGTCCAACAGCTTGTGGACATTGACTTGCAATATCTAAGAGCCAGAGCTAACAAAACCTGCTCTCCTCTGATCTTCAGCCAATTTAATAATAATTATGGACTGAGGATGGCTTCTTATTTTTACACTCTAACCATCCCCAAGTATAGAAGAGCTTTCTCCCTAGCTCGTTTCAACGTCTTGCCCTCAGCACTATTGGATGGGAGATTCAAAAGGCTCCTGATTAGTGAGCAGCTATGCCCCTGGGATAGAGCTGAGGTTGAAACTGTGGAGCATGTCTTTTTATACTGCCCTATGTATAACACAGGCAGAACTAAGTTACTGTCTGTCCTTGAAATAGACCCCTCCAGACCCAATGCTAGTAATTTGTTCTTATATTGTCTAGGAGATGGCTCTTCATACATCACTTCTCAGGTTTCCAATTTTTTTTAAGAGCTGTAACCATCAGAGGAGAACACTGTAATTCCCCTCAGTCAAAGTTTCTGGTGACCAATTGTTCATGATTTTATTTTTCCCATGTTCTTCTTTTATTATACTTGTATTTTGGTCTGTGACCGCAAGAAATTAAATAAAAAAAACATACAGTCATAACTTCTTTCTTCATTCATTTCATAGAAGTGCCTTTACCCTGAATGTTGTGATCCTATCAGTTCAAGAGCTTAATTCATTTAGCAGGAAAACAAGTTGGGAGAAGTACAATATACTATATACAATTTATATACACTGTGAAAACTCACATTGTGTTTATCTGTTTGTCTGTTTGTACCCTCAGGTTAGCCCAAAGAGTGCAATATACCACAGCTATTTTTGAATTGAGGAACATAAATTCTGCTAATTTATAGAATGTGTAAAAAAAAATCCAGGCTGTAGTACTCCCCACCAGAAAGCAAAGTCCTTGGAGAAACTGTCAGGAAGTCAGAAGTAGCTCTTATTCCCACTGCTTTTTGGCCCACCCATGGTCAATATGTTTAGGTAGGTCAATATTGATTTATTATTGAAATTCATTTGCCACTACAATTTTTCTATTTATAATATATACGCTTCTTTGATTATCATAAGACTGTCCAACATTGGGGTAAGAAAATATGGTCAGCTCAAAATTTAATGTTCATTCTGCTCACATTAGACTGTGATACTTTTCTTTCAAAGAATGACAGAATGTGTTAAAGGGTTGTCTACTTACTATCTAAAGAGTTTTATAAAGGGTAGCAGTGCTTATTCTTTACAATGATCAAAACATTGTGGCATGACTTGTACTAATTTATTTAATTTATTTAATAAATGTGTACAAATCCCATAGGAGAGCATAGGCACACAATGTATTTTTCCATATAGTTACCTTACTTTATCCATCCGCAGAAGAATTTTCTAGGCTAGATGATACAACACTGGATGAAAGTATTCATTCTTTCTCTTTCTAAGATTCTTAAACCTAGCTAAATTCTACATCTTATTTGCCTCTCTGTAAGCCTCACTGAATTTGCTTTTGATTACACAGATAAAACACTGAAATGGGAAACACAGCACCCGGGAGAAATGCAGATGAAGATTTCCTTAATTCACTGAACTCAAAGTAAAAAAGCTTGCTATTTGGGACACAGCTGAAAGACAAATCTTAGCACTGATCTTGGATTTACCAGATGTTCCCTTGCATGAGATTACTTTCTTATAATATGAATAGTCAGTCTTCACTTCTGTCAAGGAAGTAAAGCCCTATCCTTAATTTTTTTCATTTTTAATGTGGGCCAATGTGCTCACAGTAAAAAATGGCAATAAAGGTTATCTTATCTAATCTTAATCTTAAAGATCCCAATGCTCTGTATATCAGGATTTCCTCTTCAGTACTGAGAGTAGATAGTAATAATTACAAGTATCTGAAGAATAATTTCCAAATGCTCCTTTTCCTTCTTTTAATTCACAAAATTTTGGAATGAAGGAATAGATCACTTTGCTTCAGGCTGAGGGCTACACGATTTTGGGGTAGCGTTCTGGGACATGTGCTCAAAAATATAGCAAGCCAAAAGAAAAGGTGGTTGGGGCAAGCACAACAATGAAATTAATTTTATTACCTTAATTAAATTTAATTAATATGTTTATTTCCCATGCATTTCATATATTCCCCTTTGTCACATTCAGTCATATTTGATACAACTTTTGCAGGAGGCCCACAGAGTGCATTGGAAATATACTGAGGTCGTATGAAAGGTTACATATCTTGAGTATTATAGAATCTCAAACCAAATCAGAACTAATCCTGAAAAATTAACATGAATTTAATTTAATTTGCGCCCAGCACACAATCAAGGCACTCAATCCCTATATCCTGATTAGATCAAGAACACAGGCCACTCAGAATAGCTAGCAAAATTATAACTCTATTAAACTCAAAATATTTAACAGACAAAATGAGAGAGAAAGCACGAAGAACAGGCAAGCATTTACATCAACGATTTCTCAAAAGACATCATAGCATCATTGGATATTCCCAGAGGGAATGGCCCTTGGTTATGCCAGCCTTAACCTTTTCATGTATGTAACAGAGGAAAAGCAGTACATAAGGTGATCCTTCCTCTATGCTGCACCATATAGGAAACATGTAGGATAGGGATGACAGATTTCATGTCTCTGTATTTGCAAAACAATAGTTCTTTAATCTCTTTTATTCACAGCATATTTATACAAAGAGCTCCTAATTCATATGTCTTGACCCAGAAACATTTAGTTCATACCTGAAAATTCCAGCTGCAGAATAAATATCAGAATACAGAAGTTGTGCAGTAATAAAGCTGCCGTTTCTACAAGACTAACTTCACATGATAATTTTAAATTAATCATTCTGCATGAGAAGAGCAATCTATATTTCACTTGATTGAAAACCAACTCGAGAAAGTAAAAATGAAATTCTTCACCAAGATTTTAAACAGTCCTTAAAATGTCTTTATCTTACCTCCATTAAAACAAATAATGCTGCAAAGAAAAGGAGTGTTGCCCATTCCACTCTGTTCAGAATCATTTCAAAATCATGAATATTGGCTAGAACAAGAAGCCACACAGCTCCTAGCATAGCAATCCATCCTACATAAAAAGAGAAGAAAGTTAGCATTTTTTTAAAAATTACATTTATTTGCTGCCCTTCTCCGAAGATTCAGGGTGGCTTACAATTTTTGGGATACAACCCAATGCGCTCAGCAATAGCCATCATTCCATTGTATATGCCTGCTTATTACTAAGTGGCATTTTTACAAAGTCAGCTTATTGCCCCCAACAATCTTGGGCCCTCAATCTTGGGTCCTCAATTTACCCACCCCGAGAGGATGGAAAGCTGAGTCAACCTTGAGCCTGGTGGGATTCAAGCCTGCAATAATTGCAGGCAGCTGGAACTAAATGCTAGGCATTTAACAGCCTGCACCACCAAGGCTCTTTACAGCATGAATATAACCGAATCCATTTCAACCTGCTATACGCAAATCTACAGTACGCATACCCTTTGGTACAGCAATATTAAAAACATATTTATACTGTAGAATAGCACATAATCATGGTTAAGCTGGCAACTTATTTTCCCCCAGGGTATAGATTATGTGCCTTTAATATCTCAAGTAATTCAATAGATGGATCTTCTCTAATATCATTATTTCCATATTCTGCTTTCTTTCATGTCCTATAAAGGATAATATCCAGGATTTTTTTAAAAAAATCTGGTTAATTCAAAACAAGGCCATACTTTAAAAAACTCAGGCTTGACTATGACTATTACCTGGTATTCTAATTTTTTAAAAAATATATCTTGACCCAGAAATATTTAGTCCTGAAAATTCCAGCTGCACAAAAAAAAATCACAACACGGAAGTTGTGCAATAATACATCTGCCTTTACTACAAGACTAACTTTACATGATGATTGTAAATTAATCATCCTGCATGAGAAGAGCAATCTATATTTCACTCCCATTTTCACCATATGAATTTAGAAAAAACATGTAAAATGTAATGCTGATATTAATTTTTTCTAAATTTCCCTCAAAGGGGGAAAGGTATATGTTTCCAAATGGATTCCATCCTGAGCTGAATAACAAAATAACAAAATATCTCTCCACAGCTATTGGCAATATTAGTTTCTATGGTCCATACCCAATTCTGTGTTCTTCAGTTACCATTCTGGGTTAGAAAAAGAGGAATTCTACAACCAGAATATTATACCTTAGGAATTTGTATATACTAAACTTATTCAAAGGACACATATTGCATGTTATAAAAGTGGTTCCTATGTTTTTTATTCTTGCTTATGTTAAGACATTGCAGATTCTTTATCTACTGGGGAAATGTTAATGGGATATTTCTTCAAATAGTATGTGAATAACAACTAAAAGCTGAATTTCTCAAAGAAAATATGCAGACAGTATACTACAAAAGAATAAAATCCGGATGCAAAGAAACAAAAGAATATAACAGCAGCTGCAGTCTTTCAAGATAACCTTTAAACCTCCTTAGTATATTCATTCCTCTTTGAATGTAATCAAGACTGAGTTTACAAATCCAACTAAAACTAAATAGTTATCTATCATATGAAACAAAAAATTTTAAATGAAAATATTCAATACAAGCTCATAGTAATCTATTAAAATCAATGATACTTTCCACAAAGTCATAATGTACCTGGCATACAACAAATATAAATAAAAATAACATGGTTACTGGCAGGGACAATCTGGATATTTTTAAAGGGAATCCAGTGCAATGGGACAGTAATGTCCCAATAATTGGCATAAAAATTAAACAATATGCACAGAACCCAAAGAAAATAGGCACTTTTTCCAGATGTACTGGATTCAACTTCATCATTCAACAATGATAGATAATCATTGATAATCCATAGCGGGATGGAGCCCATTAAATGGCTCGTGTGGTCTGCTGTTTGAGGGCAGGGAGTGGGAGTTGGGCGGTGATTTTGTTATATTGTACTTTATTAATTTATTTGGTTCTTTTCATTAGTTTTTATTGTTTTAAATGTGGTTTTATATTCTGTAAGCCACCTCGAGTCACCTTGGGCAAATAGGCAGCAATATAAATTCAATAAATAAATAAATAAAATGTTGGCTGGAAGATTGTGTATGTTGAAGTCCAACTCATTTGCAAAGTAGCAAGCTGTGGAAGGCTGTCCTAGAATGAAGTGCAGTCCATATAGTAGTGACTGAAATGTTACATGGATGAGTATTTTGAGGAAACTGCTAAAGGGGATAATCTAGAAACTTGGAATAATCACCACCACCTATAGATAAATCCAAGTCTTCTGGTCAATAACATCTTCTGTACCTACTGACCCAAGGTCTGGCATTATTTTCTGGATTGGACAAATGGTGTCACTGCCTTGGACACATTATTTATCTTTACCATATCAGCTAAAATAGACCCCCAACTACCCAAGAATATCCATTTTTTGTTGGATAAGACAGAGTTATGCACACAAATGCCTGCACATCAGGCAGACAACCAGGGGTGGTATGCAAATATTTTTACAACCAGTTCTGTGGGCATGGCTAGGTGGGCATGGCCTTGTGACTGAGTGGGCATGGTTTCTTCTTTTCTTTTTTCTTTTTTTTTTGCAGCACCTCCCTTCATGCTCCATTTTTTGGCCTCCTGGGCCTCAGGGAAGCCTTCTAGGGGGTGTTTTTGCTCCCAGGAAACTTCCTGAGGCCCAGGAGGCCAAAAACAGAGCATGGGGGACATGCAGCACACGCCCCTGACTTCATAGTAAAAGAATGGAAATCCACTGCAAAGCAAAGAAAATTTGGAAATTAACTTAACTTGGGCTTGACTTGCTTCATTATCTGATCTACTGCTAGCATAGTTGCCATGAATTTAAAAAGGTTCAGAATAAATATAATTAACTTCCTCTTTAAATATTTTGACTAGACATATTCCTGGGGATTCAGATTAATAACTTCCATTTGTTTGTATGGGCAAGGAGTATAAAGGACAGAAGTCTGACAATTTCTTTATGCAAATATACAACTCATAAGTTTATTGGACATCATGACATAATCACATAATTTTTGCTAGGATGTCATGGCACAGAAGTAGCCTTTCTGGTATCAGTGTGTTTGGTAACAAAGGCCAATTATTGAAGAAGTTATGTACTTTTTTCTTGCTAAGGCATATTGTTCTTTGCAAACCAATCTTATTCTGTCTGCAATGAATAGGAAAAAATGGCATGCAGAAGCATGATTGTGCCTGTACACCTCACAGCAAAGATTCTTAGCCGTACATCAAAATATTTTTAAATATGTGTCTCAATTTTACCTTACAAATAATGCAGAGTAGGTAACAAGATAAAATATAGACCCTAACAGTGAAGTCATTTTAATAAGGACAAGCTAATACAGCTCTCACTATTCCTCATTTTGAAATTTCAGAAGTGATTTCTAGTTGAGCACATGAGACACCCAAGAGTAATGTAAACATTTTATCATTGCTAGACAGGGCTTCAGGAAAAGGTCACACATGACTACTTTGTAATCAGTCTATTATGTTCATTCATTTAACTGTGGGAAATTACTGCAAAATCTAAGTAACCTGCATGGCTGTCCAAGCAGCAACAAAACTGAAAAATAAAAAGCACTTACATGTGCAAATCCTGCCATTTTCTTGTTGTTTGTTTATTAAGATACAATATCCCCTGTGCTCTGCATAATGCATTCAGTGTCATTCGTTTAAGGCAGGGAGTGTGACAAAGGGGCTCTATTGTTGTGCTTTCCAATTAGAGTGCTTAATTTCTCCAGCTTTTTAAAAAGCTCTTAGGTAAATAAATAATTAAATATGCCAACAGCTTTCTGAACAAATAACAATAAAGCCAGAATCTACTAATCTGAATAATTCAACCTAATGTTACTGAAAGACCTGGAAATAATATCCTTTTGTAAAGAAATTAAATGTTAAACTAAATAAGGTAAGATATTTTAAAGTGTTCAGGGGATAAACTTAAAGTATAGGTTACAAGAGTTGCTGTCCTCTAATATGATAGATTACAATAAACACTGACACGTACATATAATAATCATAATTGTTGGGAATAAATTATTGTTTTGAACAGGTCAAGGTTTTGTTTTGGAGAATGTCCTGGAGATTGAAAAACAGATATGCCTATATTTGTATATCTTAAACAATGCAAGTTCTGAGCAATTCATGTAAGTAACTGCATGCAATCTTATTCTTCTTTTCTCAGACTCATTCAACATAAAGTCCTATAATGTTTTTAGCTAGGACAAATATGTTTATACCTTTTGTCTAACATAGAATTATTTTTTCTGGTAATTTGCTGCATTACAGACAGCAAATCTATCAATTTTGTTTTCTCTCTACAGTACACATTGTTAATGCAGGGAGGCATAATGAATACTCAAAATGATAAGAACCAAACAATTTTTCTATAAATAATCTAGTGAATCACAAGGTAGCCAACACCGACAAGTTCCAGCTTGTGTGTTGAGTACCAAACAAATGATGAGTCCTGGAACAAAAATTTTACATCAAAATGCATTGAGTATAAATTTGATGAGTTTCAAAGTAGTTGAGTACCAAGATACCACTGCATTTCTTACTTTTGCAAGTATATGAAATTGTGATTTTTCTCAGTTCTTTTTTATGATGGAACAAAACTCTGGACAGTTTATAATAAAAACATGTGGTACAAAAGCATAAATACAACAAAATCAAAACAGAGTTAAGAATAAAGATAAAAGTATGATATTACATGTTTTAAAAGGCAAAGGGAACAGCCTGACTTCACCAGCCATTCCAAGGCTTTCATATCAGTCTTCAAGCCCCATGCCAATTGGCAGAGCCTGGTCTTAACACTTTTTTGGGAGGCCAGAAGAAGGGGGCTTGCTTAACCTTGGGGCCACGGAGGCGTAACATGTTCCAAAGGGCAAGATGAAAATAAAGAAGGCTCTCTTCTGGATCCACCAATCAAATTTCTTCAACTGGTTTCACAGTTTCTTTATCATTACACATTTTCATTGAATATATGCATTTCATGGGAGCATTCATGGGAGACGTGATGAAACCTACATCCTAGTCTTGTGACACAAACCAATGTTACCTTTAAAATTTCACCATGAATGGGAGGGTTTTTTTTTTAATTACATTTATATGCCGCCCTTCTCCGGAGACTCAGGGCGGCTTACAATTTTGGGGATACAACCCAGTGTGCTCAGCAATAGCCTTCATTCCATTGTATATGCCTGCTTATTACTAAGCGGCATTTTTACAAGGTCAGCTAATTGCCCCCAACAATCTTGGGTCCTCAATTTACCTACCCCGAGAGGATGGAAGGCTGAGTCAACCTTGAGCCTGGTGGGATTCGAGCCTACAGCAGTTGTAGGCAGCTGGAACTTAAGTGCAGGCAATTAACAGCCTGAGCCACCACGGCTCTTTTATATTCATATTTTATTATACCACAACATCCTTCTTTCCTTGCTGAGATTTATACTAGATGCCTATGATATAGACTTTTTCTTAACATATTTTTTTTAATTGGCAAAGGGCTTAGCAAAATTTGAAGATCTGCAGTTTTCAAAAATAATTAAATTTTGATCCATGTATTGATTTGAAAATACACAACTAGATAAGATAATGCTCAAATCTACAATAAATTATTTTTTCTTCCATTCTTCTGCTAAAATTCTATTTCATCTTTAAAATATGCATCAGGAAAAGACAATTAATATTTTCATCAAACTGCCCTCTCTGCTGTCACTATCAATAGAAAAAGAATATTTTGGCAGCACTTGCATAAAGAAACTCATTTTCAACATACAAACATTGTGTTTCAGCCTCAAAGATATAATTCCCTCGATTTCTCCTAAATATCCTTTGAATTTACAGGTTTGTGAGAAGTCCCTGTTCTTCTCAAAAAAATTCTAGCTAATATAGTTCTCTAGGGGAAGAGAATGACTTTTAAATCAAATTAAAACTAGGATGTTGATAAGAGAAGTCAGTTGGATACCAATGGTAACCAGCTGCAGAGATGTAGGCCTTAATGTTAAAAGAACTGCAAGCTTTGTAGAATTTTAAAGTATATTAATTTTAAACCTAAGTAGGACATAGTGCTAATCTAGTATCTTTCCAAGGTAGAAGTAATTATCTTCCAAAGACTGAATTTGGTGATAGCACTGCAAAATTCTTAGCATAAATTTATTGAAAATTAGTTAACTAAAGTATTTCAATCTTGCTTTTCTGATAAAAAGCATTCAAAGCTGCTAACGAAAATAATTAAATACAAAAACAACTTAAAACCTCTCCCAGGTTCAAATGTATACTTCTATACTTAAAATATTTTTGCTAGTCTTTATAAACCATGCTTTAGAATTGAAACATTTAACAATCTGTTGATCAGCAGATATTAACACAGTTGCACTTCATTAAAAATAAATGCAGTACTACTTTTGTAGCACTAAATATTGCAGTTGCTACCGTATTAAACATATATTTCAAGGCTGGCGAACCATATAAAAAGAATCATAGTTTCATGTTCCTAGGTCCTGAACTTGGATTTTCCTCTGTAATTTTCTGCTTCTAAAAGCAGTCTCTAACTACAGCTGAAATTGTAGTAGAGCAAAAACTCATTTTCACTAATTGTGGGGAGAGATGTCCACTATTCATAGAATCTGGCATTGAGTAGGTGACTGTGCACTACAATCTGCATTATTTGCCTAATGACATCATTGTGCAAATGATGCAAATCATGCGATTTCTGTCAATTTGCATTATTTGCATATTGAAATTTGCATTCCTTGTTTAATTATGTAATTAAGCAAGTCAAGTTAATTGATTATGAAAACTGGTACATTCCATGCAATGCCCATTATATCCAGGTCTACTAATTTGAAATTTCACTGCATAAGGAAAAGCCTATAAGCCTTTTAGCTATGATTAGGAGGGACAATTAGGTTTCTACTAAGCCCCCTTTCTTAATCGGGTTCTACTTCTGTAGCTAACACCAGTTTGGAAGATAACTGGGACACTGCTCTGAAATGCAGAGAAATGGCTAGGGTCTCTTTTACATGCATTCACAGAAAATGTAGAGTAGTTTAAATTGTGTTCTAAAGTATTACATAAAATGTCTTCAATCAAACCTATGGTACATTTCTTTAAGAGATCATTGAACAAAATCTACCTCTATTAAGAATCCATACAAATCCAGACCAAGAACTTTAGAAAAAGAATCTTATTTTCCATTTTTAAAAAAGATATAGCAGTTGTGGTACTAGCAGCACAATATATAAACTATATTTCAATCACAGTTTATATCAGGGGTGTCAAACTTGATTTCATCAAGGGCCACATCAGGGTTGTGTTTGACGTTGAGCGTGGGCAGGGGGCGTGGTCAAGGTGGGCATGGCCAACATGACATCACTCATGTCAGGGGGGTGCCTGCCAGTGAAAACGGGGTCCCGAGCTCCATTTTCAGCTGCAACAGCCTCCTGCAACCCTTGACAAGTGAAAATGGATCTTGGGGGAGGAGCACCCGCAGCCTCACAAGCTCTGTTTTTGCTGGCAGAGGCACCATGGGCCAGTCCTTTGCTGTTTCCAGGGCAGCCCCGCAGGCCAAATCTAAGCACGCCCCAGGCCAGATCCAGCCCCCGGGACTTGAATTTGGTTTATATGATTAATTGTCAAGAACCCAGCAACAGGAAAAACCAGAGAGAGAATAGTTAAATCTTTTATAATGCAATATAAGAAATGTATCATCAAGTCTTCAACAAATGAGATAGAATTACATAGTCTTGAACTGTATAGGAATTATGTCTAAGAATATACATGTACACAAGCACACACACACACACACACAAACCTGCATGGAACACTGCACTTAAAGTTGGCAGGCACAAAGAATCAGGACCATTTGTGAGATTCCAGCATAGAAACAGCACAGAACAGCAATCCAGGGCTGGAAGAGACCTTGCCTATACATAAGAATCTGGTCAACTAAACTTCAACACTACATTGGCACAGATAAGTGCCAATGGAATTCAGGAGCGGTAAGACTTGGAGCACTTGTGGGAACACAACAAACAACAATGTCTAAACTAACAATGTACCTAACTCTGCCCCCAACTCTGCCTGCTCTTCCTCTACAAAAGTAGAACAAATTTAAACACCAATAAATAATCCAAATGGAGCTTACCAAGATCTAAATGAATTCCTGGAACGAATGAATTGAGAAAGTACATGAGAATAACAATTCCTAAAACCATCAGGCATTTGATGAGAAGCAACTTGTCTGTTATTCTGTGCTGTTCAAAAGAAAAAAATAGATTAATCAAGTGGAAATAGTCATCAAATATCCAGTTTCATACTAGCAAGTTTCCCAAGTCAAAACCAAATATGACTGTAATATATGTTTTCATTAAAATGGCAGGGGAAACATCTAAAGTGTGAAAACAATATTTTAAATTTAGAATGAAACACATTTGGATTTTAGAGATTTGTATTACATTTCCAAGTAGAACCCTGTAGACAATCCTGGGAACAGCAGTAAGTCTCAATTGAAGTTTTCATTTTCATCATAGAAATAAAATCAAATCTCATGCTTTTTTTTCTTATTATAGCAGGAACAGAAACACCAAAATGAAGGTCCCTTAATAATGTTTAAGTACCAGGAGCCATACATTCCAGGACTAACCAGCCTCTCAACAGCTACTATGTCAGGTTATTGACAATGGTGTTAATTATGGTTAAAATGCAGGTAGAGCACTGTATTTTTCTTCTACTTTTATTCCTTTATTATTGGATATAGTATTTACTGTGATTTTCCCCCATGCACAAATATATATTTAGAAACAAATGAAATAAATAATTTGACATAGGCCTCCACTTTAGGAAACTATCTGTATTCCAGATCCATTAACCCTCCTCTCAGTAATTTTTAAGGATGACAAAAACAGAAATTTGCAGTGGAATCTTTATTCCTAACCTTCCATTGCAGGGAAGATCTGCAAGAAATTGATAACAGCATTAAGATAAAATGTACAGTTAGGAATGCTGTCCATCAAATCCCAGATTACAAAGAGAGTTTACCACATATCTATACCCAATCTCTAGGCATTCTTTTCCAGAAGCTCTGAAGAAGCTACCGTGTTCTCCGAATACAACACTAATGCATAAAGCAGTTTTGAGGACTTCTTTAATTCACAAGGATTGGATTCCCTCTCCATTTACATAATCCAATCAGATATTTTATTTAAAACATTTCCAAATAATTATTAGCTCATGGAAATATAACCCCCCCACCCGCCATGATGAATTAAATAATGCTTTAGCACTCTGCAGTGTCTTAGAGGCAGTTCAGAAATAGTGTTTCAGAACATGTGGATGGATTTTTGTACAGACAAGCAATTCTGGAAATAGATGCAGCTGCTTTAATGAGTCATAACCACACTGCAGGCAGAGTTCCCATCTGAATTATACATTGCACAACTCCAACTCTGATGGTCATCAGCCATTAGATCTCATCACTAGCTATATTATTTTATCTCTACAAACAATGGAATAATTTTTACTAACAACACAAGCATGACTATTCAAGTATGGCTCATCTAACTATGACAGATTGGCAACTCTACATCACCAGAATTGGTACAAATTTTCTTAATAATTTTTTCAAATAGCCCAATGTGGACTCAATGTAGCTCTCCACAAAGCTGCTAGTGTTACCAAAGTGGATCTGCAGACGTGGATCTTTGAGTATTGGTTAAGTACATCCTTTTACTATTTAGGACTATCCACAGTGACATCCACCTGATGATTTCTTCACAAGATAGAAAATATCTATATAGCAGAAAATGTAGTATTATAATATCTTTCAGGAAAATCTTTTAGCATTAGATTTTCATACATTACATTATAGCCATCTTCTAAGAGATGAAGGCCAATCAGCTACTTAGCATCATCCCAGCCAGATATTGTGATCAACTAAAGTATCAAAAGTTAGAAGAATCTTATTACTACCATATTTCAAAGTACTAAAAGTCTAACTGAGTAACTTTAAGGAAAGGTTAAGGGAAAGCTTTATCCATGTAAAATGGATAAATGGATTTTATATTGTGCTTTTTATAAAAGTATTTGCACTTGTCTTTTACTCAAATTCCCAAGAAACTCAGTTTTCTCACTAGTTGTTGTCTGCTGAATGTTTTTAATGTTTCTTATCATTTTATTTTGTATTTTTATATTGTTGTTAGCCACCCAGAATTGCTTAGCAGTGAGATGGGCAGCATATAAATATAATAAAAAATAATAAAAAGTAGAATAATCCTGAGGCAGCTAAGCTTTGCAGAGAGGGGAGCTGACTAGCAAGTAACAGAAAGCAAATACTGCATATTCCAAAGATCTAAAGAACTTGCTGAAATTTATTCCCCTTAGTTCCTTGAGTGTTCAAGGACAATGGTTGAAAACATAAACAGACACTGCCTCATTTGTCCAAACCTAGAACTCAAAATAATGTTCAATATCAAATATCTAATCAAGGCAGTAAACTGATCTGGCAGCAACAGTTTGAGGCTTGTTCTCCTGTCTAAATAAAGTCTTCCAGCCTCAGCTGTGTGTGTATATAAGCAACTTGTTAATGTATAATGTTTGACCTCTTCCTCCCCTCTGGAGAAGGCTTTCTAGAAGAGAGGAACCAGCTCTCTTTGACTAGGCAATGAGCTGAGTTTCAGCCAGGCAGCATATAAGGGTTGGGGTATTTGGTTAAGCAAATCTGATAAGTGCTTTCTATTTGTTGTCCTTTGGCACTTGCTGTCTCCCTCAACATTCTTCTCCAAACCCCCACATCTTTTCCTATTAGGCACAAAAGATCATATCCACATATGAAGGTCCAATTAAACTGACTTATTGCTACTTATGCCTATATACAGGAATATTCTCAACTAATGGTTAACACCTGTTTGGAGTTAGACAACAGTCAACAAAATTCAAGGGAAGTTGGACTTAGTTTGTTTATAGCTATGTAGGGATTCTAGACTAATACCTCTTTTAATTCTGCCCCCAAGTTCTGCCAGTCCTTCTCCTACAGTTCCTTCATCACAAGAGCATTTATACACAACAGGCACTATGTCCATAGATACTCTGCTGCTGTGGTTCAGTTAAATGGAAAATGGTATTTTTCCTCCACCACACATATCATCCCTTAAATATTACTCAGTTTTTGTTTTATTGCTTGTATTCTCAGAAGTTGATTTCTGCAACATAATTGTATTGTTTTATTATAGTCTGTTTTGTTCCTTATACCTCTCTTACCAGCTTTGGTTTTTAATGTTTTACTATTTTGGTTTTATTTTATTCTTTATTGAGATTTTACTGAAATTGAGCATAAAGAATTGCATTACAATTGTATAATGGTACTTGCTCTTCTAAGATACAAAGCAACAGACCATTTTCTATTTCAGACAAAGGTAGTCTTGTGAAGTAAAATGAAGTGTTCAAAAATACCTTTAGTTATTTATGTATGACTGAAGGGAGAGTACCTACATGTGCACTTCAGACTCAAAATAATTTTTCTCCAATTATTTTTGCGTCCTTGGCAAATTTCAAAATAGAAGATTTTGTGCACTGGCATTGTTCTCAATATTAAGAAAAGTAGAACATTATAAATGTAGGTTAACATTTCTCAGAATTTTTTACCTTTTTTTGGAGCTCCTGGATATTTGTTTCCCAGTTTTTATCTTCTTGTGAAATTTGTCTGAAATAATATATATATAAACCATACTAATAGAAAATGAAATTATATCATTATTTGTTACCGATAATTATACTTAATATTTATGTTCCATATCCAATTATTATTAAGTGACACAATATATAGCTATCTTAAATAATACATGATACTATTATATTCCAAAGACTGGAATTTCTCCTCATTTCCAAAGAATCTTAAATGTAAATGTTAAATGTGATGAACAGTACCTATAAATTACAACAGGATCTCCAAAAGCTTAGAAGAATTTGTGTTATGCCCCATGAAGCTTTGGATCACTATCTACAAATACACAACATCTGTGATATATTCAGTTATTGTGTCTAATTAATTTATCCAAAAGCAGCAAGGTTATATTCTCATGAAACATTAGCTAAAATTTGTGTTTGACATACCCAGTCAAAATCATCACGATTTTGACTGGGTATGTCAGAAATTTTTATTTATTTATTTATTTATTTATTTAATTATTTAATTAATTTGGCTTGTATGTTGCCACTCTCTGAAAGGACTCGGGGCGGCTCACAGATAAAAACATAGAACAATAAATAATTTTTAAAAAGAATAAACCTAACAAGCCAAATCCAACAGTAAACACCCAATTAAAAGCCCACCCTCCCCCAAGAGTTATTTACTGTATATATGATAGCCTATTCACAGCCTCATAAAGCTGCAGAAGACATTGGAAAAATATCCAAAATACATTTCTTAGTTTTTCAAGAAATGGGCAAGCAACCCATTGTTTGACAAGAGAGACATTTGAAAGAAAATACAGAATATTACCCTAAATATGAGACTTAAATGGGGTTCTAAAATAAAAGTAGTCTAGGTATTGAGATTTCCATAACTTTATGCAGTATTTTTCAAGCTCAGCAAGATATGTCAATTTGAAGCTCCTAGGAGGAGAATTCTGGGAAATGAAATCCACATATCTTAAAGTTGCTAAGCCTGGAAACACTGAATCCTAACACTTTAATTTATGATAAAGCTAAAAAAGATTCGGTGTAGGTCTTGTTTTCAGTAAGACTGGCTATCAAGAGCTTGACATTACCTGTGGAAAGTTTTGAGCTTTTTCCTTAGCAAGAAATCTAGAGTTCTAACTTTTTGCATTAAGAGGCACTTCACAGCTGTTTCTTCTCTGCTTGCAGGGTTAATTCTCTGGGCTGTCAGCTTCCAAACATGGATTTCATGTTTCAGTTCTAAAAAGAAATAAAATTATTTAGCTGAAAGTGACAATATAGCACATTTCAATTTTCCTAGTCACAACGGAGGTATATGATGTCTCTGACCAAAAATTTGCAACACTACAACCAAGTCAGGCACTGCCATTCTTGGATTTATAAATAAAAAATAAAAATACCCAATTTTCTTCCTTGCTGTAAATGCCTGAGGGGTCATTGATGCAAAGTGGGGGTCATTGATGCAAAGTCTTTGTAATGCTATGTCATGGTTTCTTGTTTAATGTGAATTCACCCTAAATCAGAAATTGGTTAGAGAATTGTACATGAAAAATAAAAGGAGTGCTGGTTAATATAATCCTGCATCTCCAAGTGTCACTGAATAATCTGCTAAGAAATGGATGCAAAGCAATTTAAGATAATATTTTATAGATGTTAAATATTATTGGATCCAGGAGCAAATCAGGTGGTCTGGAGATCTCTATTGACCCAATATTATTGTGTTTCTTTTCTAGAAATCCATTCAGGGAAAAACAATAGTGCATGAAATCATGGAAATGGAACTTGTTTCCAAAGCAATCATCAGTTGTTTTATGTATTCATTAGAAAGTTTACTTTACAAATATTAAAGTTTACTGCAAAAATTACAAATGCAGTCATTCAAGTGAACCACTCTAATTATGTTTGAAACTGAAAGAGGTTTGATGTAAATAAAACTGCACAACAGATCAGAGTGTTTTTAATATTTATGTACTATGATTGGCTTTTTGTTCATTTATATACTTAAATCTTATTCTTAGATATGTTAAATATTCATAAAATGTTATTCATAGCTACGCCAATTTTTGTAATTATGTACGGTAGAGAGCATTGAAAATGTGAAATTTATTCAACATTTAAATCCTATTCTTTCTCTTGGCACCAAATCTTTTTTATATATAAAAGATTAATCTACAGTTAAGTTGAATCTTGAACTCTTTTGACTAAGCATTAAATATAATACACTGTCAATACAACATGCTGGTGTTTAAGCATTTGATTTGAACCCTGAGGTTTTTTTAAGAATTTACTTGTACTACACCATTTCAAACCTTAAAATCTATCTAACATATAAATGATCATTTCTATTTTTTGAAATTAAGCATTTCAATCAGAAGCTAAGCTAGAATATAACTTATCATGAATTGTTGAGATGGACATGACACTATAGGCCTTTAAAAGATCCTGGGCAGACTACATTGCCACTTTTTCCTACCAATCATTTCAGATCACACAGAATGCTTTTCAGAAATCTAAGATGGAGATAATCACATGAAAAAAACCTGAACAGCTGCTCCTATTAGAAAAGCCACTGCCTACAGGATCAGCATGAACAAAAATGTTAAAAAGAAAGCAAAGCCCAAGTGCTATCCTCATTGATTGAATGAATGTAACAGACATTAGATTGTAGTAATAACGATAACAGTGAGATTCATGGTTTGTTACTTTTCATCTTGCCTTATCTCATTTGAGTTTCCTTTCATTTTTACAGACACAAAAGCCCAGAATTAAGAGACTGACTGAATTAGTCCCCTATTGAATTTCCATGGTTGTACTAAGGAGGGAGATGTGTCATGACCTAAATGGCCTTTTTCAATTCTATCATTCTTATCATTTATAATATGAAGATTCAAACCATTTGATAATCATGGTTTATATGCAACTGTTCAAAATCATGCACTAGATTTTTTTTATCATAGTAATTGTTATGGATATAATTTCTATATGTTTTTGCAAGATATAAAATACTTTTTACTTTTGCAATTTCACAACAACTCTAGAAGATGGTTAGGATGAGAGACAGTGACTCAGTAAAAATTATCTAGTGAAGCCTCATTAGTTGACTGAAGATCTGAACCTGGATTTCTATAGCTACAATTACCATTACACAACTGTACATTCAGCTAACACAAATGTTCAATCAAAGAAAAGACATTTTGACAAAGAATTATAATTCAGCTGTCAGCTTTTTCACACAATCTGCCATCTAAGTGTGGGTAATATATCAAAGTCTTACACTTTACTATTCTTCAATTTATAAAAATGTCTAAAATGGTATCAGAAATACAATATTCTTTTACTACTGAGATTTGCAGGACTGTCTTCCCATCATCCATCTACCCTTACAGCTACTGAATTCTGACCTGAGTGGGTCATATGCCATAAGGTATATTTTTCACCACCTGTTTACTTATTTATCTGCACAATACCAATTTTAGGTAATTTTCATCTGCAGTAGATCAAATTCAAAATCACAAATTACTGCTCTTCACTGAGCTAAAAAAAATCTGACAATGTAATTTGTTGCCAAGAAGATTGCATTCAGTGTTGAAAACTATCAAAACAATTGCCATTTATTTCGTATAAAGATACTGCCTCTCAAAGAATTAGGTTTCTGGGTTACATAATTTCCAAAATCAAGCTGATAACATTTTTCGAAAGGTTTCTCTTTGGCAACTATCTGGAGAAGAAAGTCTTTCTAAAGTTCATTCTATTGTTTTTAGATAAGGATTGATAGTGCATCTATAATATGCGGTGGTACATATTTCTGCACAGTTAAACAACTGCTGGGATCAAGAAGAAATCAATTGATACAATAATCTTCTAAGCCTGATATAGTCACTAGTTTATTGACTGGTCTGGAGATAGTTTGAAAATGAAGCGTGTGTGTGTGTGTGTGTGTACCCTAAATATATATTTACATATATTTGTATGTTTGAAATTATATTGGCCATCACGCTCACATTCTACTTGCAAGTTTCTTAATCAGAGGTGGAAGATTTATAAATCTTTGGATATTGCTGGAATATAATTCCAATCTTCCTTGACAATTGCCTATAGGCAGAGGTAAAGATTGATAGATTAGATCTTGAGACAGGAGGAACAGCCATAGCCAGGGGAATGGTGGGATAAGAGACAGTTAATCCTTTAGTTTAGTCCAGAGAAGGAGATGAGGAAATAAAGCTAGTCCTCAACTTACTGTACATCTGTTCATTTGGAGCTATGTCATTGAAAAAAGTGACTTATGACCATTTTTCACACTTACGACCATTGCAGCATCCCCATGATCATATGATCAAAATTCAGACACACAGTACTTGGTCCATATTTATGACAGCTGCTGTGTCCCAAGGTCATGTGATCACCTTTTGTGATCTTCTGAGAAGCTAAGTCATTGAGGAAGCTCATGTTACTAACTTAAGAACTGCAGTGATTCATTTAACAACTGGCAAGAAAGATTATAAAATAGAGCAACTGTCTAACAAGTCTCTCACTTAGCAGCATAGATTTTTGGGCTCAATTGTGGTCATAAGTCAAGGACATCCTGTATGTATTTTAAGACTGGCAAGATTGACATCAGCTTTGCGAGGTAGTCCAGACAGGAAGCACACTAATTCTATTTTATTGTAAGGTTACATTATCAGACTCTTGTAAATCTAAAAATAAATTTCTCCCATATTGTTTTACAGCCCAAGAAACTAAGGAGGATCCTTTCCCAGAAATTTACCCACAATTCTGATGCAGCCAAAGCTGCCTCTAATCTTACTTGTTCACCAACTGTGGCTTTTCCCCGTCTCCCAAGGTATTCCCACATGGCACTACAAAAATCAAACAGTATTTGGAGGGCCAGTTATATTATACTTGAAAAAAAATAATCTTAAATTCTGGGGTGCTGCCTCATCATACTCATGGGGAGTATTTCTGGACAAGAAAAATGAAGAACATCAGAACTGTATGCCAGCATTATGTATTCCCAGTAGGGTCATTCAAGGTATGAAGGTTCTTCCAGGTAAATCAATTTCAGTTCAAACCTTTATTGTCAATGCACAACATGTGTACAATTAAATTGAATGAGCCTCCCTTGGTGCAGCCACCCAAGAACATGGAATACATCTCAATAAATCAATCAATAAAAAAGAAATCCCTAACCCCAAATAAGTAATAAACTAGCACACATATCTCATACAACCACACCAAAACCTGTATCAGGCAGTAGTAAAACAAGAAGATGCTGGAGATAGATGATCACTTTAATGACAACCACAAAAGCATCGTTTTACTCCATAAGAGACAATGATCATAAATCATCCTGAACTTCACCAAGAAACCAAATGAACCATTAGCTCTTTTAGGAAATGTTCTACAAAGAGTTTAGAACTAAGCTTGATTGAAATAGGTCACATTAACAGAATTTTGCAACTGTAATTGTAGTGTAACTCTTCCACCATCACCCCTTATATCCCATGAATCAGGGAGATGTTGCCTGAGTTGTTTCTGAATATCATCTCATTTCTGGGACTTTAAAATGTTTCAGATGCTTTTGCCTAGGCAATTGTTCTTTAATATTTCTCTCAAGATCATCTTTCTTACCCTGTATACCTAAACATAGATGCATGAACAGAGGAAAAATGAAATAAATCTACCACACACTGACATCCTAGGCATCTGTAAATTGAAATGAACTAGAATTGGAATATTTCAATGAGAAGATACTGTTTACTGCTTAGGACACCATTAAAAAATAAAAGAAAGATCAGCATGTCTTTCAGGGTCAATAAAAATATAGCAAAGATAATATTATTATTCAGGCACTATGCAGTCAGTGGATAAACAATAGCTATTAGACTTCACGAACACCTTTTAATCTGTTTGTTATCCAATGCAGAAGAATTGTATGGTAAGGTTCGATCCAAAATACAGCTGGAAGTTCAATCTGAAACGTATTTTGACAGAACATGCAAGATGCAGCCCCTGAGGTTGGAAACTGATATACCAAAGTTGGAAGTACTGAGGAAATAAGATTAGCTGGTCTGTATGGCTTAGAAAATAGAAATAAAGCAAGAAAATTATAATTAAATTTCTGTTCCTGCCAATCCTATCATTTCTTTATTTCTAACATCATCTTCCTACAACTAAAATGATGCCTCTACAATACATAGAGACATCTCCAAATGGGGTACAGAGAAATCAATTGACTGTATTACTGGGGCAAGGAGTTGGAAAAGGTCAATTATAATATCAAAGAGTTGGCCAGGGTCTGGCTCTGGATCAGATCACAAATCAAGCTAAAGAGAAGGAATAAAGTAGTTCCATCATATGATTTCAAGCAGATAATCATTGTTTTCAAGATTAAGTCTAAAAAAGACTAAACTGATGACAGCAGGTACAAAAACCATTATAGAACTGAGAAAATATATTGAAGTGTGCCTTTTATGGTAGTACTAAGTATAACAAAATAAAACAAAAAAAGCATCCAGCAGTCAATAAATACAGTATGCCACAGACTAGCAATGAAGGCATTGGAAAAGATAATCAGATGCTATGACATATCTGTACTTACAAAGATCAGAATCATGCAAGGAATGGTATGTCCTGTGACAGTATGGAAGGAAAAGTTGGACTTTGAAGAAGCTGAATATAAAGAATATTGATGTTTTGAACTTTGATGTTGGAGAAAGCTAGTGATATCCACTATCACCAATAACCAAGAAAACCAACAATGGAAAATAAAAAAATAAATCCAGAGTTACTTTGATCAGACTCAAATTAGCATACTTTGGAGACTTTATACAAAAATAGCTCTCTGGAGAAGTTGATCATGCTAAAAAATATAAGAAGAAAGGATGGCCAGATGATGGATTAGATCAGGGGTGGCGAACAAGTTTGACACAAAGAGCCAAAATTTTAAACTGTGAGAGTCAGAGAGCCACACCACGCTGGCCCGTGCAGTTGTTTCGAGGATGGGAGACGGGATGACAGCGGGGCGGGACTACGCCGGAAATCTCTCCTCAGAGATCCCTCCTCAGAAGCAGCATAACAAAATCCAAACTTGGCAAAGAGCCACAGTATACAAAATAATGATAAGAGGCAAAGAGCCGCATTCATTTTGGCCGGAAGCCGCATGCGGCTCGAGAGCCGCGTGTTCGCCACCCCTGGATTAGATTATAATCTAAGATTATAATCTAATCTTATAATCTAAGACCTGCAGAGCCAGGCTGGGGACAGATCTTATTGGAAAGATCTATCTACATGGTCATTAGGCTTAAAAATTGACTTAACACATGTAATCAACCATCAACCAATCAGTAAGTCAACAATCAGCAAAAAGGTCATTTTTTCCATATTCTTTTTTTGCATTTTCAGTCATGATCTCCCACAGATTCAAAAAAAATGAAGATTATTTCTAACTTTTGAAAGACCTTGTCATAATATAAAAAGTTAACAAGTTCAGTACAAAACATGATGGGACAAGTCATGAAAACAATGAGCATAAATATAATATTTTAAATATAAGAACATTTCAACGTGAAGCCCCTTTCAGCTTAGTTGATGGCCCAAATGACCCTCTGGCTTGTTTCTAATTGGCATAAAATCTAACCATTCTATTCATATGTATATAATAGGACCTGTTTCTGTACTGAAATTGATGCATCTTTATTTATTTATTAATCAAATTTATATTGCCAACTCACAAAACACTGACTAGTGTACAGAAATCAAATATATAACAAACAATCATTATAAAACTATTCTAAAGTCTTTTTTTAAAAATTATATTATCAAAAATTTAAATATACAAACAATAGTTTTGTTGAAATCTGCAAAGTCACCTTTCAGAGATTACATCAAAAATCGGAAGTAACCAACACAATAGCTTTCCCTGCTTTGGGCTGGTTACCAGGAAGAAGACATTTTTAAATGTTTAAAAATGTCTGGACCACAGAGTCAGCAGCCATTTTAATCATGTACTGATTATCTATGAATAAGATATTTACACTGGAACAATTCCCATTCTGTTATTTCTCTACATGGATCTAGCAAGATTTATTCAAGAAGGATGCTGTGATTGCTGTTACTACATAGAGTAGTTCATGACACACTTCTTAAATGAGGTATTTCCTTTTGGGAGGTTACTATGCTATCATCACCATAATCATTCCAAGAAGCAACATCATTATGTGGTAGTTCAATCTTCAAGCCATGTAAAGTGCTTCACATACCCCATCAATCTGTCCCTAAATCAAACAGAGTATTTCAATTCTCAGAAAAGAAATAAATTATGTATGGGCAGGTAATCATATCAAATTTGTTCTGAAAGAATGGTGTGATGACAGCCTAAATACACCTCTATCAAGCTTTACAACCATTCAGTAAGATTCTATATTAGATATGCCTTTTTAGGAAAACACAAATATTTAAATTATTGTTCGTCTGACAGCAAACCAGAACAAAAGTAATTGTTTTGCATTTAACCATGAAAAGATCTGCTCACACAAATGGTGTAGAAGTTCTCTAATTGTTTTAGCTTTCCAGAATTTGGGATGAGACCTCTGAGAAGAAACCTTAAAAGAAAAAGAAAAAAAGAAAACTCATGGGAATTACAGCATGTTACTTGAAGTTTATATTACTTGATACAAGAAGAGTATCTCCAGGACCAGTTGTATACACTGGTTACAGTAACATCAGCCCTGGTTATTTATTATTTATATTTCACATTTCTAAACAGCCCATCTACATGAAAGAGGGACTCTGAGTAGGTCTTGTTCTGTTTTATTCAGTGAAACTTATTCACTGGCAGAACCACTCCAAAATGGTTCCAAGGAGAAAGAACAATCCTAATTCTTTTTAGCATAGCCTTCCCAAACTGGGCAAACAATTTAGTTAAAAGAAAATTGCTTTGATTATTATTTTTTATTTTTTATTATTAATTTATTGGCTTACCACAGAGTAACTTTGAGCAGCCAATAAATTTAATCATTGCTCCAGAATTACTATAGGCCTTCAGAAATAGAAGTTTGTTAAACCATATTGTTATGTATGTAGGTTTAAATGTTATTGGTTTATTTGAATTGGTCTTGTAAAATGTCAAATGGTATTGGTTTAAATAGTGCGGGAAGAAACCCTGCACTCCCATTGGCTAGCAGCTACGGCTGCCGGCTATAAGAAGCAGCCGTAGCCTTACCCGGATGGGTCCATTCGAGCTGTTGTCATTAATAAAGTCTTTTGCTGGAACTCCTCGCGTCTGACTCTTCATGCAAACTTAACACTGGCGACGAGGATGGGATTTCCCTGAAGAGAAGACGACGCGACGAACAAGCAACTGAGCGAGATGGCTGCGCTGAACACCCCCAGCACCGTTCGATCCGGCGACGGAAGACTGGGAATCGTATGCAGACCGGTTCCACATGTTCCTGGAAGGCGATCTCGCCGGCATCCCGAGAGCGGAAGAGGCGGTCTTTCTCACACACTGCGGTCCGGCAGTCTTCAAAATGGCGAAGCGTTGGCGGGAGCAGCAGAATTGAAGGTAATAGAATGGCCCGAATTAGAAAGACTTTTAAGAGCCCATTACGCCCCACAAGTATCGTGCCTCATTAAGAGAACGAATTTTACCGTCGGGATCAAGGGGATAGCGAGAGTGTTAATGACTTCGTGGCAAGCTTAAGGGACATTGGGGTGCTTGTGACTTTACCAACGTAGAAGAGGCCATGCGTGATCGGTTTGTCCTTAAAGAGGCTATTGAAGAGGCTGTTTCAGCAGAAGCCACCAAGTCCTCAGCTGCGGCCATGAAAAGATTAACAAGGCCTCGAGCCAGGCCTCAAGCCATTCTGATGGGGAAAAATCCTCAACAACTCATTGCAAACAAATAGACTCTGATTCGGATAGCAGTGAGGAAGAAGAGGGATTTTAAGCTCAGAATGGAGAAGAAAAGAAAAGACTCTGAAAAAAACAGGCAAGGATTCGTTTGCAGAGGATGTGGGGGGCCACCCCACTGAATGCAAGTTCTTTGACTCCATTTGCCTACGTTGTGAAAGCGGGGCATATAGCCAGAGTCTGCAAATCATCCAGAACTCCACCATTCAGGAAGAAACTTCCTGAGGAAGATTTTAAGCCCAACAATTTAAGTGGAAAAATGGGGCGAAATTCAAAAGCAAATGGCAAGAGTGAAACTCACCAAACAATATCCATTGGTCATTCTTCACATTTAAATAGCAGAAAAGTACATGTGAAGGTGTTTATTGAAGGGAGACCGTGCCACATGGAAGTGGACTCAGGCTCTTATTTATCTATGGTGTCATGGGACACTATACACAGACTCTTTCAAGAATTCAGAAAAACATTTCCAGAAGCAAGCACTGACCCTCAAAGACTACCAAGGGAACAAGATTCCAGTAGTTGGAGCGAGGGAATTCAACGTGCAGTTTAAAGGCCACACCAAACGTTTGCCACTGACCATCGTGGACAAGGATCGCCCAAGTTTGCTGGGACTTGAGTGGTTCAAGCCACTTGGCATCGAGGTGACTGGCATCCATCACGTGAGCAGTTCTGACTGGGAAGAGTCCTTGAAGTCTGAGTTTCCAGAGGTCTTCAGCGAAGGACTGGGCAAGTATATGGGGACCCCTATTGCTTTCAGTTTAGACCCCAAGGTGCCCCAATTCGTTTAAAGCCCAGGAGGGTTCCATTTGCTTTAAAGGAAAAATTGATGCACAATTAGATAAGCTCATCGCCCAAGGGGTTTTGGAACCTACTGACCACTCCAGATGGGAAACACCCATAGTCACACCAGTCAAGGCTGATGGGTCAGTGAGAATCTGTGGTGACTACAAGGGGACACTTAACCATGCGCTGCAGCAGAGCGCATACCCTGTACCTGTTGTGCATCATCTGCTCCATTCCCTTGGCAGGGGTACAGTATTTGCTAAACTGGACTTAGCTCAGGCATATCAACAATTAACAGTTGATGATGCCACTGCAGAGGCACAAACAATTGTGACTCATAGAGGTGCCTTCAAATGTAAAGACTACAATTTGGAGTAAGCGTGGCACCTGGCATTTTTCAAAGTCTTATGGAAAGAATGTTGCAAGGACTGCCAGGGGTAGTGCCTTATTTTGATGATGTGTTAATCTCTGCTGAGAATGACACTCAGCTTCAAGAGAGACTCAGAGAAGTCCTTACCAGATTCAGAAAAGCAGGTTTGAAAGTCAAGGAAGATAAATGCACTCTCAAAACAGACAGAGTTGAATTCCTGGGGTACATGATTGATAAACAGGGCATCCACCCCACTGATGCCAAGGTTAAAGCGATCAAGGAAGCCCCTAAACCTCGTTGCAAGTCAGATCTGCAAGCCTTCCTTGGCCTTATTAACTTTTATCACATGTTTCTACCTCACAAAGCATCTATTGCTGAACCCTTACATCGTTTACTTGATAAGAAGGCTGCTTGGATCTGGGGGCGGAAGGAACAGTCAGCATTTAACAGTATTAAGAGACTAATCACGTCTGATGCTGTGTTGATTCAATTCTCTGAGAATTTACCTGTTGTTCTGACTTGTGATGCATCCCCTTTTGGAGTGGGAGGGTTTTGAGCCACAGGCTTCCCAATGGCCGGGAAGCCCCAATTGCATTCTACTCTCGCGCTGTCCAAAGCAGAGAGGAACTACAGCCAATTGGACAAGGAGGCCTTAGCAGTTGTTGCAGCTGTTAAGAAATTTCATGAATATCTGTATGGCAGGTCATTCACCATTGTTACAGATCACAAACCTTTGCTTGGCATCGTGGCAGGAGACAAACCTACACCTATTATCCTGTCACCAAGAATGCTGAGGTGGACTGAATTTCTTGCAGCCTACTCCTACAAACTGATTCACAGGCCTGGCAAGGACATTGGACATGCTGATGCACTGAGTCGTTGCCCACTACCTTGCCACAAGGAGGACTGTGAACTTGAGACTCACACCTTTTTCCTGGAGACCGTTGCTAAGCTTCCAGTCCATGCTGCTGAGATTGCCAGAGAATCTGCCAAAGATGCTGTGTTGGCACCTGTTATGGGCTGGATTAAGAAAGGTTGGCCTCTTCAAGATCTACCTCACTTTGCCCAACCTTTCAAATCCAGGCAAACTGAATTATCTGTATTAAGAGGATGTATTTTGTGGGGTAACAGGGTGGTTATTCCTGCAAAACTGCAAAGGGAGGTTTTGGAAATGTTACATGAGGGTCATCCTGGGATTGTAAGGATGAAAGGTTTGGCCAGGAGTTATGTATGGTGGCCAGGTATTGACAAAATGGTTGAAAACTGGGTTGCCTCTTGTCCCAATTGCCAGGTAGTCAGGCCTGCCCCACCTCACGCCCCACACAGGAATGGGAATGTCCTAGGGGCCCATGGTCTAGAATCCACATTGATTTTGCAGGCCCTACAAGAGGGCACACGTTTCTAGTAATTGTAGATGCATACTCCAAATGGCTAGAGGTTATTCTCATGACTTCTACTACTACTGAGGCTGTTATCAAGCAGCTCAAAAGCTCTTTGTAACCCATGGGTTACCAGATGTCCTTGTCTCTGACAATGGCCCTCAATTCACGTCTAACATTTTTGAATCCTTTCTAGCTCAACAGGGCATCAGACATGCCCTTACAGCCCCTGGGCACCCTTGGCGGGCTGAACGTATGGTACGCTTTACCAAAGAAAAGCTTCAGCAGCTGGGTCCTGGGGACATCACTGAGAAGCTTGAAAAGCTTCTTAGTGTTCAGCACATCACTCCTAGCCCATCAACTAACTTGTCCCCAGCAGAGTTGTTAATGGGCAGGAAACTTAGGTCTTCCCTTGACCGACTTCATCCCACTTATGCACCCAATACACCACTGGATTCCACTTCCAAAGTTCGTTCTTTCAGTGTGGGAGATTCTGTCTATGCTAGGAACCTTACAGGTGAACCTTTGTGGATTCCTGCTGAAATAACTCACATCACTGGCCCTCTTTCTTACAGGGTTCAAACAGAGGATGGCCTCCTCTGGAGCAGGCACATTGACCAACTTAGATCCCGGTTCACTCAGGAACATCGCCCTGTCTCTCTCTAGGTCCCTCACCTGATGTCTCTTCTAGGGGAAGGGGAGGAACAGGAGGAATATCAGCAAACAGGAATCAACCCTTTGTGTAACGAGCCATTGCGGCAGGAACCATCCCGAACCCTGTCACAATGCCAAGATCCATCCTTAGAAGTAGAGTCATTACGACAGGAACCATCCCGAACCCTGTCACAATGCCTAGATCCATCCTTAGAAGTGGAAGATTGTACATCACTACCAGACTTGGGTGTTGACATTGGAATGGAGATGGGTTGGGAGGAGAGACCAGATTCTAACAGTCTAACAGGGTCTTCTTTCACAGGAAGTCCTAACAGGGAAATGTCAGCAGACACATTTCCCTCTCACTGGGTGAGAACAATAAAGATTCTGAACCACGAAGGTCTCAGCGTAAGAGCCCCACCTATTTAAAGGAATACATTAGATAGGTTGGGGTTTGGTATGGACTGAACCTAGTGGGGAGGGGTGTTATGTATGTAGGTTTAAATGTTATTGGTTTATTTGAATTGGTCTTGTAAAATGTCAAATGGTATTGGTTTAAATAGTGCGGGAAGAAACCCTGCACTCCCATTGGCTAGCAGCTACGGCTGCGGCTATAAAAGCAGCCGTAGCCTTACCACGGGTCCATTCGAGCTGTTGTCATTAATAAAGTCTTTTGCTGGAACTCCTCGCGTCTGACTCTTCATGCATATCTGTTTTTATTTATAGTTTACTTGTTTAGAGTCAGCCATCTAACTCTCCAAATAATCTAAAAGAGTGATTATTAGAACTGACAACTTTAAAATATTTAAATTATATCTCCACAAATCCTGAAATTCTGGAGAATTGCATTCCACACATCTTAAAGTTGCCACATTTGAAAATGCTGCTCTAAAACAATTAGAACAGAGTTCTAATACCAATTTAAAACACATGAAACTTCCCAGCTTATATAAACATAGTAAAATGGAACAAAATTATTATTTTGGTGACAGGGATAAAACGTTTTAAAAGAAAAAATAATTGTTATAGACCTATCAAAAACATACTTTAATGTCTTCCAAAGAAAGACCAAAGTGGGTGACAGTCCCCATCATGTACTGGGAAATGAACTCCAGAAGTGAAGGAAACTCAAGCCTAAGTAAGACAGACCATATACCTTTAGGGGTGACCCTCCCCAAATGTCCTTAGTTGGAAATAAAATCTTACAAGAAAAGATGTTGTCCCTGGTGTTTCAGACAGATACCTTTCAGATCATCAAGTTATTTTATTATATTTATTTATATCCCCTTTTATTATTTTTACAAATAACCCAAAGCAGCAAACATATCCAACAAATCTTCCTCTTCCTATTTTTCTTAGTACAACAACCTTGTGAGGTAGGGCTGAGAAAGTGTGATAGGCCCAAAGTCACCAGAATGAGTCCCACCATGGCCATCATTGGCTCAGTGTGAGAGTCCAAAATGAATTACCCCAACAATCTAATCTCCATCCCCTCTTTAGTAATTTATTTTACTGTCCCATATTCAATCATCACCTGTCATCCAATAATGTGATGCATCATCCCATGCGCTGCATTCTGGAATGAGAATGCATCTTAACTTTAATCTATATGACACCTTTAGAGGAATTTGAAGAATACTATCATTTCCCATCTCTCTCACTTAGTTTTTTCAGGACTAAACATATTCGGCTATTTCAATAACTTTTCTTTGTAGCTCCCCAATTATCACTGTTATTCCTTCAAAAGTGTGATGCCCATAATTGAACACAGTATTTGATGTGGGAGCAGAATACAGTGAAAAGATCATATCTGTGATTTGGACATTTTATTTTATTTCTGTTGATACCTAAAATGCATTTGTCTTCATTGCAACCAAATCATACTTCTGTCTGTTTTATTCAATTTGCAATAAATTAGTATTCCAAGATCTCATTTGCATTTTGAATTTTATTTCTGTCTTCAGTAATATTATCTATCCCAGCCAATTCTATATCATCAGCAAATTTGATAAGCACTCCCCTATTCTCCACCCAAACCAAAACGTTGAAGAGTAAACAAAGGAAGATTGAACTTTCTGAAATCCTCATTTATATTTCTCTCAAATTCAATGAAAGGTCATTGATCAGAACTCTGAGTCTAATTTTATAGACCACAGCATATCCCCTTAATTGTCAGCCATCCCACATTTAACAAGCTTGCTAGTCAGCATGATGAATGCTTCAGTTCATGACAAGGTATATTATGTCTACTACATTACAATAATCTATTAAGGGAGTTATCCAATCAAAAAAATAAGATAAAACTAGTCAGGAAAGATTTGTACTTAACTCCATGATGGCTTCTGATAATTACTGCATTGTTTTCCAGATGTTTGAGATCAGTCTCTTTATGAGGCATTGTACAGTACTAGTACTGTTCAATATCTTCATAAATGACTTAGATGAGGAAATAGAAGGGGAACTCATCAAATTTGCAGATGACACTAAGCTGTCAGGAATAGCCAACATCCCAGAAGACAAGATCAGGATCCAAAATGATCTAGACAGACTTGAAGAATGGGCCCTATCCAACAACATGAAATTTAATGTGGAGAAAAGCAAGGTTTTACATCTAGGCAGAAAAAAAAACCAAAGGTACAAGTACAGATTGGGCGAAACCTGGCTCAAAAACAGAAACTGTGAGAGGGACCTTGGTGTCCTAGAATACGATCACTTGAACATGAGCCAGCAGTATGCAGCAGCAGCCAAAAAAGTTAATACAATCTTGTATAAATTGTTTTTACAAATGTACGATGGTTTGTGCAATTGTATAAACAGAGGCATAGAATCATAATGACATGAAGCATTAATACCACTTTATAAATCCTTTATAAATACAAAATTGGATGATATGGTCATTCCAGGTATGGTCTTACTAAGGATTTAGTAAGACCATACCTGGAATGACCATATCATCCAATTTTGGTCAAAGATGCTGAGACTTTTGGGGAATGTGAAAAGAACAACTAAGATGATAAAAGGTCTGGAGACAAAAACATATGAAGAATGGTTGCAGGAATTGGGCATGGCCCAGAGGTAGGCTGCTGCCGAGTCAGACTTGTTCACTCTAACGGGTTGTTCTGATTCTGTGCGGTTCAAAGAACTGGCAAATCAGACCACCAGGTGGCCCCTCCCCCACCTGTTTTTTGGCCATTTTCGGGCATTTTTGGGGTGAAAAACAGCCTGAATAATGGCCTAAAAAAGGTCCAAAAAGGTACCAAAAACAGGTTGTTTTTCAGGCTGTTTTTCAGGCCATTTTCAAGCCATTCATTGGTCCAAAAATGGCCTGAAAAACAGCCTGAAAATTGCCCTAGACTGGTATGGCCAGTCTAGGGGAAAAAAGGATTAGGAGGTGCCATAATAGCAGTATTCCAATATTTGAGGGGCTGCCACAAAGAAGAGAGCGTCAACTTATTTTCCAAAGTACCAGAAGGCAAGACAAGAAACAATGGATAGAAACTAATCAAGGAGAGAAATAACTTGGAATTAAGGACAAATTCCCTAACAGTGAGAACAATTAACCAGTGGAACAGCTTGCTTTCAGAAGTTGTGGGTGCTTCATCACTGGAGGTTTTTAAGAAAAGACCAGATAGGCACCTGTCTGAAATGATATAGGGTCTCCTGCTTAAGCCAGGGGCGGGGAGGGGGCTGTACTAGAAAACCTCCAGGGTCCCTTCCAGCTCTATTCTAATTGATTGATTGAGTGAACCAAGTAGGAATTGAGTAATTCTATCGCTTTATAATCTGTTATCAATTTGTCTTCTTCATTGAGCAGCTGATATCTGATAATTTTCCTTTTATATTGCCTAGATCTGTTTAAACAGCTCTGTTTGTTGTTCTTTGCATTCTTTATTAACCTTGGCTTACTCCTAGCTTTTGTTTTCTGACACATGTTCTATAATTTCACACAATGTGTTCCATTTTAAGACCTTCACTAAGCTTTTTATGTAATTCGTTAACTTCTTTTCTTGCTCCCTATTTCTCTGCTATTAAAAACATTTTCAATTATGCTTTTAATATCTCCTTTAACACTCCCACCCATCTTGAGCTCCTTTTCTGATTAATTACTCCTGTCAGGGCATCTTACTTATTGTTCTGTTAAAATCTACTTTCTTAAGAAATGTATTAGACATTGCTTAATTTTATATTTCTTTAAAGTCAAGAGCATTACACACTCACCAGCATTATGTTTCTGCTACTAAATCCTTCCTATGGATCACCATCAAATAACACATTGAACTTCTCCCAAAAGCAAGCATGCAGCCATTGTAAACATTCCAGAATTGGTATAAAATATAACAGATGTTTCAGAGACCATTTGAAATTTCTAAATAGTACAGAAGGACAACCTTATGTGAAAATTACAAAATGGAAATCTGGAGCTTAACTGTAACTTTCTCATAATTCTCTACAAATTGATAAAGCTGGCACATCAACTAATACAAATCAAAGTGTTTCTGATTATAAACTCCATTAAAGAAAGAAAACTATATTCAGATTCACTCCAATGTATCTTCTCATTCTAAGAGATTATGACTATAATCTAGACAGTTGTATATAATTCTGGTATTAAAATCCAATAATGAGTCTTCCCAATCCATCTGGACTCAATGTTATTTTTCCTCATCTAACCCATTACCATCTGCAGCCAAACTAGTCAAGGCAGTCATGTTTTATGATGTTGTCATAGAAAAAGGTATTTGAATCTCATCATCATATTGGTAACATTTGCTTTCAAATCTGCTGATGATCTCATCCAGACTGTTAAATATCTGTTTAAAAATGTTGGAGATTAAATGAAGCTTTTAGGGATGAGCTCCAAATTCATGGAACTACAAGCTCAACTGTCACCATCTACCACCTTCAAAGCAGATATGAGCAGAATAATTTCAGTGGAGATTTCCTCAAGCTGCCAGGTTATCTAGAAAGTTAAGTTGTGTTGAAAGCCACTGAGAAACTTTGGAGAATCAACAGTTTCTTGGTCTACAAATGAAAACCATTCAACAAATAATTCAATCCCATAAACCATCCTAAAGTCAGTTTTCATATTTCTTTCATATTGTCTATCTGAATCAGTCTCATATTTCCTACACACCCATAGAATTCTAGGAACTGGCCTATAACTGAAGTATTACTTTTCCATAAAATTGATCTTGTGGATGCAGATTTATATAGGGATTTATATAGGGATTCATCTCCCTCATGCAGGCATTAAAATTTACCACTCCAATACACTCTGGGCAATTTACAAAAGCCAATGCATGGTTAAAACAATTAAATACACAGAAAAAACTTAGATAGTCCACACTAAAAAACACACTAAAATATGACAGGCATCCCATAAATGCATCAACCCCAGATCTGGGAATAGAGACATGTTTTTCCTGAACCACAGAGGGTGGATGACATCCAAACATTCAGTTACTCAGTCTTGTCAGAATTGAACCAAAACCCTGAACAGGGTCCAGACATTGGAGTCCAGGGTTTAAAGTTCTGAAGTCAAAGAGTGTGTAATTCCAAAATCACAGATTTTCATGAGGAACAGAGAGTTCCAGGTAGTAGAACAAGTTCCCAGAAAGAGACTACTTGCTAGCAGTTGCTCTAAAATAGAACTCTGACCAGATGTAAGCAATAATCAATAAAAATACACTTTCCTCAGCAGAAGCCATGCTTCTGTTCTGCTCTTCCCTCAGCACTATATGTTTTGATGCTAGGAGGAGATCCCAGCTCAGGGCCCTTATTCTCTGTCATTTCCACTTGTTCAGAATGCTCTGTAGCCAAATCAGCCTCAACTATCTCCCTGCTACTGCCCCTCCTCTGAGTCACAGCTACCCTACCCAAAGAACTCACTGAAAATGTCACAGCAACATGGGTGTTTAAATGCAAGGTTGAAGACATTTGTAATTCTCTCACAACACTAAATAGGTAGCTGTATCTGTAGATGTAATCACATTACTACTTTTTGGAATATATTGCCATAATACACTATAGCAAGGGTTCCCAACGCCTAGTGCATGGACTGGCATTGGTCCATGGCATGCCAGCAATTAGTCTGCCCAAACAAGCAATGCCCATCTGCAGGATGCAGGTAACACATGAAACCATACCCCCTCCAGTCCATGGAAAAACCTCTGTCCACAGAAGTGGTCCCTGGTGCCTGAAAGTTTGGAGGCCACTGCACTATAGCACCTCAAATGGGCTCTACATTGAGTTTTCAAGATCAGTATTCCAGTACTTGTATTCTGAATTTTTTGTTGCTTCATCCCATCTTTTTGGGGAAACTAGTTCAACTCTTGTTAACGGAGGGTGGCTATAAGCTTGCTTCAGCAAGTAGTGGTCCATGGCAGTGGGATTACTATAAGTGAAATTATCTAAAGAAGGCTATCCCAGCAAATGATCAAATCAAGTGTGTGATCAGCATTATGTGCTGGCCTATTCATGGGTGGGATTCAAATTTCTTAACAACTGGTTCTGTGGGTGTGGCCTAATTTGTGGGTGTGGCTTGGTGGTCATGTGACTGGCTGGGCATGGCATGTATGTAAATATTATAAATATTTATGTAAATGTTGACTTTTTTATTTAAAAAAAGAGCTTTTACCCAAAATCAGGCAAAGCAGGTAGGCAGATTGAGTTGCTCACAGAATCACAGATTCATTCAGAGATCTATCTGCCATCAGCTACCTGAGTCTGCGCTGAAAAAATAGAAGCTTCAGTCCTAAGGAAGGTTCAGCTCTGCTTTTAGATTAGCTTTTAGATTAATGCAATGATTTCCTGCTTTCTAGCTGATCTAAATCTCCCAGCACAGCAGAACAGCTGATGGTTGGGAAAAAAGAAGGAAAAATAGTAACTTAGCAGGCAAATTTGATGGCTTGCATGCCAGGTAAGGAGTGAGTGGGCGGGGCAGGGCCAGCCAGTGGTGCGATTTGCCAGTTCTCCGGCAGTAGAATCCCACCCCTGGTGAGAGTGCGTTTTGAGCATGTGTGTAGACCATTTCCTAAAAACCTCAGCTGTGCCACCTGGACAGCTGACAAGCGCTGCGCACAGGTGGGCAGTGTTTGAAACTCCTCTTCTTTCCTGCTTTTTCAACCTCAGCTGTGCCACGCAGTTTGGTGTCTGCTGCTCTTCAGAGCTACCGGTTCTACAGAACCAGGCGGAACCGGTAACAACCCACCCCTGGGCCTATAGATATCTTGTGTATTATGAATTCTCGAGAGGCTGTTGATATCATCTAGCACTAACAATCTAGATGATTTAAGTATGTCTGCAGAGATCAGCTCAGTCAGCTATTTTGAAAATGTTCAGAAGAATCCCTAGCCGGTCTCTTGTTCTCAGTTGTACATAAACATATTCATTAAAGGCTAGGGATCAGAATTGAATCCTAACAAGAGTGAGATATCCCTACAGGTGACAGACTCTTTTCTATACTTAGTCCTCTTCTAGTCAGCTTCGAATGAGGATTTTTGGTGAACTAGATGCCCTGAAAGAGAAGATACAACTTTTTGGCAGAGCTAGACAATCAAACAGTGAATTGTAGCCACTACAATCTCTCCAGAAAAAGGAGAGATTGTGAGATCACCCACTTATGCTCAGGCAACTGCTGTTTATGAATAAACTGCAGGAACTGAGATTTTTGTGGTCAGCTTGTAAGTTGAGTGGCTGGGAGTTGAGGGATTTCAATCAAGCTCACAGCTATAATGCAACCTAAAGGGGTATAAGGTTGGCCTGAGCTTTTAAAGCACTTTCAGATATAACTAATTTACAACTAAAGAGAGGTTTTCTGAGAGACAGGAAAAGAAAATCCCACTTGGTGAATCAACAGTCTTTCTAGTATTACAAAGGGGAGAAAGGTTTTAAATATTTAAAAGCTTTTTGCAAAAAGTTTAACAAGAATTGAATATAAGAAGGCATAAAATAGACAATTATTTTGAAAGATTATTTTGTGAAAGTGCTTTTGAACAAATTGGAGTTAAAAAACAATTAACTGGAAGAATGTTTTTGCTTGCTATTAAAGAGTCCAGACAATTGCTGAATTTCACAGATCAAAACATAAGCATAATATGAGCCAGTCTGTGATTCTCATTATATTAAGTCTGTGATTCTCATTATATTCTCATCATAAATATTAAGGATACAGGAAGACAAAATGACAAAAAGGAGGGAAGAAACTTTTGTCTTTCCCTTTTTGAGACATTTTCATTTTTGGATGATGGTATCATAATGGCAACCATGAAAAAAACTGGCAATAATAATAAAGGAAGGATTGGATTGCTAGAGCAACCTGCAGAGAGAGGAATTATACCAGATTTACTTCAGTAAATGCTTGAGCAACTATGAAAATGTTTGAGCAAAAAAACCATGCTTGTCCAGTAAGTTAGCTAAGTCACTTAATAATAAATTGACAGCTTTTGAAAAAAAATTAATGAAAGACTTGTAAAAAATGAAAGAGGGGGTAAAAGAAGAAGTGAAGATTATTGCAGGTTCTATGACACAAGTGCCTGCAGATGTAGAAGAAATTAATGAAAAAATAAACTTTTGAAGAGTAAGAAAAAAATTATAGAGAATTGGAAAGAAAACTAGATAATATAGTTAATTTTTCTTTTGTTCAGAAATGAAAATGTAGATCTAATCTGTCGTTCTGAAGATTTCTAACCGCTTTAAGATGGTTAAATAAATAATTTCCAAAAGTGATTAGAAAAAGATGTTAGCAAACTTAGTGTCAGCTTTGGAAGCCATATTGAGATTTGATGCTGCCAAGCTGCCACAGTTGGGTCTGTGAAAGTGGGAGGGAGGAATTCATTTGAATATATCTAGCTGCAAAACAAAATAATGGTTCAAGGTCACTGAGTGTGGTGTACAATGAAATGGGAATCTTACTTTAGGATGGATGGTGATTGGACCATGTGAAGCAGTGATGACTAAGGGAGGGTGAATTTGTGGTTTTGACTTTTGCAACAAAGACCGGAACTTTCAGTTTCGGGATTCCACAGATGTGCCAGTTTACTATCCAAATAAAGGTACCTTTGAAATATGTCTGTCTCAGGGTTATTGATTGGAATGGAGGTTTGCTGGAACACTGACATAGTGTCCTTTAAAAGGCTCCACTACAGTTATAAGCTTAATGACTGATCCTTTGTCTCTGGGTGCTTAAATTTATGGAAGATTTTTGTTCTGAGGCCTCCTCATGAGGATCAGCTATCTGGATCATTCATCCTCTTCTTGTCTGGAGAAATTCTGAAGAACTGGTTCTTTGGTCTTTGCCATTTGGTCTTTGGTCTCTGCTCTCCTGGAGACATGTTTAGCTCACCAGGCCTCTTCTGGAAGCCAGAAAGAGCCAAGTTTTCAAGGCGATGGGCCAGCCTACCTACAGATATTCAGCAAGTGTTTCCTTCCTCCATGGCATTGTCAAAGTTTTAATAAATGTTGATTAATTTTAACAATTGGCATGGTTCCTGTAATATGGATAGAGGGATTTTTTATTATTATTTTTTGGCTGTTTTATATGGTTTGTAAACTGACATGTTTACTGAGGGAAAGAAAGAGGGAAGATTTTTCCTGAAAACTTTATGTGGCACAATCTTTATTACTGGGTAAATGCTAAGAGATAATTACCTCACGATTTTCAGGTTCACTGTACTTCCACTGCCTTATGTCAAACTTCCTTTTAAATATTATTGTGTGTGTGTAGGTGTGTGATGTAAAGAAAACTTTCAAGTCAAGCTTGAATCCTGGGGGTATACATGTCATTTTCTTGACAATATGATAATATTCTTTCCACAAATCTATATAGATATATAGATGCCTAGAGGTAGAATTCAGGAGGCTCTGAATTCAATCCTAGTTAGATGCAGATATTTCTCTCTCTGGACACATTGAGAATATATCTGCTGAACAAAACTCCACATTGGCAACAGGAAGGGCATCCGGCCATTAAACACTCAGCTCCATTCAGTTGCCCAGACTCTACCCCACAAGAGATTATGGGGTCATTAAAAGAGGATGATACTGTATCTTCATCTTCCAATCAAATCACATCAAACCTTTATTGTCAATCCACAACATGTGTACAGTGAAATTGAATCTAGCCTGGTGTCAGCCCTATAAGGTAGGACAATGCAAGGGTTACATGTTGCTACATTTTTGTTGTAGGGTATAATAACTGAATCATGAAATCCTGCTACATTTTTCTTTCCCTTTTTATCAAATAGAATGAAGGTAACATTATTCTTATTCTTTTGTGGAGTACAAACTAAGCTTGATTATTTGCTTGCAGATGTTTCATTACCAAATTAGATAACATCAGTACTGCCATGAGTCTCTTTTTTATGCCTTCTGCTTTCTCTAGATTCACCTCTAGATTCACCTGCGCGACCTGCATTGGTTACCAGTTGCCCTCCGGGTGAGATTCAAGGTTTTGGTGTTAACATTCAAAGTCCTGGAAGGCATGGGTCCAGGATATTTACGGGAGCGTCTCCTGCTGGCATCGAATGCCAACCGCCCTGTATGAGCTCACAGGCAAGGGCTCCTTGGGGTGCCGTCTGCGAGCCAGTGTCGTTTGACGGTGCCCCAGGGGAGGGCCTACTCTGTGGCGGTTCCCGCCTTATGGAACCAATTACCCCTGGGGCTCCGCCTGGCCCCTGACCTTCGCACCTTCTGCCACAATTTGAAAACCTGGCTATTTGAACAGGCCGGGCTGTGCTGACCTCTTGGGGGGGGGGCAGTTTTAAATTTTAAAATTTATAAGGGTTTTAGATCAATTGGCTTGTATTATTTAATAGTGTTTTAGATAACTAATTTATTGTCTGTTTTTTAGTTGTGAGGCGCCCCGAGTCCTTTCAGAGAGGGGGTGGCATACAAGTCAAATAAAACTAAACTAAACTAAACTTGTACCTTATCTTAGTTTAGTGTTCCTACTTACCCTTCTTCAAGGTTATCTCATCTATAATCTTGGAATTGCCTGGTGGCACCCATCCAAATACTAACCAGGTCCAACCCTCCTGAGTTTTCAAGTCTTAGAAATGATCAGACACATGAATCTATCTGCTGGTATAGATCTAGATCTAGAAATTGAGTTAACTGACATCAAATAGATCAATAAAGCAGATTATATATATTGATTAGCCTTTAGGGCATATCAACACACATGTTCAAAAAGTAAAAAATGATAGGTTTGTACAGAAGAAAAATGGCATGGTGAATTACAGCCTGTGTGTTAGAAAATTAGGAAAATAATGGAGGATTAATATTTAAGGTTTTCAGTCTTTTCAATAAGCAGCATTTTTTAAGTCTCTAGAATTTAAAATGTCAGGAATCTCCTTGAATTTCAAAGTGCAATCTTGTGAATTCCTTGCTCATCCTAAGCAACTGAGTAGCGGCAGAACACCCTCGATAAGAATATGAAAACCAAGGAAATCTAAGCAATGGAAAACAGTAAATGAGATTTTTTTTATAAACATTCAGTACTTGTTTGATTGGTAATCAGGGGGCAACTTTGCAGACACTAAATTGATTGAAACAGCTGTTTCAAACAATTCTGTTGAAGGTTATCACAAAACTACAGCAATTAAAAATTGGAAAGTCCCATTAAGACATCTTGCACTCATTCTGTTACTTCTCTGAAGCCAAATTGCTTCAGATCGCTTTTAATGAAATATATTTTGATCACCCCTCTCATCTCCTTTCCCAGAAATCATTAATAGAACTAGTACTTTAGTAATTGCTTTTATTGAGCAATGAGCAAGTTCTGATTAGCTTGATCATGATGTAACTACTGCTGATTGTAGGAGGGAAAAGTTTACTAATTATGAGAACTGCTGAATCTGAAGATAGTAATGAGAGAATAACACAGATGACATCTAATCTGAGTTTGAATATGCTTCTTTACTGATTATTTTTAACCATTTTGGTTAGTAAAACGCAAGAATATTGTAGATGATTATGCTCTTTTAAATAACGAAGCATAGAATAATACCATTTTCTTTAAAAACTTCAAAACATCTCAACCTTGGGATGTTCAACTCCTAATAGTTTTCAGAATATAATTTAAGATTTCAGAGTAATTGCTATTTACTGACAGCTGCCCCTAAAAATGCTTTTTATGCCCGCTAGCAATAATTTTTAAAAAATTAAAAAGAAAGCACATCTGTAAAGGAACCACTGCCTACTAATTTAAAATATTAAACAAAAAATGGAATCAAGACTAAAGTTGTAGTCAATGTTGACTCAGTTTTCCATCTTTCCAAGGTTGGTAAAATGAAGACCCAGATTGTTGGGAGCAATATGCTGATTCTGTAAAAAAAGCACTGAGAAGTCTAGAACTGCCATTGCTATTGCAAAGAATAAAGCTGGGGATTGAGGAACCATATTAATTCTCACATTAGAAAGGAGGGAGAACCATTATGTCAACAGCTGGATCAAGGCTATCAAAAAATCAGCCAAGTATCTGCTGATTCTGGAAGAGGGAAATGCCTAAAATTTAAACTTGGAGCATAGAATATATAAGGACTTTGGTTTCTTTGCACTACAATAGACAATTCTTCTACAGCATGTGTATATAGCTTATTTTCTGTCTGGAGTAAAGAGAATAATCTCATTTCAGTCATGTCCATTAGCCTTCTGTCACATAAGCCAATTCCTTCATAAGCAATTAAGGGTTTGGGCAGCTGAATTTAAAGCCATACCTTTGTAATGCCTGACATAAACATTTGGCACATGCCAGCCCAAATAACTTTACATCTGATTGCCAGCAAATGCTCTTTTAAATCAATTACTTGTATAACATTCATTATATCTGATACTCTTAAACACAATGCATAATGTGCTGTCCATAGCAAACTTAAACACTGAATAAACAGATAAAATAATTCCGGAAAAGGACTATAACAAATTCTCAGGGTTGAAGTTCACTATAAATCCAATCCATATTCAAACAATACACCCTTCTTAATGTTTCATTTTATCAAGTAAATCAGATCTACCGTGTATCTACATTGTTTTCAAATTTCCACTCACCAACAATCTCACTTGGCTCTTTGTTATAGAGTTTCTTGTTCCAGTAAAGTAGCCATAGAAAAGGAAAGGAAACCAGAAGTACAAGACACATTCCAATAAACATATGCCCCGTAAATGCAGCAAAGTCCAACCCCTAGGAAAAAATACAATTGAAATACAGTCAGTTACAATGGTTCAATCAGTGAAAATGGAAATCAAAATGCGGTTTTATGTGATCAGGCTGTCTTTTTAATAGCACCCTTAAAGTTATGTCTCTGTTAGAAGAAGCACATCTTAAGGTGAGCTCTCAAATTCCAATTTCTTCCCCCATTTTGCTTTCCATGGCTGGAAATGTGCCCACCATTTTTGATGAAAAATGGCTGTCATGTGAAAGAGATTTAGAATATTACTTTTTACACACACACACACACACACACACACACCCTTGCACCTCCCTTTTGGTCTGTTACACTATCCTAGAAAATAGTGTAAGATAGCATTTATCAGTGTATCATTATGAATTGGCTTAAAAATAGCTTTCATCGCCTGAGTCTTTAAAATATGTTTATGACATCAAAAGATAAAGATAGAAGACAAGTTATTATTAATAATTTTAATTTAAACCATGAACAAAGAAGATAAGAAAGATATAGGCTATACCCCATCCAAAGTCACTTCTTGTGAAATGGGTGGCCATATAGATTTGTAAGCACGTAAGTAAGTACATAAGTAAGTAAGTAAGTAAGTTAGTAAGTAAGTAAGTAAACAGACAAACAAACACAAGCAAACACATAAACATCATTTCTGTAATATAAATAAGTGAATATAGTTTTCAGTTTTGGAAATAAAATAATTTAAAACAGAACCTATTACAAATCAGTTATGTTTGCTAACAAAGCATTCTTATCATCATACTGTAACTGTAGCAAATCTAAATAGATTCAGTCATAATGCACTGTATTTTTTTAACCAAGTATGGCTCAGTAAAGGTACATCAAGAAAGATTTATACTAAATACAAGTAGAGATAGTCTTTGTTTATCAACTGCCTCATTTAACAACTCTTCAAAATAATAACTATTTGGGGAAAAACTGTTTTGCAACCAATCCTCACATTTAGACCCATTGCAATGCCCCATGGTCATATAATTGCTATTTATGTGCTTCTCAACTGACTTCTAAAGAAGCAGAATAAATAGAGAACAAGGAAATGAAATCATAAGTCATGACCATACGATGATTCAATTAAAGATAGCAATTATTCATTTAGTGACTAAAGCAAAAGGGAGTTCATAGATGCATTGCAGACACATGATGTTTCACTTTATGAGTGCAGTGCCTAGCGACCAAGTTGCCAGTCCCAATTGTGGTCAGTAAGTGAGAACTATCTGTTTGGTGTTGCCTAAAATGGCTGCATGTGCATCAAAACATGTTCAGGAGTGGTGCTTCAGAACCTGTAAGAATACATGAATAAGTACTTCTTTAAATCAGCCATATATCTGCACCTGAATATACACCACTATTTTAATGAGCCATATCAATGATATGCTGATTTAATGAGTTCAAATTTGTGCATATCTGAAAAAAGATGCTGTTGCTTTAAAGATGCTGTTACTGTGCCTGCATTCTTATATATTCTGCAACATCTCTTATGAGTCACTTTCAAAGCATATTAAATCCTAAAGCCAGAAGACAGTGGTTATTTTCACTCTGTAGTGTCTTCTTTCAAATTTCCTTTACTAATGTGCAGATATACAGTATGTCTGAAGTCAAAAGACTTTCCTATGGTTATGAAGTTACCTGTGACATATGCCAATGCTAAGATAATTATCTTACAAAACATTTGAGGTTACATTCTGAGATCATTGACTATGGAACACAAACTATTTAACACTATTGATCCTGCCCACTGTCTCCAGAATATCACTCTGAGCTGAGATGGATTAAACTACAATTATGTAAATTAGCCATAGCAATATTAACATTTTTTCAAATTATAAAAGATAGGTTTTTTTAAAAAGTACCCGTATTTGAAAGTTTAAATCTTTAATGCAGAAAAAGAAAATAAATATAATTAGAAATGTGTTATGTCTTATGCAAGATAAAAACAAAGGTTTTTTAATAAGGTTTTCATGCATTTATCTGTAACTGCCCAGAGTCACTCTGAGAGTGAGATGAACAGTCTTTAAATTTGATTTAAAAATTAAAACAATCTATCAATGAAAAATCTCATGAAGATAATAAACCTTCCCATCAGCCAGCGCAATTTTGGTTATTTGCGTCCCATATAACACAATTCCAAGGTGTGTCAACTCAGAAATGAATACATTGATTCTTTGGGAATTAATCCCAAACGTGGATATAGATTTGAAGGCTTGATAATAAGGTAGTTACTACATTTTGATGATGAGAAGTAAATTGAACTTTAATATCTGAGGAGTTTTTTGGTCTTAATATTTATTTTTCTAATTTAAATTATTCCTTGAAGAACCATTCTGAGAAAAAAGTGAATGTTTGGTTATATGTAATAATGTAGTGTCAGAATGGATATTCATCAATATCATTATTGACTGATTGATTGATTAGACTATAGGCCATCTCAGTCAGACCATTTTCGTCAGAAATTGTGCTGTATTAAATGTCATTTTCAAATTCTGGCCACACATGAGGCAAGTTGTTTTAAAATGTTCATTTTTCAACACAGTAGGATAAGTGAATCAGTAATCCATGGCAACATCTGTACATAGAGATTTGTTGTTGTTTTAATTAACACAGCAGAGAGCAATACATACCATCTTCCTGAGTTCCTGGTTGGAAACAATAATCACATTTGGAGGATCCCCAATAGCTGTAGCAGCCCCTCCAATATTTGTGAAGATAACTTCAGCAATCAGGACATGCCTGGGATCAAGATTGAGCACCTCACATAACCTGCAATTCCACAAAGAAAATACCAGATAATATCCTTGCTGGGTGACTTTTTAAAAACATTATTAATATTTTTCTTTAAAACATAACTACAAAATAGAGCCTATTAAGAGCACCTGAACTATCATACAAAAATCAAGAGTAAACTAAAGAACAAAAGCAAAAGATATCATCTGTATAACTTCAGTTTAATGTTAAATATTAACATAGTTTGCCCTTTAATTTTTGCTTTAATAAAATTAAAGTGTCAGCATGGAATATACATGATAGGTCTTCCATTAATTTTTTTTAAACAACTCAACCTTCCAATTCAAAAACAGGAGAAATGATACGGTTTTTTTAATTGAAATGCATGGGCTTCCTGACAACTACAGTAAAGCATAAGACATAATGGTGATAACAAAAGTTGGAGTCCAACAGTATTGAGAAATCTACAGGTTGTCTACTGCTACTTTATAGTTTGAGATTGGAGAAGTACAAATTAAAATGGATGGCACAGAGTATCTTAAAAAAAATAAGAATATGTGCAACAACAGTATAACTGGAGCAGAACAAATTATTTTGCAAAAACATGCAACATCCATAAAACCAATTCTGATGATTAAATTTTGCCTATTAAAGGATGTTATAGGATTCTCTTCTGGATCCAGATTTATTTCCAATTTTTCACAATGTTTTATATGAAGAAGCAATGTTGAGTAGCAGTCCCATGGAAATATGAGCGACAATGGGGGTTTTTTCTTAAACATAAACTGTGGTCTTTTCTTTTTAAAAAGTGAGTTTGCCACAAAACCTAACAAGAAAATAAGATCATATTTCATGCATCATTGGTAAAAAGCTAAATCTCTATTGTCAGGGAATCAGGAGAATTTGCTACTAAGCTTCATCACCATGGTAATAAGAGCTTACAAAATCATTTTAAAATTGGACTGAAAAAGCCTGGGAAAGACAGTAGCAATAACTGGATGATTAAGAAAACCATGTAAAAGAAGAAATATATAACTTATTTCAAAACTCTTTTTTAAAAAACTATTACTATATGTGAGTTCCCCACTATAATATGAAAACATTTATTTATTCATTCATTGAGTATGTGTTCTGCATTCTATTTGACAAGACACTCATGTGAATAAAAATATATTTGAATCTAGAAATTGTGTTTAATATTGTTTCCAGTTACATCAACATTTCAAGGCCTATCGAGGGGGAGGGAACATTCACCATAAAATGCTAATAATATCACTTCCTTAGAGTGAAAGATGGAGTTCTCCCAACTTGGTAAGAGGAGATAAGTTAATTAATAGTTAAACTGCTATTGTATCAAGAGGATTTGGCTGTTTAATCTTCTGTTCTCACACAGTTCTCAAATCAACAAGCAGGTAAGGGAAAGGAATTTCTAGAACAGCAGCCCCCAACCTTTTGGACACCAGGGACCGGTTCCGTGGAGAGAGGTTTTTCCATGGACCAGAGGGGACATGGTTTCGCATAGACCGGGGGGTTGGAGACCCCTGGACTAGAACCTGAATAGACAAAACTTGTGAGTAATCCCTTAACATGTTGACCATGGCTGATGCTGACTGAAATAAAAACAGAAGGAAGGAGTGGAAAAATACTCCTAGAAACAGAACTGAATGAAGTAGAGTGCAGGGAGTGATGTTTGGAGTTGATATGCAGATAAAAAAGGACAATCAATTCTTTTTTTCAATGAATGACTTTACCTCACCATTGTTTCATTTCTATGAGAAATGAAACAATGGTGAGACTATGTTTAATTCTGGAAGTGATCTGGATTCAGGACAAAAAAACTGTCCAAAGCAAGGTAACACAGGAAAATGAGGGCTGCATCTATCTATCTTCTATCTATCATCTATCTATCTATCTATCTATCTATCTATCTATCTATCTATCATCTATCTATCTATCTATCTATCATCTATCTATCTATCTAAGCATCTTCATTAGTTTCTAAAGTGTGATATTAGGCAGGCCATTGATACTAGATTGGGAAAGTAAAATTGGATAATACCAATAGTGGAAAATTGTTTAGATATAATCTTAGCAGAAATCTGATCAAATTCAAGAATTGTTTCCTTATATACAACATATTACACAACAAGGTACACTTAGATTTTCTTTGAGAAAAAGAGAAACTGTTTTAAAAAGTAATCCAAATGATCCACGTAGATATGAGCAATAGTTGCAGATGTCTAAAGTATAGTATAAAATATGTAAGCAGAAATTAGTGGATGGGGTGAAAAAGAGAGGGAAAGGAAGACCACTAAAATGTATTGCCCTATAATATTCTTTCTTCTTTTGTTTGTAATCATATTTTCATACAAGTTTTGTATATATTATGCAATTGACTATGTACCATCAAGTCATTGTCAATTTTTAGCAACCACACAGATATATTTTCTCCATGATAATTTTTATGTAAGTATGTGTATACTTTTACTTTTTTGGTTTTTTGTTTTACCTAATTCATAAAATAATAAATAAAACCCGGGGGGAAGTGTGGTTAAAAATGTAATAAAAATATGACTACCAAATGTAATTTTAGGAAGCCAATTCTATTCTAAAAGAATCAAATAGATTGAGAAAAATTAATTCAGTACTGACAATACAATTAAGCAGAATTGATAGACATTTGTCCACTGGGGTGAACATTATTTTAACCCAAAGGAAATGGCAAAAAGAGACAGTTATTAAAACAATGTTCAGCTTACTAGAATATAAAATACAGATATTTATACACAATAGAGGTAATTATATAGGTAAAGGTATCCCCTGTCTAGTTGTATTTGATTCTAGAGGGTAGTGCTCACCTCCATTTCTTGGACGAGGGAGCCATCATTGACTGAAGATGTTTTCTTTGGTCATGTGGCTAGCATGGTTATAAGCCAAAGGCACATGGAACACCATTACATTCTCAAAAAATGGTACCTATTTATCTACTCACATTTGCATGCTTTCGAACTGCTAGGTGGACAGGAGCTGAGGCAGGAATAGGAGTTCACTCCATCACACAGCGCTCAAGTCTTGAACCTGGGCTGACAGCCTAGTTTAAAGGTCTTTAACCATTGAGAGCTAGACTAAAAGCAACTTCAAGGTTGCTGAAGTATTTCAAAAAACTACATGAACATAACAGCTCAACAAGATTGCTAGTTGCAATTTTGGCAAATAGTGGCTTGCGGATTCTCTTCCTTCTTTGATTATTCAGAATAGTTTTCATTTTCCAATTCTATATAGAATAGAACAAACAGTAAGATACAATGAAATATTAAATGAAGAGGGTGAGCTCAAATCTAAACAAGAACTAGAGGAACAAGGAATAGAGATGAACTGGTATTCATATGTGCAAATACATTCTAGATATGATAAAGATCGTAGGACAGAAGGATTTTATAATGAATTAACTGAATTAGATGGGATTCTGACAGGTACTGGTGAGAAGGTGATTAAAATATTATATGGATATTTACTTGGAGTTAAATTTGAAGAAGAACAAGTTAAAGAAACAATGATTTTGGATATGGGATAGATTTAGAAAGATGGCAGAAACTATGGTCTCAGAACTATAAAATAACAATGTCAACAGCATATAAAGAGAATTTGTATAACAGGTGGCATCCACCCCCGGCAAGGATAGCAAAGATGTTCAAGAATAAATCGGAGGAATGTTGGAAGTGTCATCAGATACCTGGATCATATATCACATGTGGTGGATATGTGTGGAAGCCAAGTGATACTGGGCTAAAATTCATACATGGCTGGAAAAAATGACAAAACAACATATAGACTTGAAACCAGAAATATTTTTATTGGGTATCTTGCCTGAAGGATACGGCAAAGAATTGACATATTTGATTATAAATGTTTTGACAACAGCTAGAATTGTATTTGCTAAAAACTGGAAAAGTTACCAATAGAAGAGGAGGTGATTATGAAAATAATGGAATGTGCAGAAATGAGTAAATTGACATTAGCAATTAGAGAGCAAGAAGATAAAGAGTATTATAAAATTTGGGGTTTATTTTATCAATGGTTAGGGAAAAAAAGTAGGGGAATAAGATATAATACAATATATATGATAGAGTAAAGATAACAATGTAGCATGTTACAACGGATTATAATGAAATGAATGATATTATAAATTGAGATATTTTTTTAAAAACCTGAAATTTGCTCGAAAAGGATGATATAGTCTATAAGTAAAATCAAATAAGTAGTTAATAATAATATAATACAATATGCATATTTATGTAATATAAATTTTAATAATGCATTTAGAAGGGAAGGATTGTTGATATTGTGCACAAGAAGATTTGAACCAACCGATATGCTGTACAATGGAATGGTTTTATGTTTTGTGTTTATGTTTTTGTGTGTTTATGTTGTTAAAAAATAAAAAAAATTATTAAAAAAAGAATAGTTTTCATTTATTCCAGCAGAAAGACATCAGTAGGGTTTGTTTGTTGCATTGTTGTCTCTCAGCACAATATCTTGTTTCACTGGTCCTGAGAGAATCACAAGTGACTTGAAACAAGGGTTTTTATATTGCCACTCAGAGAATGAGTACATACGCTGATCCACTTGAATGCTTTTACCCTGCTAAGTATTTTTCTAATATTTTGTGCCAATCACAGATTAATGCTTCCATAAAAGGACCTTTCACAACATCCTATTTCAAAAGTTTCTGCCCTTAACAAATTTGGCAAAATCAAGACTATAGCACCACGTCATTTTTACTTACATGGCACACAATTCTATTAATGTGATCATAACCTTGGTTGGCCAAATTAGGAGAAAGATCTCTTTTTTTAATTAGCCAATAAGTCTTCAGTAATGTTCTTTATAGCTAACTCAGTATAGCGAATCTAATTTCAGGAGCAATTATTTTATACAGACAGCTTTTAAACTATGTTTACTGGTGTGGGAAATGAAAATATAGTCTATTGATCTCTTAGATAAGGAAGAACAAGGAAGTAAGTTGTGAAATGCATGCAGAAAAGTATAAAATGTATGTCTTGGGATGAGATCGGTGCCACTGACCCATAGCTGTCCTTACTGGACCAAGCCATGTCAGTGGACCTCATTGCAATGGGTTATTAATATAAGTTGTGTTATGATGGTTGTTTATGTTCCTAATTATTAGTGAAATAAACCTCTGAATCGCAAAGTAAGAATTGTTGATTTGTGTTGTTGTCTTTTGTTTCTTTTTATTGGATTTTTCTACAGCGCTGGTTTTAACTTTTGCTTAAATATTGACCAATTTTACTGCAATTTCTAAAAGTTTGATATATTGATAGAGAGAGGGGGGGAGAATAAAGCAAAAGAATAAATGAAATAAAACCAGAAACAGCTGTATATCATCTATCTCAGAATGCTCATTTATTATTGCTAAAGGAAAGAAAAACTGTGGTGTGGATACGGAAGAGGGCATGTCAGACTTCATGCAATTAAAACAAACTCCTTAGTTTCACTACAGGTTCCACTTCTATTTTTATAGTGTGCTATTTTACTTCTATTTATATATGCTTCATACATTAATGTCTATCTGAACCTTTTAACTCCTTACCCAAAGTGGAAAAAATAAGATATTAATGCAGTCAAATACATAATGTACTGAAATACATATGACAATTCAAAAAATACCTTATAGTGACTGGAGTAAAGAGGAGCACTGTAGTAACATTGTCCAGAAAGGCTGATAGAATTGCAGCGAAAAAACAGAGAATGATAATCATGGTCCAGACCTTACCTCGAGAAAGTCTATAAGCCTAATAAAAAGATGCGAAAAAAATAGTGAAATAGATGACGATCAACAACGTGGTACAAATTTCAACAGATCAGCTGTTCTTATCGTGACATATATTAGGGATTCTGTTGATCTCAAGAGAAGAGTTGAAGTTCCAGATCAGGGGTCTCCAAACCTGGCAACTTTAAGACTTGTGGACTTCAACTCCAGCTATGTTGGCTGGAGAATTCTGGGAGTTGAAGTCCACAAGTCTTAAAGTTTCCAAGTTTGGAGACCTCTGTTCTAGATAGATATTTTTATATACTTCTTAAACTCTTGTGACTGTTTACTATATTGTAACCTTCAACTAGGCAAAATACTGTATCAAAGGGCAAAATGTTTTCATCAAGAGTACCCCACAAGGGCTAGCTTACAGAATATTGGGACCCATTATTCCCAAGGGAAAGAAATTTGGGGAATGTTTTGTCACTTGGTGACACTGCGTGGCTGCTGTTCAACACCACTGCCACACTGCTGCAGTCAACAACATTCCCTGACAGCTTCCCACAAGTCAAGGGGAACTGCGAAGGAACTGATATGATTACCAACAGCCACATTTTGCCATCCTCTCATTGACAAAATGTGCTTCTGGGAAGCTTTTAAGGAGAAATGAAGAAGTGAAGAAATGGCCCAGTCCTTCTGTGATCATACTCTACTGGACACTCATGCATTCCCTCACTTCCTCCCATAGCTGATAGCAGCTGCTTACCTGCCTGCTGAGAATGGAAGGGGGGTGAGGGGAAGGGCAAGGGGGAAGGGGAGACAAAGGGAAGTGGAAAGGAGGAAGGGAGGGAGGGAGGGAGGGAGGAAGGAAGGAAGGAAGGAAGGAAGGAAGGAAGGAAGGAAGGAAGGAAGGAAGGAAGGAAGGAAGATTTCTGATGCCCACTGGGAAGCTGACCAAAAATAAGAAGTCTCTCCTGCCCTCATTGATTGTTTGTCTGGGGTCATTTTGTTTCTCTGTTCAGGTATGGAAATATACTGTAACAAATGACCCAATGGCTCATAGGTTACCTAGTTTCTATACTATATATGCTATTACTCAGACTGCCTCTAATATCAAAACATCTTTCATTTTCAATATGAAACTTAAAGCAACAATGTCATTGACATATTTCTCCATGTACCTGTTGTTGCTTTTAAGAAATTAGGGCCTGTGGGAAATTGCAATGCTACATGGGAATCAATGTCTACCTATAGTCCCTTGGTTACCACTGTACAATTCAAGATTTCTATCATAAGACCTTTTGGGTAAAAAGTAATTTTATCAAAGTTTAAATATAAGTGCATTTCAAAATTGTTCACAGTAGTCTAATATAGATCCAATAGGAAACAATCATTTACAATCAGTAAGTACAAAGGCTTTGAGTAATATACTTCCCCTGATTTTCTTTTCATTTAACAGACAATTTGGCTTCTGATTTCGATGAACAACAAAGTTTCAGTGATAAATCCTGAATCATATTCATAATTATAATTAAAAGTAGCTAATAATAACCATTGTTTAAAGCAGACTTATTTCAGATAGAAGAGACTATATGTAGCATAGGGCTCAACTGCAACATTCTTGGTGTTTTATGTTGTTACTTACTAACATTTCATTACCCAGCTAGATAACATCATTAGTGCTAATGAACGTACAGTTTCCTCCCTGTTTATTTCCAGTCATTTGCAAACAGATATGTAATCCAGCTATATATAGTAGTAGATATCCAATATTTAACATCACCTGATGGATGAAGCTACTCTCTCAATCTTATTGAAATTAAGTGCTATGTAAGTGCTGTTAACTGCAATAAAGATTAAGAATGTGTCCTAAATAGTACCTCTAAATTTCATCAAATTGGTTAAGATCCTTACAAAAGAAAGCTAGCATTTTTGTAAAGACAGTCAGCATTACTCAGAGCAAAATTGAAACAATTGAACCAAGAATGATTCAAGCACACTTTTCAGTGTAATGTACACACAAAGTATTTGTAAATACTTACCATTAAAAACAGACTCACCTTTACTGCACAGTAATCAAAAAACCCAGTTTCTGAGAAGATAGCAACCAAAAGCATCTATAAAGACAGAAATCTTTTAAAAGAGCTGTGCTGCTGTATTTGAATATGTTTTACATAGGTAAATATGACTATTTTGGAGAATATTTCAGATGAAATTGAATATGTTATTTTCCTTTAGTGAACTAATGTCATTAAATGAATTCCAGAGCAGATTTTCAGTGCAAATTCTTTTTCAGAGTTGAAAACAATTGTTTGGGGGATTCTTTTTTTTTTTTTAGAGTGGATAGGAACGTGCATGACTTCAGTGAATGATCTTCAAACATATGAATGGTCACAAAGCAAGTAGATTATTCCTAAACCTTTCTTTTGAAAGTATTTCAGTTTTGGATAAACCCTATATTGATTCAGGTTTGAATCATTCCCTTGCAAGTTAAAAGGAAAATTACTAGCCATTGGGAGGCAGATGCTGTAACTTTGGGATTAATGCTATATCCTTGCAACTTGGTAGTACTCTACCAGTGATATTTATTTCCTTAATATTTCAACACTTCTGTGTAGCCAATTATGTGTGCCTTCTGCCCTTTGCCTCACCCAAATGCACAACTGAACATTTTCAGGAAAATAGCACATAGAAGGAGGACTCAGTTAGTAAATGTTTCAGTATTACTATAAAACTCAGATGCTCAAACTCATTTCCACAAGTTCCATTACAAAGTGAGCTGGGGCCTCCCCGCCCCCAGACCCATCCAATTGGCAGAAGACTATGGGCGGTCTCAGTTCCAATTTCTCTACTACCTCTGGGATAACCACACTCCTGCTGTAACCCAAATCCAATAGGGCTAACATCCTCCCCTGGGTGCCCAATGTGGGCACCACTAACTCCACCAGGATGGTCACAGGGACCACATGTCAACTTATCAGAAAGTCATTGTCAGAGTCTACATATACCTACATATATACATTTGAGTGTGTCTCACTCCCACTTTATCTAGCACTCCAGGATCAAAATGCTGCTGATTCCCTGTTTATATTCTCATATGGGGCTACTATGGAACTGTGTTTTATGCAGAAAAGTATAACCATTTGTTGATTTTTTTTTCACTTTAGTTAATGGAGACATTTTTCAAAGCAGATTTATTCATTTATGCATAATAATTAACCCTAATGAGAAATACCACCAGGCCAAAATCAAGAAATTCAGAAGCTATAAGCATGTAAAGCAAAATCTTGTACTCACAGCATGCATTCTCATCTACAGTACACAGTGAAAGAATGAAGATTGCTCTTTCTCATCAACTAGCTCAGAAACAGTCCTCCTTGAACTGATCCAAACTCAGTAAAGTGCTAGGGGTGTGTGTGGTCTGTGTATATGTTAGATAATATTAATTGAATTTGGCCTGGATCTTTAAACCTATATCTATTTCACAGAGTCATTCAATAAATTGCAATGCCAAGTTGTGTCAGATCAAAACAGATTTATTTATAACAGAAACAATCAATAAATATGTTATTAGTAAATATCTACAGAGTCTTTTCTTCTTTCATTCCTTTTAAATAGTCCTTCAAGGAACTAGAAGTCACTATGAGAGATTCACAGTTCTTCCTCTCATAACCTCTTCTTAGATATAGCTAACCTCTTTAGAAAGTCCCTTTCTCTTTAGGTTATAGATCTTCTCTCAGATCTCTTTGCTATATCTTCTCATACACAGACCTCAGTCTGTCAGATCCTAATATCTCCTCAGAGTCTTGGATCTTCTCAGTATCTCCAATCTCCCTCAGAATCTCCTCATTTTCTTTCTCTCTTCTTTCTCTTCTTGAAAATGACAGTTGACAGCCCTTTTATACTTAGGGGCATGTCCTACAGTATCACAGTGAGGTGCTCAATGCCACCCTGTCATTGGTAGGTTTGATCACCCCATCAAACTCGACTAATCTGTAAACTGCATAGTAACTCCAGAAAGTTCTACTTTCTGACAGTATACATACACACATACATATATCTTGGATCTTTTCAGAGAGAAAAACCAAAGCCATGTGCTTAGAAATCAAGCCCCTGAGAATAGCAGTTGCCTATTCTTTCTCATCCAGATTCAGGGAGAGGATTGGAAAGAGACAGCAGTTCTTCACCTAAGACCAGGTGGTAACAGTTTAACTACTTGCCCCAGGTAAGACTTTTTCTCTCAGGGAGATAACTACACCCAGATACCCTGGAAAAGGGGTGACCTGAAAAAGCCTGAAGGGATTGGAGAGCCCAAAATAGGAACTGGCAGGCTAGTGGTACATACTTGTGACCAGTTCCCTGCCATATTTGGGGTATATTCATTCTTAACATGTAAAGCCAAAACAGTTTTTAAAAGGAGCTAATGATGAAACTCTTCCTGCCCAACCATACATATGAATGATAATAACCTAAAAGTTTTATATATAGTATTTTTTTAAAAATTCAGATTTTTTAAGGTGTCATGAAAATGTTTAGTTACCATTCCAAACAATAGTGCCAGAGTTTCATAATCAATCCATGCCACTACTTTGATCAGGCTTGGCTTCTGCAATTAAAGAGTATAATTATCACTGAATCACATTGATCTTTTTATCTAGTCATTGAATCTTGGAAATTCAAATTCTATTTTAAAAAACAATTTCTTAAAGAAAATGACTCAATGTTTTTGCAAGGAACCCAGATCGGAAACCTCTTTGTATTAGTAAAGGTAAAATGGAGTGGGATTTACAGTATTTATAACAATATTGATTATATATTAAAATAAATGAAAATAAATGAAAATTGTATAAGCATGTGCCTTCATTTTACCAACAAAAATACGAGTAGCATTTGACAGAATGTAGAGAGAAAACAGTTGAAAAAAATTAAAACAATAAGGGCAAAAAGGCAATTTTTTTAAAGTAGCATTTTTCAAAATATCTGCAGTGATATACTGCTGAATGAACATCTGGACAATATGTGGATCATATAAGGAAAAAATATTTTTCAGTCTGCAAAATTGGTGTTGGGTTTTTTTTGGCAATTATAATAACGTGATAATAGCATTGTTGTGTACCTTCCCACCCCCTCCATTTTTAAAGACTTTCTTGAAATTCAATTTTGAGCCACCTTCTCAAAAAAGTAAGTGTTTATTACTTTGATCAACCAGTTTTCAGCCAGTGATCCATTTTTTGGAAACAAACTGAATGACAATGAACACTGGGAATTGTGGGCTGCAGCAATGAGTGAGCTCTGCCCTAGTCAGCCAACTGGCAGCCAATTACACCTGGCAGCCAAATGGAACTCTATGATAGATAATTTGTACATTTCCAGGGACCACCAGAGGTTCCCAAGCCACATTTTGATAATTCCTGATGTAAAATTGTCTGGGCATTATGGAAACTGAGTATGAATGAGTATGAATGTAAGGATGAGAAAACAATGCCAGCAGAAAATAACCACTAGTCATTCATGAGTGAACATCCAAATATAACATATTTTTTCCTTATCAGAAAAAGCTATGTGTAATTTTCCCCTCATTTAAAAATGCAAGCAATGTTTTGTTTGTTTGTTTTTTGTTTTGTGTTATGATATCATGAAGCAAGTTTCAATCTTCGAGCATCATTGTGGTTAGCCATGGATGCCTCCTCAAATAATGGTTTTGATGTTTTGACAAATGAGAACCAGCTGTATCTCTGGCGACCTCAGCAACAGGCTTTACTGTTTTGTTTGCTGAGCCTGATCAACAGATTTGCTGTGAAGAAAGGAGAGCTGAACTAATTCTATGTGCACAGAGAACATGGGAATGAAACAGAGTTATGGCTAGGGGTAAAGCAGCTGAATCCTAAAAATCAGCAAATTTCTCTTTCAGTACCATTAATATTTGTGACCTACATCTTCAACTAGATGAGATTCCTTCTGAATGCATTCTGAAATTGATTCTGCCTTTTCCCATTGTACATATAACATTATTTCCATGGTTCCCATCCTGGTTGACATGTTCCTTATGTATCTTTTTGCAGTGTTGTGTCCCTACTAAACTGGGCGTTTAACTACAGATGTCTTCTTTAGGCAAAGACACAAACTATTCATGGCACAGCAAAATTAAACCAAAATCTGTAGCCAAGAGTTCTGACTAATACAGATAGGAGAGCTTGCTACTTACATCACCAATTGTAGCTAAGGCAGCCAGGGCAGCCAAAGATCCCAACATTGCAGCTAATGTCCTGTGGACAATCTGTAGAAAAGTAATGGACAATTCTGTAACAGAGTCCTTTGCAAAATTAAAATTCAGTTGTTGAAACATTATATCTCCACAGTCTTTCTCCAATAGGTCTTCAGTGTGATACAAAGATCTACTCACAATCACACAGCAGATTGCTTAAAGACGCACTTATTGTATACAGATTGACTCCTTCTTAACTGTACAGGTAAATCAGGCCATTAAATTGCAATACATCCCTCTTTTTCTGAGTTTACAGGAAAATGCATGATTTAACTGTAGAAAGTCAGCACTCTCTCCCTCCCCCAAGAAGAATGAAATATTTTAAGGAATATTAAAAAGGCAGAATATTATATTTCCATAAATGAGAAATGGAGAAACATGTTTTTAGAGGTAGGAAGCAGCCCCAATCTAACTGCCCCCAAGCAGAAACCGAGGAGGCAGCTTTTAGAAATGCAGATTTGGTCATCCATTCATGATAGGATATTTTGAAACTCCCTTCAGCAAAGTCTGAACAAAGGCAGAATGTTAGGATTAGAAACATCCCCTTCACTCAAGATCCAAAACAGGATGAAAGCCATTAGGCCACAATATGAATTGCCCAACACCCTTTCAGAACACAAGACCCTTCATTGCACCATTCCAGAGCAGTCCAAACTACACCTGGGAGCTCAGATAAACAGAGGCTGACCAGATTAGTTCAGACAAGCACTTAAGATTTGCATTTCCTCTTTTGCCTATAGAGCCAGATATGACCCCTACATAACCACTACATGACCCCATAGGAATCTGACAACAGCTAGTAGAATATTAAAGGACATGTTTTTGCAGAGGAACAGGAAGCTCAAATACAAAGCCAAAAGAATGCTTCACTCTCAACTCCATTTTGTCAGCTGCCCAGAACCACAAACCCATGTGGTTCTGCTTCATCAATAAACCATCTTTCTAATCAGCCTCCATGTTTCCAATGTGGAAACTGAATCATATAGATATTTCTTCCTACCTAATCATGCACAGTCAGGTTCAAATCTGATTTCAGTTGCTCATTGCAACAGCTAGACAGTCTTTACATAAATATTTCTACCAAAAAAACAAACCTTCTCATGGACTTTTTATATAGGGGATGCCACCTTTTATAAATATTTTAAAATAATGGAGCAAGGTATAAAATCTTAGTAAAAATCTCAGTGGTGGCTTGCTTAATGCATCCTTCAGATCTGGCCTACAAATTGAATTGGTGTTCTACCATTAAAGGGAGTAATACTATTAAACAAAATGCAACAACAAAAGATTTTATACAATTAAATTTCTCTGTTATCATTGAACCCTGTTCACATGAAAGACAGGATATAAACAGATAAGTAAATTAAATAAAAATATTATCTAGCAAAATATTATTCAGAAGAAACTATTTCACAAAATCTATTTACTGCAAACAGTAGTAGAACATGTTTGGATATCCAGAAAACAATAAAACAGCCTTTGTAATTCTCTCCCTTTATTTCTGTTTCAGTGAGGGAGAGAGTAAAAGAAAAGGGTTTTTTTAATGTACTTATCACCACTGGAATGGAAATTTTAGAATTACTACATTGCAATCAATAAGGGAGAGATTGAAAATACACATCACATCAACTCTTGATTAGCACATCAATTCTGCACATTTTGCTTCCTGGTTGCCAAATATTGCCAAATATATGAATATATGAATAGCTTGGCATGGTTGCCAAATACTGCCAAATATATGAATGACTAATAAGAACATGTATAAGTAAACCATTCAACATAGCTGCTGATGAATGTGCTAGATACTATCCCAACAGCATACATTCTTCATCAGTCTGAATAAGTAACATATGTCCATAATTATTCTCCCCAGGGACAAGGGGACACTTTATAACAGAAGGTTAAATGCTTACTTATATATCAGCTTTGGTTATAGAACAGACAAGAATGTCCATGCAAATTTAACACCCTTTGGGAAAGAGATGTATAACCAGCTACATACCCTCTTGAGGCACAGCTAGAATCAAATGAAACACATAAATAGTTTCCATGCACTTTGTTTTTACTTGATTAAAGCAGAGGAAGGATCATTGCCAGGATGTAAGAATGTATGTAAGAATGTATCTTTCTGCTCCAGGATGGCTGAAATGAAAATCACACACCTGCTCCATGCAACAAAAAAATAACCCCACTGTCACAAGTGTGAGCTTATTGTCACTAATGTAAGGTTATTTTCTAAGGATCCCAGACCAGTTATTGGTTTATTTGCTTCGGGAAGGAAGGGGAGAAATCCTCCTTCTAGATGTCATGTTTCTATTAAGGCTTTTCTTTTTTCTCCTATAATTAGTTAAATATGTGGGAAATAAAGAGATTTTCACACCACCACTGTTTTCATTTCCCAACTCTCAAAAGCCATTTGAAGGCAAGCTGTGATTGCCTTCACTTCTAGAGACCTAATAAGCTGAGAACAACTGAAAATTATTACTTTATGCTGAGTTCCACAACTGCAAAACTTGCTTTATGTCTCATTCTACGTAAAAGGGAAAGAAAGAAAAGGTTTTAAAAAACATCAATAATATGGCATTTTCTAAGGTCCTTCTTGCTTCCCTGACTCTCTTGGAACTATATGTGAGGAAGGGGGGGGGAATCCACTAATGGAGAAACAAAGCAAAGCATTTCAAACAAACAAAAAGCAGTTGTAACAGTTTTGATTAGCCCAGAGATGAACCAGAAACAAATCATCTAGGTTTTGTAGCACTGCTGATCTCACTGGAATTCGGAGGACCAAAACTGCTTCCAAAGTGGTGTACCATCTAGTATGTTACAAACCATGCTGACACCAAAATGATGTCCCTCCAGCAGATGCTTATATTTGTGTGGAAGTGTACACCAATTTCTATCATTTATTTTATTTATTTATTTATTTATTTGTCAATTGCTTACAAGATAATAAGTATAAGGGTAAACATAGTTATGAATACATGAAATGAAGACATATAAGAAAAATAAAGGAAACAATAAAAGAAACAATAGGACAGGGACGGTAGGCATGTTGGTGTGCTTATACATGCCCCCTGCAGACCTCTTAGGAAAGGGGTGAGGTCAATAGTAGAAAGTCTAAGGTTAAAGTTTTTGGGGTTTGGGGAAGAAACCACAGAGTCAGGTAGAGTATTCCAGACATTGACCACTCTGTTGCTGAAGTCGTATTTCCTGCAATCAAGATTGCTGTGGTTAACCTTGAGTTTGTATCTATTGTGTGCTCTTGTATTGTTATGGTTGAAGCTGAAGTATTGATTGACCAGAAGGACATTGCAATGTATGATTTTATATACTATACTTAGATCAGACTGAAGGCAGCGTAGTTCTAGGTTTTCTAGGTCTAGAATTTCAAGTCTGGTGACATAAGTTATTCTATATTCACAACACTGCTAAGCCATGAGATTGGAGAAGGCTATGCTATTGGTATACAATCCTGTAGAGAAGAAGGACAATGGAGAAATCTGAGATCTAGGTAACATAGCTGAGATCAACAGCTATGAGCTGGAACCTGCTTTGGGCTGGATTGATAAGGCTGGGGGTTGTTTGAATTGCTGAAGAGTAATAACTGTCAGAAAAAAAGATTGGGGCTTTGCAAATTAGTTCCTGTCCTCTATGTGATCCAATAAAGCTATATTATCAATCAGAAATGTATACACCCTGTCATCATAACATTTTGAAATATTGTCACCTACTTCTATAGTATATTAACTATATTGTATATTAACCAACTTGAAAAGACATTGGAAAAACTAATACTTGCAGAAGATAACAGCGATCTTTATAACAGATATTTGTTTGCCCAAATTCAAAAATACATCTGGAATTCCATATTCATACACCCATGCTTGGACACACGGTCACACATATAACTTATTTATGCTGCATGACATTTTAAATTTTCTTCTTCAATACACAGTTTATAAATGTTTGGTACAAACAAATTTCATTCATAATAGCATTATGACATTTATAAAAAGAGATTTGCTGGGATCCAGACAATCTTTTATATGTTATTATTATTGAAGGAAAATATGAAATCAAGAGCATATTGCATTTATGGAGAACATTCATATATAAAGGTTTACATTTCAGGGATATCCTTCAGGTGGAGAATAAGATTAAAATGTTAGGAGCCTCTCTAAAGACATCTCAGTTAAACCCTAAGTATTAATGTAGACAACCTCACCCAAGATGAATTCTGAAATAGTGAATAAGGTTTTGTAAATAAATAACAGTGGCTCAAGCATGACCTTCTCCTTATACCAGGGGTCCCCAGTGGATTGGCACTGGGCTTCAGCATGCCAGAAGCTGGACCAAGCAAACAAGCAAAGTCCTATCTGCAGGATGTAGGCAGCATGCAAAACTACACCCCTCCAGTCTGTGGAAAAAAACTCTTTCCTCGGAACCAGTCCCTTGTGCCCAAAAGGTTGTGGCTGCTGCCTTATACATAGGGATGCTCACAAACCTCATCAGACAGCCTTTCATTCTCCAAAATGCTGTTCTATACCTAATCAAGGTTGACTCAGCCTTCCATCTTCTCAGGGTAGGTAAATTGAAGACTCAAGATTGTTGGGGGCAATAAGTTGATTTTGTAAAAATGCCTCTTAAAGCAGGTTTATACAATGGAATGAAGGCTATTGCTGAGCACATTGGGTTGTATCCCAAAAATTGTAAGCCGCCCTGAGTCTTCGGAGAAGGGTGGCATATAAATGTAATTTTTAAAAAATTAAAGTGTCAAGATGTTATTTACTCAGCAATCCATTGACATAAAAATCTTCAGAAGTTTTTCCTGATGAGGAAGAGGTAACTCTTATCTAAAATATCATAAGTCACATACAGAGTTAAAGTATCGGGTCAGATTTTACATTTCTAATAAGATTCTTTTTCTTTTCTGCTTTCTATATGCCATAAATGTGTAACATTTTACTGTTTTTGATATGATCAACTGTATTATTCCCTTCTAGTGACCTCCAAGATTTCTAAAAATAGAACAGGCTGAAACAAATTCAGATCTCTGACATCAATTTTATATCCCTTTGAGGTTCTGACATCAATTTTATATCCCTTTGAGGTAAGAACCTGAGTGGATTTCACCACACACTTCAGGCATCTTTGAGAATGTTTTTTCATCCAAAATTCCTAACACAAAGGGCACGACACAAGAAGATCCCAGGTGATTAAAAAAAAGAACCTGCTGTTTTGATTTTTAAATCATTCGCTGCTTTTCCACCCGGAACTGAAAACATTCTTTTAAATTACACAATGAACCCAGCAAGTCTCTTCGCCTCCCTTTCTTATTATTTGGGTTAAATGAGTGTTACATGGCATTGCTTGTTCCCCAGCATTAGATGTTTAATTTTCAATTATTGGAGAACATGTTCTTTAGTGTTCATTATTTATTTCCTGGAATGCCATCTAGAGTTGCTTTAGTGACTGAGGCAACTAGTATACTGAATGAATGAATGAATGAATGAATGAATGAATGAATGAATGAATGAATGAATTTATTCTTGAAATGTGTTTGCAGTGACCTCAGTGCAAAACTTTAAATGAAACTAGAGGCATGTTGCTAATCCCTACTTTTCCCTCTCATATTTGTCTTTCATGCCCTAAGTATATCTGTTCTCAGGAAGGAATTTATTTCCATGTAGTAAGAATAGCAACGTTCAATGGTTGCCATTGTAATAATAAAAGCAGAGTTGCCTTTTTCCCCAGTGGCTATTTGCCACAAAAATGTATTGGGGAATATTTATTGTTGAAATTTGCTACTATCTGGATGAATAAGGAGAGAGACAGTAAAAGACCGAGCCCTTAGAGGGAAGCCAGATCAAGGAACAAGCCAGGCAACGATTTCAAGAATGCTGTCATGCCCCTGTCAGAATCTGACTCGGAGGGGGAAGCCGAACAGCTGGCAGGGAGTGGGAGTATGGTTCCGTTGGCTGTGGAAGAAACTGGGGAAGGGCAAAGTCCTGCTGAGCAGAGCAGGGGAGAGGTAGAGCAAGGGAGAGGGAATTCAGACCCAGGCCCACCCCCCTCTTCATCCTACGGCACTCAGGGAGGAACAGAGAAGGGAGCACGTGAGTTGTGTGGCTTGTGGGGGAGGAAAGGGCCCTGGTTCCCTTCATTAGCTGCAGCTGGGAACACAGTGTATAAAAGAGGAAGCTGTGCACAGCAGGTTGTTGGGAGCAAATGTGAATTTATCTGGTATCGTCGTGGCTTATCTGTCTTCCTGGCATCTTCCCAAATGTGTGAGTTTTGCCGTGCTTTCAAAATTCCTTTTCCTGCTCTGTCAAGTTAATTATTTGGTTTCTTTGGATTTTTAGTTACAGTTTATATGTACCTTGTTTTGGACTGAATTCTCTGCACTCAAAGCTGTTCCTGGGAGAAATTTTCTCCAGCCGAAGGTAACCTGGACATTGGAGGCAAAGTTGGAGATAATAAAGGAACTCTTATTGCTTATTTGACTATGTTGCCTTTGTGCCACACCCCAGGTCATCACAAATGCTTTTCTGGCAATAAGATAGAAAAACAGAATCTTTGAAGCCAGACCAAAATATCTGCTGCCCTTTTGTAAGCATAATAAGGCTGTTCTGAATCCCTCTCTGTGGGTTTCTACTTTCCCAGGGCAGAGCACATTTGTCACTCTCCCATCTCTTTCTCAAACCCAGAGCTAATTTCCTCTAGAGGAAAAGACAGATCCATCCAACAGTACAGGTAGTCCTTGATGTACAACCATAATTGACCCTGGAATTGCAGTTGTAGGTCACGACTCTGCCTGATTTTACATCCTTTTTTGCAGCAGTTGATAAGCAAGTGCCAGCACTGTTAAGTAAACCAACTGTTCATCAAGTGGGATTTTTGCCCAGCAACTGGAAGTAAGCACCAGTTTTTGGGCAAAACAATGCAAATCACAGTCATGTGACAATGGGACACTGCAAGCAGGCATAAATGCAAGCCAGTTGCTAAGCACCCAAAATGTAGCCTTGTGACCTCGGTGGGAGGTGAGACCAATCATCAAAATTTCAAATCTGGCTATCTTTATTGAGGTACATCCAGTGGTAGGATTCAGGCAGTTCACACCATTTTGGGTGAACCAGTTGTTAAATTACCCCCGCCCATTATCAAAGTGGATCCTGGGTGCTGCGCTGTAATGGAGGAACAGGCAATGGAGGAACTGGCATGAACTGGCATGAGAGAAGAAGAAGGCCATTTTCCCTCTTTTTCTCCCTGCTCCTCCTCCTTCCCTTGTGCCGGCCGCTCCATTTCCCATTTCTCCATTGCGGTGCATACCTAGGATAATTTAACAACCGGTTCACCCAGGGTCAAGTTGGCTTCCAACAAAGGCAACCTGACCCTGGGCAAACCAGTTGTTAAATTATTTGAATCCCACCACTAGGTCCATCATAACTTTAAATGGCTGCTAAGCAACCAATCATAAATCAAGGACTACCTGTAAGTTAAATGATTATTCACATTTTGTGTATAGTTTGAAAAAAACTTTTAAGATTTCAGTCAGACAGGACCCCAAAAGAACTTTTGTTTATATGGTTATGTTAGTTGATGTTTACATATTAAAAAATTAAAATCAATGCATTCACTACTGCTACAACCTCTCACAACTGCTCAATTGGAATTTAATATTGCATTGTTTTTCAACATAGCCTGACAAATAATTTTGATATTGCAGACCCCTGAGAGATGTTGGGGGGTCAAGGTTGCTAGGACCATGCTTGAAGAAACACTGCATTAAACGAATCAATCTTTATTCAGGCTTCTGCACAAAACAGAAAATGTGCAATACCCTCAAAGGGGGCATTAACTTTAATGAACTGATATTTTAAAGCAAACACACCTTTTTTACCAGGCTCACATGGAAAAAGATAGGCTGCTTTCATGAATAGCCAAAGGGCTCTGCTTCAGCAAGTTCAAAGCATTTCTTCCAAATTATTTTCAAAGTGTGCACAACTTTTGTAATTGGAGCGCAAATCTTGTTATTGATTTCACGATTTACAGAAAGCAACAAATACAAATGAAGAAATACAGAAGAAATATAAATAGAAGTGTGATAAGTATAAATAGCATAATTTTACACTTGGATATCATAGATATAAACAATACTATAGAATTTTATCACCGAATTTAACAGAAAAAAATATAGTCCAAAATGTACTAAGGTAAGCTTATTTGAAGAAGCCTGGCAAAATCATTCTGCTGCACTCACTTCCTTCAAATCACAAATTTATTTATTTATTTATTAATGAGACTTGTATGCCGCCCCATCTCCGAAGACTCGGGGAGGCTCACAACTAAAACAAGAAAACAATAAATAATTAAAAAAGAATTAAACTAACAAGCCCCATTAAGATACAATTACATAAATACACGATAAAACCATGATAAAAACCACCACCCCCCAAAGGGTCACAGCCCGGCTTGGTTAAATAACCAGGTCTTCAATTCACGGCGGAAGGCGCGGAGGTCAGGGGCCAGACGGAGCCCGGGGAAGCTGATTCCAGAGGTCAGGGCCGCATAGAATAGGCTCGTCGTCAGGGGACCGCCAACCGCATTGGCCAGCCAACGGGACCCCAAGGAGTCCTTGCTATGTGATCGACAGGGCGTTAGTACTTGATGTCGGCAGGAGTCGTCCTTTAAATATTGCGACCCATGTCATGGAGGACTTTGTATGTTAGTGTTAACACCTTGATCTCACCCGAACACAACCGGCAGCCAATGCAGACAGCGCGGAGGGGGTAACATGGGAGAACCGGAAACTCCCATCACCACCCGCGCCGCTGCATTTTGCACCAGCTGCAATCTCGGATAGTATGCAAGGTAGTCCTAAATAGAGAGCGTTGCAGTAGTCGAGTCTGGAGATAACAAGGGCATGAGTAACTGTCGCGCAGGGCATCGCGGTCCAGAAAAGGGCGTAGCTGGCTAACCAAACGGAGCTGGGCAAAAGCCCCCGGGACGGCCCCCACCTGCTCCTCCAATCAAGCCGTGCATCCAGGAGGACCCCCAGATTCCCGCCCTATCCACAGGGGGCAACACACTCCCCTATGGTTAAAGATGGATAATCCTGACTGGGCCGCGATGCGGTATGCACAGCCACTCAGTCTTGGCGGGTTGAGACGAAGCATGTTTCCGTTCATCCAGATCCGTACGCATCCAAGCACTGGGTCATCAGGGAGAGGGCATCACCGATCTGGTTCGGGTGGAGATATACAGCTGAGTATCATCTGCATATTGATGGAAACTCACCCGAAACCACGGATGATCTCACCCAGCGGCTTCATATAGATGTTAAATAGCAGGGGAGAGGACCCGACCCCTGAGGGACCCCACAAGAGAGCACCCTCGAGGTGGACCTCTGTCTCCCCGCCAGTACCGACTGCACTGCCCGAGAGGTAGGAGGTGAACCACTGGAGTACAGTGCCCCTATACCCAACCCGGAGGCGCCGCAGAAGGATACCATGGTCGATGGTATCAAAAGCCGCTGAGAGGTCTAATAGGACCAGGATGGAGGAAAACCCTGTCCCGGCCCTCCAGAGATCATCCATCAGTGCGACCAATGCCGTCTCCATGCTGAAAACAGGACGGAAGCCCGATTGATACGGATCCAGGTAGTCCGCTTCATCCAGAAAAGTGGAAACTGCCGAGCCACCACTCTCAACAACCTTCGCTAAAAGCCAAGGTTGGAGACTGGGAAGTTGTCTAACACGGCCGGGTCCAGGGCAGGCTTCTTCAGGAGGGTCTCACCACCGCCTCCTTCAAGGTGGCGGAAAGACACCTCCCTTAGCAGCGTGACAACTGCCCAGCCAGCCGCAGGTGACCTCTGGTGGCATAAGCTAACCAGGAAGGGCACGGGTCCAACAAACATGTGGTGGAACTCAGGCCCGCATAATCCCGTCCACTTCATCCTCAGAAACAGGATCGAACTCATCCCAAATCACACTGGCCAGACTACTTGCATCCCAATCTCAGACCACTGCAAATCAGAGGACAACCGCCCGAATTGAATGATCTTATCCGACAGATATTGACAAAACTCCTCAGCTCTTCCCCACAACGGGTCCGCCCCCTTCCCTGAACGAAGGAGAGAGCGGGCAACCCAAACAGGGTGGGGGTTATTTGGGACGCTATGAGAGTGGAGAGGTAAGCCCTTCTCGCCACTCTCATAGCAACCAGGTAAGTCCTAACACAGGCTCTTAGCTGGGCTCGATCGGCCTGGGAGGGGGACCTCCAGCTGCTCTCTAAGCCCCTCCGACAACGTTTCATCTCCCGGAGCTCCTCCGTATACCAAGGAGCCAACCGGGATCCACGACGTGTGAGGGGTCGCATGGGGATAACCCTGTCGAGGGCATCCGACGCAGCCTGTTGCCAAGCAACCACCAGATCCTCGACAGAGCTGTGGGCAAGGGAAGGGGGAAAAAACCCCAGTTCCTCCTGGAACCGCTCCGGGTCCATAAGGTGTCTGGGGCGGAACCACCTAAGTGGCTCCTCCTCCCAGCAGTGGGGGGCGACCTGTTGGAAGACCAGCTGTAGGAGATAGTGATCAGACCATGGAACGGGCAGAGCTGTAGAAATAGCTTGCCCTCTGTCACTTCGCCACTGCTCAGAGACAAAAACTAGGTCAAGAGTATTTCCCCCCTCATGGGTAGGGCCCTGAATTAATTGGGTCAGGCCCATGGTTTCCATAGTCGCCATGAATTCCTGGGCCAATCCCGACGTACCCCCCAGGGAAGGCAGGTTGAAGTCCCCCAGAACTACAAGACTTGGGAACTCCACCGCCACCCCCGAGAGGACGTCCAGAAGCCCAGGCAGGGCTGCTGTCACACAGCTGGGGGAAAGGTATGTGAGCAGCAAGCCCACCTGACCATTAGGCCCCCACCTCAGGAGGAGGGTCTCACTCCCACCTATCTCTGGCATAGTGACCTCCCTTGGAAACAAGGTCTCCCTAATAACCACAGCCACCCCCCCACCCCTTCCCTGGGCCCGTGGCCGGTGCACAACCTGAAAACCTGGAGGGCATAATTCCACCACAGGGACACCACCCTCTGGGCCCAACCAGGTCTCGTGATACAGCCAGATCTGCAGCCTCCTCCTCAATGATCTCCCGGAGGAGGGTGGGCTTGTTAGCCACAGACCTGGCATTAAAATACACCAGCCTGAGCCCAGGGGTCCCAGTTCCCGTGCCCCCTAGGGAGGAGGCCATAGGGTCGGAGCGAGCAACCGCCGTGTGGCGGGTGCTCCCAACACAGATATGGCCCTATGCCTCGGCGTCTCCCGCCAACCCCAACCACCCTGGGAATTGCGGACCCCACCTCCGACCCGAGCCCCACCGGCCCCCAACCCCGCCCCCCCACCGAACCGGGCTGAGAACAGACCCATCTACCCCTCCCTAACCCCTTAAGACAATCAATTAAAAATTTCAAAGTTTCCTTCCTTCCAAATTTAAAATTTGGCCCATTAGTCAACATGCCACCTCTCGGGATCCCAAGATCCGTCATTAAGGTAAGTTCTTGATAGCATAGGGGGCCACTTCACAGACTGGGGAACCGTCTGGAGGGCCCGTAGCTCTAACAGGGAGTAGGCAAGCATAACACAAACATCTCAAGGCAAGTCGATACAAGAGGTAATTGATTAGATGGACATATTGCAGAAATGGAATTACAATAAAAAGGGACAGGCCATGAAAAATAGTCAGGAAACAATCCACAATCAGCAGTTCTCTCACAGCTGCTGATGGTTAGAATCCAAATAAACCAATCACTGCTCTGCCACCACAGTGACTTGTGGTGAAAATCCTGAACAGCCCCCAGCCCTCTCACTGCAGGGGGGTTACATCCTCCCATTGCCCTCTCACTACAGTGGGAGGCAGCCAAGTCCCAGAGAGAAAGGCAGAATATAAGTCCGGGCAAATGGTATAGATGGTAAATGGTACAGATGAACCAAGTACCAATAATGTCAAACGAGTCCCAGATGACAAAAACAGACAGGAAGACAGTGATCACAAATGAAATGCCCAGGTAGCATAGGGCAATCAGGTCCATAGGAATCCAGAGAAAGTCCAACATCATACCGGCCATGACCGTGGGTCCAGAGCCATAATGCCATCCCTTCTTGGGGGGGGTCATCTCCAAGGACCCAACCCAACCCAAATGAAATGTTACTTTGAATTTTAACACATTATTTAAATTATCTGACATTTTTGTGTGAAAATTTAATTTATTGTAGAACAATGTTGGTGTTAATATAAAGCTGAGCACAAATTTTTAGAAATGGTTGGTTTTGATGAAATCTAGCCAGACTCTTTTCCAAAGTACTATAGCTAATTAGAAAACCTATTTCAGATCGTATATTAGATTTGTACTTTGAGTGTGTTCTATTTTTAGGAATTAGTTACTCTATGCCATCTGGCAGAGGGTCACCAGAAAAGAATAAATTAGTTGCTAATAGCAACAACACTGCAAAACCTCACAATTTGGAGGCATATAATAGAAATCCAAAAATGTAAATAGAAATTTGGCTGATGGCTTATGGCACTACAGAGCTCAGATTTTTCTAGGAAGACAGTTTGTATTGATTTCCAATTCTATGATATTTCTACAGGTAAAACAATCTGAGAATTTGGCTGAAGAATTAATGAATACTGTTGTTCCCAGGGCCGTATGGAAAACAGGCTAACAGTTGCTTAACACTAAAGAGTAATGCTAAAAGTACATTCTTGTACCTTGGTGCACAACCATATCCTCTCTGTAAACAGTATTGTGAAAATTCAATGTTCTGTATAGGACTATTTGTGCACTGAAATAGTTCAAGATACATAACTCTTGCTCTTATCAGGTTGAAATATAGGATTTTTACTCTAATGTAAAACTCTCATAATGAACATAATGAATAGTGCTTTTTTAACTACCTTTACTGATGAAACCTTTAAATGCTAACCATATAGCAAATCTTTCTATTTATACAAACATATAGACAGACCTGCCTGTCTATTTATATGGAAATAATTAATCTGATTATATAGAGAAAATTTGTCTTGAACTTACATCAAGATTTGTCATGAGTATAATATTTAAGGCAAGTAAGACATATCTATAAGGGCACAATGTTTAAGACAAGACTTCTTCCAGATAGTTTCTTATTTGGAATGACATTTGTTTGTACGATTTAGATACCACCCATCTCATAGCAATGACTCGGGGTAGTATAAAATGTTAAAGCAACAGTTAAGCAATCTAAAGCAAGGTCAAAACAATCATAGCAACTAATAAAAAGCAAAATAAATCAGCAGAGCTCATCTAAGCTCTCAAACTGAATGCTTCACAAACTTTGCACTAGGACTGAAGCATCTGTTGGTTGAATATTCTTGAATACTAGCATATTTTTAATGACCCCTGGCAATTAACCCAAGAAAATGCATATAGAACATTAATCAGAACTCAATATTAAGAAATTAAATTCATGTAATATAATAAAAATGTCCATCTTAACAAATAGTATTAAGTAAAAACTGTTCATAAAAATAAAAACAGTAAAGCACCAGAACAGTGCACAACATTATTTAAGCAACCATGAAAAAACTCTCCATAAGATTTTGATACCTACTGTCTGGAAAGTAAATAATAATGGGGAAATCTGATTTCCAGGTAAAAGCTATTATATTCTACAATACCAGTGCCATAACTTATACTATCTGACCTTTAACACCCACACTGCCTTGTCTCACTAAAGTGGGAAATTACCAAGAACATCATGAAAAATGAGCATATTGAATGGAACAATTCCTGCTAAGAAGGTGGCTCTGGAAATACTTTGGGCCAAGTCATATAGTACTCGAATATTACATAATCTGAGATTATATAATACCTCAGAATAGTTTGGGTTAATCAGTGGTTTGGTTAAAAGTATATATTCTTTTTGGATTTCTATTTCCTTATGACATTGGGGAAACCAGCAGGGCCAAAGCAAAATTGGACATTCCTTCTCTTCCTTAGCCATCTTCTATTCAGTCTCTCATTCATTCATTTTCTCTTACATGTAGTTTCTCATTATCTCTTCAACCATCATTCTTTATTATTAATCACTTTCCACCTACATCCATGCACACATTGAAACACCGAAATGTAACAGCCTCTGGCAAAGCTACCCAACTAGCTTATTCTGTATGCTATCAACCTCCCTTGTACACCCACCACTCAGCCAGTCAACTAGATTGTTCCATCTCTATACTTGGCCTCAGGTTATCAGCCACTGCTTTTGCTGTCATTTTAAAAGCATGTCTTCCACCAATCAAAAAATGTCAAATGGCCACTGCATTCTCATAGTGACAAATAAAGAGTGAGTACTTGCATGGCAGTTAAAATAAACCTAGTACACAAGATGGTCATCCATTCTCTGAACTTCAACAACTTAGGACATGATATATATATATATATATATATATATATATATATATATATATATATCTCAGTGCACATAGCACCAATTCTCACATTATTTCCCATGACAATGTTGGTGATCAATCAGACCAGCGGAAAAGAGATTTGATGGAAGATTAAGCCATTTAGCTATTACAAGACAGTATTAGCAGCAGTTTTGTCGAATTACAATCAAGGCAAAAAGAGACAGGTATTTTAAAAGACGCATAGGGTTGCTCACTGTTCTCTGGGGTGATTTAGGAAATAGAGTACTTCTGAAGTAACTTCTTGTTCAAAATTATTATGTAACATAGAGACACTTCCTTATAGAGGGAAACCTAGATTTAACAGACCAGTTGTGGGAAAGTGATGTCCGTTATTCATGATTGGCCATTAAATCAGAAAGTATTCCATCCATTTGCATGTTTACATTATTTCTCTGATGTTATAATCTCAGAGTTTGGTGATATTATTTGCAGCATTTTTGTAACAATTTCATTATATAAATGATTTTAAATGGCGTAAATGCAACACAAATTTCATTTGCTGCATCTGAAGTCTATTGTGTTGAAGTCCACTAAATCAGAATTTTTGTAATCCTGGGTAATAAAGATGAGAACCAATGTAAATAAAATGAAACTCCCACCGTGCTGCCTAGAAGCTCAAAATATCCTCACATCCCTTGAACAAATGAATTGTTAGAGAATACACTGCAATTTATTGAAGGGTTGATGGATCCAGGTTAATACACCACAGATACAGAAGTATGTAATTCAGTATATACACTCCAACAGTTAACTTATTTGAGCTTCACCATATATTTAAAAATCAATCTATATAAATAATAAGCTCCTTTCCCAAGGGTGAAAAATAACATTCATAATAAATTATACTTCACAATAAAATGTTTTTGAGTCAGTAGAGTGAAACAAATGCAAAGACAGTCTATATCTTAAATTATTCTACATTATTACAACTTCATTTTAGATTGTATTTTATTATTATTTTATCTAAATTGTATTTTATTCTGATTCCATTTTAAATCGTATTTTATCCAGTTCCATTTTAAATTGTATTTTATCCAATTCCATTTTAAATTGTTTTTATCAAATTTTAATAACAATTTATTGCTGGAACTTTGCACTTTGATATGGCCCAAGGGTTAATCAATAAAGATTGTATTGTATTGCAAAGACAGGCAAGGGCTACTTTAGGCTGCAATTATTAATATATAGCTATGAAATCATATAAAGCAATATACCTCTAATATCTTCAATGATGGTCAGAGCCACATCAAATACCATTTCTATTTTGTAAATACCACAATTTTAGAAATATTCAGATGTAGTAGAATGAAATGGCAATGAGAGTGAAGGGCCTTGAAGAAACTACTTATGTTTAACTTTGAGGGGAAAAAGGATCAAATAAAATTATATTGTCCTGCATATACATGTGGAGTAAATAACACTGAATTTGACTTTTGATATATTTTGGGCAAGGGTAGTTGAGCTATCGTTATCATTTCTGGATCAAACCTCAGCTGTGGATTCTTGCAAGTAATGGAGCTTGTTCAAGTTCCAATTTATAATTTAATCAGAAGAACTGAGGAAAATTAAAAGAACTTCCTGAAAAATGATACATAACTTTTGTACCTTGATGGTTGAGATCTCCATATTTTTTACCAAAATCCAGGTTCCTACCATACCAAATAAGAATACATTAGCAAACCCCACAGAACTTCAAAAGGATAAACATCTGTATTTAATTTGCTCATATCATTAAACTGCTCTATTTTTGTCGCTTTCCCTGAAATACTGTGGATCCTAATGAGCAATAACAGATGCAAAATAGTTCTCATTAAAAAATAAATAAACAAGCCAAGCTTTCCTTAAAAGCCTGCTTCCTTTAAAGCCTCATTTTCTCCAGTTCAGTATTTTTTTTGTATGTTTAAGCATTATGGGGGCATTGTCTCTTTGACCAACTCATTCCTTTTGAAATCATTTGTTTTCTGCATATACAGTATTTATGCATACACATGCACAGAAAAGTGGAAAACTGTTGCTATAACTTGTTCAACATTAAAAGCTTTTTTTGTTTTGTCTTCCACTCAGAGTGTCTTGGGCTCACTGACCATGGCATTGTAACATTCAATTTACCCAACACAACGCCACCAAAGAAAGAAAATACAAATAACCTATAAGATGGGAAATGTACGTCATTCATATTAAACAGTGGCACAATTTAATCTGAACATTATGAAGCAGGAGAAAATATGAAAAAGTAGGTGCACTTGAAAGTTGAGGGTTTTTTTCCATTAAGGGGATGGAGTGGCACCCTCCTGATGTTGGTCGAAAAGCATTTTCTCTCTGTGAGAAAGCATCACAAAAATCAGAACAATTGCTACTCTTTAGAGTAGCAAGCAGTGCCACCCAGTGTTTAAATGCAATCTTAATTTTCAGCCCAAGCCACTTTTTATCATATTTCAAAGAGACATAAAAATCTTATATCTATTGATGAGAGAAGGTATGGTTTTCAAAAATATAGTGGAAATGGAGCTATTTAATAAAAATATTAATTACTGCTCTGTGAAATAAATTTTGTTGTGAAGGAAAAAACCTAACATGGAAGATTATAACTATAAACTGCAAATCCTTTGTAGCTCCAATAGTGCCTAAAAAGGGGAGAAAATAAGAAATCAGGTAATATGTTTCCAAACAACTGATCAAAGTAAAGGAGAATGACCTCAAAGCACTACACTATTTTCCAAGCTATTCAAGAATTGTATTTCCAGGCACCCAAGAGTAGTAGCTGTCTGATGCAAAAGTTTTACTACTTCTTCTCTTCATAATGGCTTAGTAACCAGGCTAAATTTCAAACCCTTCATATCACAAATCCATTAATTAGTAGGGGTCTATATTTGCTTTTTAATTTTTGTTCACCTTACCAAGAACCACAAGAGATATGATACTGATGTCACCATGCAGCCACACTGGGATTTATCACCCTTTTCCATGGGAAGACAGTAGGTTAGTGGAACCACCATAGTATTTCTTTTAGCATCTTCATGGAAAATAGCATAATCATTACTGGAGAGGAGTTTATAGCAATAGCAATAGCACGTAGACTTCTATACTGCTTTATAGTGCTTTACAGCCCTCTCTAAGCGGTTTTACAGAATCAGCATATTGCCTCAAACAATCTAGGCCCTCATTTTACCCACCTTGGAAGGATGGAAGGCTGAGTCAACCTTGAGCCAGTGAGAATCAAACTGCCAAACTGCTGGCAGCTGGTGATCAGCAGAAGTGGCCTGCAGCACTACATTTTAACCACTGCACCACTGAGGCTCATTAATTTTGGTGAAATTAAGCAGCCTGAAAGCCAGCTGGATGACCTGGGGCCAGTACTCTATCTCAACCTTAAGAAACAGGCAAAGGCATACCCACTTCTCATATCTACCCAAGAAAACTGCAGTCACTTGCCCAAATTGTTGTGAGGAAGCAATGCTGACTCAAAGGCACCACCCAAAAAATCTTGTTGGGGGTCAGGAGTTGAAAAGAAGGGACTGAAACAGAGGTGATATTCAGCAGGTTCTGACCAGTTCTGGAGAACTGGTAGTGGAAATTTTGAGAAGTTTGGAGAACCAGCAAATACCACCTCTGAGTGGAGATTTTATAGTATCCTTCCCCTGCCATGCCCATCAAGCCACGCCCACAGAACCGGTAGTAGAAATATCTGAATCCCACCACTGGACTGAAATGACATATGATTGGTAGGTTGCTCATAGATTAAGCTCTCTGGTTCTGCCTCAGTGCTTAGCAGTCAAACTATAACTGACCTCCGCACCTTCCGTCGTGACCTAAAAACCTGGTTGTTTGAACAGGCTGGGCTGTGCTGACTCCTTGGGGAATGGGTGTTTTATGTATTACGGGGTTTTTTTAGTTTAATTTGGCTTGTGTAATTTAATTCCATTTTAGCTAATTTAATTTATTGTGTTTTTATCTGTGAGCCGCCCGGAGTCCTTTTGGAGAGGGGGTGGCATACAAGTCAAATTAATAATAATAATAATAATAATAATAATAATAATAATAATAATAATAATATGCTACTTCCATTCCAAGTCTTATGCAGGCACAAGGGTATTACGATTGTGTATTATGAGATTTGGGGGAAGGAGACATAAAATGGATGGGGGTTTTTTCCCTTTATTTTCATCACAGATTCTCCATACCAGCCTGGCATCTTTCTGACCAAAAAGACCAAAATAGCTTCCAGTGTGATTACTAGCAATCAGAATGTTAAGCACTTCCTGTTTAATTACTATGTTCCTATGAAGGGTTGATGGGATTGATCAGAGTTCCAAGTGATTTTTTTTTAAAAAAAAACTAAGTCTAATTTATCATGGAGATCTATGTTATAATTGGTTTTCAACTTCACAGAAACAGAGGGTTTAAAATAGAATGGAAAGTTAGTGAAAATCAATGAAAAAAAATCAGATGAAAAGATACTGAAATTGATGGAGGCTTGTAGATGTACTTAACTGAAATGCACTGATTCTTATTCCAATTTTTAGGTTAGTATATTAACTGACAAAAACAATTCTGTTTTTATTTCCCTTGAATAAAATGATTATTCTTACCTCAAACACAATCAGAACATAAACACCTGCCAAAATGACAGAAGCTATTGTGACTTGAGCCTCTATATTTGCATGAAGATACTGATGTGTCATAGAAAGAGGAATGATTTCTGATTCCTGAAGAAATGCCTGGATTCTTAGGGAGGTTTCTTTTCTGTTGAAACAAATTTTAAAATTCTATTTGATAGCTGGAGTAAAAATGACCACAAGTTCATACTGCTAAAGATTTTAAGCATTACTAATTGTATGCTATTTACCTTGCTGCTATTATTCTTGTTTCAATATGTAATGATTTAGAATATTTCAAATTATTGAGATCTTTTTAGGTCATTTTCACAACCAGCCAAAAAAACAGAACTTCTGAAAAGAGAGATTTAGACACAAGGATATAGAGATAGTCCTCCTTTAGCAGTGGCCTCAGATAGTGACCGTTCACAATTAAAACAGTGATGAAAAAGGAACTTTGTAACCAATGTCTGCATATATGACAAAAGCAGGCCTTCAGTATGAAATTGATTAAAGTTTGGTCAATTCTGGGCAGCAGGGAGCCAGCCAGAGGGTTTTAATCAACTAATAGGGGTGCAGAGATGAGCTTGTTAACTTGTGGTGAGCACTTTTTAAAGAAACAGCTGCAGACAAAAACAACTCAGAAGACACAGCCTGTTTAAATAATCTCTCCACTCCATGAGGGTAAAAAAGGAAAGAAGAAAATTGGGTCGGGTTCAAGGTGCTGTATAAGAAAACTTTATCTGAATGAGACAGCAGCATCTAGAATCTCTCTCTTTTGCTCCCACTCCCAAGTGACACGGTTTTATTAGCAACCATATCACTTAGCAACTATTTCATTGGAACTATAGTCACTACATGAGGACTACTTGTAGACAAACACACATCAGTGTAACCACTCATAAAATGGCTTTGCTATCTGTTATTATGCCACCTGAAGAATGAAATATTTAGGCAATGAGGAAAATATTTAATTAATTATTAAATATAAAATATTTTTTCAGTGGGTTTCATTGAATTTATAAACCAACCTATTAATTGTCTTGAAGATTCTAGTCACAATAACTTGCTCATTTTTCTTCACATTTAATGCAAGAGTCCAATTATGTAAGATCTGCAAAAAAGAAAGAATTAAGAAGTTAAATAGGTTTGATTATCCATACACCAATTCCACTTGCTAATTGGATAGAAGAGATTCTAGGCATATTGGCATATAGATATCTTAAAAACCAGTACTATATACAGTAAATTGGGCCAGAGTCATTCCTTAATTAAGCTAATAGCTCAAGATGGCCAGTTGATCAATAGAAGTAACAGGAATTATATCCTATTGGGTGTGAACCCATTAAGGATAAAGAATCAGTGCATCAGGGGATCAAATTAGAATGGTGTACATTAAACTCATGGTTTTCTGTTTGTTTTAAAGTGTTGGGAAAGGGGGTGTTTAGGGAAAAAAATGCTCTAAACTAGCTAGCTTTTATCCTCCTTTTCTCTACTTTTTGTTGGGAAGCAAAGACAAAACCCTAACCCTAACCCTCTGCCTGCCCTCACTGTATGGGCAAAACATATGCATGTATTTAATACATATTCATATAATAAATGTTGCCCAGAGACAGAAGGTGGTAGGGTTTTTTTATATATAAAAAGGGTATTGGTATATTGTAGAAAACAGAGAGATGCAAAATGTCTAATTGAAGTTGGCTGTAATTATACTGAAATTACCTATACTTGGAACCTCCCCAAATTTCTTACTGCCTTATAACTATGCCTGCTGATCTCCTTTCTTGCTTGTCTATGTAAACTAAGCAATTAACCTTATAAATTCAAACATTGAACACTGTGTCTTCAATGTTCTATCATCCAGACCTGTTCTAATGTCTTTGTTTACTAGTGAAATGGCAAAGTTTCCATATATGCCACCTCAACTTTTAATGTGAGAGAAAGAAGAGATGTAAATGTTTTCAGACACTTTTAAACTGCAGGCCTCTATTCCTATACCTGATAACCAGTTGGAAAGAAATAATTAAGATGACATGGCACACAAATAAACATTCTCAGGCCTTGTTAATACAATTCTCATGTTGAAATCTGCTTTAGCAGAAGAGGTATTTAGCAGGTTCTGAAGAACTGGTAGCGGAAATTTTGAGTAATTCAGAGAACTGGCAAATACCACCTCTGACTGGAGATTTTACACTAACCTTCCCCTCCCACGCCCACCAAGCCATGCCCACAGAACCGGTAGCAAAAAAATTTGAATCCCACCACTGTGATTTAGCCTCTAGAACCATGATGGCGAACCTATGGCATGTGTGCTAGAGGTGGCACGCAGAGCCCTCTCTGTGGGCACATGAGCTGTTGCCCAGCTCAGCTCCGCTGCACATGTGCATATGCACCTCCTGCTGGCCAGCTGGTCTTCAGGTCTTCTTCAAGCATGTGGAGTGCAGAGCACATCCACGGGGACACACACGCATGTGCAGCGGAGTGCATGCATGGGGTGTATGCACATGCGTGGGGGAGGGCATATGCATGGGGAGTGGGGCGCATGCACAGGGTATGCATGCGTATTGCATTTTGGGGGTGCACATGCACGCTTTGGGCACTCGACGAAAAGGTTAGCCATCACTGCTCTAGAATCTTCTGCATCTTTCTTTCAAGATCCATAGGACTCTTGATTCTTCCCATATTGCCTGATAGGACTAAGAGCAGATCTGTAAAAGTGGGAAGAAGATTCAAATGTTTAAAGTCTTACTTGCTGTTGACGTCGCCTTTTAGGACTGGAGTCTTCTATTTGTCCAACTTGAACTACAACATAGTCTTTCGGTTGTCGCTCAGTTACAAAGGGCCCTCCCAGTTCCACCTTTAAAAGAGCAGAATCACTGAAACTGCTAAAGTTCACAGCTGATAGAAAGACAGTTAAGGACTCCACATTTTTCTACAAGTGAAAGACCCATAGTCTTCTGAGTTACGTGGTTTTTTTATGCCACCATAAAAAACTAACTATGTTATCATCCCTTTTCTTCATTCTAATGTGATCTGACTTCTGACCATTCCTGTAACTTTATATAGTTAATAAAATTAATTCAAAAACAGAAAACACCTATTTCAGAGTGTTAAAGAACCTGTCTCTTTCAAGAGCATTCTACCTAAAATTTTATTAACTTATCTCTGATGAAAGGAAATAACCAATGATAAAAAGGGAAGAGAAAAAAGAAAGAAACTTCCTCAGGATAAAATGTGGTTTCTCTTCATTCTTCCTCATTGTTACTTATAAGATTGAAAGCTCTAGATTCCCTTGGTATCAGGAAATCAATGGAGGGAGTGACTTAGCTTAGAAACAGTATCTAAAAGGCCTCATTGCAAGTGGAGAAGGTGGGACTATGATAAATATCAAAAAATATTCTGCCTCTAAATTCCATTTTTCTACCCTGCACACTCATGGATTACTTTGGACAATATATTCTTCTTCATGGCCAAAAAATGGGATAAGCACATACAGAACCATGTTATTATGACTGTCCCAAGTATTCCTTGTTGGTGATAAAGAGATATAAAGAGAGATAGGTAGAGATGAGAGAAAGAGAAGAGATGCACTTGTAAAATCTCTATTTACAATAGAACTAACTTTAGAAGGTCTAGATTTTCAAAAACCAATCCTCTTTACATCTGTCTATCTATATGACAGAGACAGCTTAAAAATCAGAATTGGTTTTTCAAGATCTAGACATTCTACAAGTACATTTTTAAAAAATTCTCACACTATTGTTATACTGTATATGGTTTCCAAATAGACCAGACATTAAATTGCCTTCAACTGTTGCAAAAGTAGACATATAATATTGCTACACAAACATATTAAAAATATTATATATTTGTTTTCATAAATGTCTGCAACTTTTAAAATATTGAAGTTTTGAATGACTGCTATAATTTCCAGGTTCATTTCTATACAGTGTGCTTCAGATCTTGACTCTGAATTGTGGTTCAAAAGGTTTGCTGACCTGTATTAATTAACCTAGCAGCCCAAAATACTTTGACAGCCTGTAGCCAATTTTACAATATAGCCATAATTTGTATCCACAAGAAGCTTCAGGTGCACATAATTATAGCTGCTTCCTTGTTCACAATATGACTAAAATATACTCTGTAATTACACAAATGGCATATTCAGAAGCCATTATAAAAATTCTTCAAATTATTGAAGAAAAAAATGGAACTCGTTTCACAATATATTAATATAGAACAAAGTGGCCAATGTGTAATTGTTGCAGCTTCATTTGAAACACTTAACCAGAATGCTTATAGTTGTGTGTCAGTTCAGACAAGAAGTGCAATTGACCTACTGAACAGAGCAACAGAATCTTTAGCTAGCTTCTTAGCAACTGAATTTAATATTCAATATGTTGTTTTAATGGCTTAAAATAGACCTAAAACTAAAGTCTTGGGTTATTTGCTCCCTGGGATATCCACCTAGGGGCTATCTTGACATTTTGACATATGTATTCCTGAAGACCCCTGTGCTCATTCCCTGTTTATTTCTGATATTTTCCCTCTTACTTTCCTGATCTTTCTTTCCTCAAATATAATACTGTTATTGTGGATTATTTCTTCAATAATATTTCTTTCTCGTCCTTTAATCATTTTCTTCACATTTCAGTTCCTTCAATTGAGAAGAAGAAACCCCACTTCTTCATCTCCTTTTGCTTTAGTTCAACTTCTGAAAATTTCTCATAATGTGTATAGCTTTTTCATATACCAATATATATTTCAGATATTCATGTTATTTGCTCCATTTTTATAATTTCAAAATTACCCAATGTCCAGAATTTCTTCATAAACAAGACAAGAATATAGATGGCAAAGGTTGGTCCATTGAAACAAAGAGTTTCGGTGATTGTCTCACAAAAGTCTGAGTTTTAATTCTTTTTTGTTCAAACGTGTGGTCTTGAATTAGTGTTACCAACACAGCTTTCATACACAGATACAATTCAGCATGGCCCCTTCAGACATATCCAAGTTGAATTTATTCAATTAATCTGGCAGGTACAGATAGGTGAGAGAGCCAAATGGTTCTGTTTTGATAAGACATCAATATTCTCAGCATTCTTTAGAGAAGCTATGGGGAGTACCTCAAATTCAAAATTATTGGATGTGGGAGCAATCAAATTTGATAAATTTATCTGTCAGAACCACTTCCATCCTGTTGCCAAGAAAACTGTATGAATATATCCAGAAGATGAGTTTGACTCAGAGGTATTTTGACTTCTGGTATAAATGTTATACTTCTGGGATACCTCTGAGTTTGAGGTAGAGGTATTTTGACTTCTGGTATAAGAAAATTAATAATCTATTTGTCTGTCTTTAATCTTTAGCCACAATTCAAGAGACTTTTCCATGTATTCAGAGAAAGTAAAGGACTAATTTTCAAGTAAGCATCTTGTGCAGAAAATATGAATCACCAAGCTAGGAATGAATCACATACGTCTCTATGATCCTGCTAGTTTGAATTTTGATTAGCTGGTTTATTTCATAATTGATAGCACTTTTTTGTACTCTAGTGTTTTATTATTTCTTGCAATTTTATTGCCTTTCTGTTTTATTTTCTGTATTTTTCTAATCTGGATTTTGCTATTTTGTTCTTTGAACTTCTCTAGAGGAGCCTGAATACTTAAGGAAACAGGATGAGACAGTCAGGATGATAAGCAATGAATGAATCCATTCTTTAATGTTGAAAGTGGAAGACAAAAGCAAGAAATCCAATTACAACAATTTCAGCAAATTCTTTTTAAAAGAATTGAATTTAGTTATACAGAACCCCTAAAAATAATCTAGTAGCCTCAACTATAATTATAGTAGCACAACTATAATGTTGTGGGAAAATACCCGAACAAAGCTGAATACCATACGTGTGTGTGTGTGTGTGTGTGTGTGTCATCCAAGGTGAAGAACGACTTTTAGCAGAAAAATTTCAATCAGAGGATCGTGAGAATGTAAGCTCAGCACCACCCCATTTGTTCCCAGCTAAAATTTGCATGCCATGGATTGGTTATACTAAAATGGTGATTTTAATTTATGACCAACTTTTACCTTGCTATCAATACTAAAACAGATGAAATTAAAACACCTATGTAAGCTATAGAGCCAACACGAAAGCTATGTAACAGCAAATATAAAACCCCTTATAGGAATGAAATATGATAAAAAAAATACAGAAAGTAAAAAGTGAAAGCTGGAATAGCAACAGAGTTGATAAACAAAAGAGAGAGAAAACAAGAGTACACTATTAAAACCATTCCAAAGCCAATCAGCTCCTTCTCTTACAATGACACACACATATACCAATACTATGGAAATTCCCTTCTCTCTCTGAACCACGATAGGAAGGTGACATAATCATTAGGTTATAATTCACTCCCTAAGTAAAATTTTGTTCTGCCAAATCTATACAATTTGCATTGGCTATCCAGTCAAAATATGTGAGAGAAGATTTTCTAACATTAACCCTCAGAAGAATTGTCCCTCATGCACCATGTGAAGTCTTTAAAGATCAGCAAATGTGATTCTTGTGTGGGAAAGTGCTCACTGACATATTTCTTGCTCATGCTGAATTATAATTATGTCTTTAAAATTTGTGTTTCAGAGAATGGAGACATAATCTCTAATGGGAATTGTGCTTTTTTGCATTTTGTATTTTTCTGTAGACTTTTACAGCAATGCTGGTATATTTTAATGCCTTTTAGCTCTTCGATGAATGAAGGAAAGGAGTATAAGGAGGGAGAATTATACATGATTTTCTTTCCCTTCAGGTTTCACATGTTCATGGGAAAGCCTCACGCAGGTTTTAATCCGTGACTCCATGCAATTGAGCCAGTGTGTTTCAGCCTTCAGTTATTAAACTAAACATTAGCAGAGGTGAGATGGAGTGACTAAATAATGTATGGCTATAAATGTTCAATTCTATTGAATAGTGTCACTAAAGGCTGTACTTCTCTCAATGTATCTGCAATACAATTCTATAAAATAATTTCTTGACTGTATTTCCCTATGCAGAAATTTGTGTATAAATACACAAATTATAAATGTGCATAGATTCCATTTTACCTGCATATCAGTTTGATGGAAGATCAGACATAGTTCTACGTCTTCATCTTCATAAACTCAGAAAAAAGAACTTTTGTATAAGTTGATTCTGCATTTATAAAGGAGGATATGGGTATGTTTTTCACTGAGATTCTTTGGTAAGTAGACTGACATTGTTATCACAATAAACAATTTATCTATAGGATGCATATTCAGTAATAATAAAATATTTATCACTACTCTTCCATAAGTGGAAAAACAAAGGGCAGTTTTCTCCAATAGAATCTGTAAAAAGACAATTTGATTGTTTCAGCTCTTTATTTATTTTATTTTATTTTATATTTGAACTTGTATGCCGCCCCATCTCCGAAGACTCGGGGCGGCTCACAACTAAAAACACAGAACAATAAATATTTAAAAAACCATTAAACCAAAGACAAGCCCAAATATTAAAACATAACGATAATAAACATTAAAACCGTCCCTCCCCCAGGGAGGGGTCACAGCCCAGGTTGGTCGAATAGCCAGGTCTTTAATTCACGGCGGAAGGTGCGGAGATCAGGGGCCAGACGGAGCTCCAAAGGCAGTTGATTTATCCTCTATTTGTCTGTATTACCCATTATAATTCTGCATACAGCTAAAGTTATTAGGAATATAGCATGAAGGGAAATGTAGTAATGAATGACAAAGTAGAGAAAGTAATTTAAAACAATCCAAGTTGTTGGTTTCATTGGGGTAAAAAACATTTAATCAACTTACCCAAAGCTTGTGATACTGATGATGATTTTAAATCTATGAAAACTAGGATAGTTTGGTAACCACAAACAATAAAATATCAAAAATTATGCAATTAAAGTGCAGGGAGGAGAATGAAGGTAATTTCCCAGAAATATTTGTCAAATACTGATCATATTGCTGGAATGCTGTCAGATATAATTTTAACTGATCAAGTATCCTGACTCAGTAACAGTATTTTACACAGGATAATGGGATCAGCTACCATCTTAATGTTTTTGTCAGCCTCTCTAGTTCAAACACAGAAGCTTTCCAGATACTTAACATAGTTTGGCTTGATAAGAATCTTGATTCTAGAATGAGGCCATTTTTAAGTCAGAATAGAGCTGGAATGGATCTTGGAAGTCTTTTAGTTCAACACCATATTACACCCCTCCTGTGTGAGTTGCATTGGTTGCCGGTTGCCCTCTGGGTGAGATTCAAGGCGCTGGTACTTACCTATAAAGCCCTATATGGTTTGGGGCCGTGGTACTTGCAGGAACATCTCTTGCCAGCATCGAATGCCCATCGCCCAGTGTGCGCCCACAGACAGGGCCTCCTAGGGGTGCCATCAGCCAGACAATATCGGCTGGCAGCCCCAGGGGTAGGGCCTACTCTGTGGGAGTGCCCACTCTATGGAACCAGCTGTCCCTGGAGCTATGATTGGCCCCCGACCTCTTTTCCTTCCGCCGCGGCCTAAAGACATGGTTATTCGAACAAGCCAGCCTGGACTGAGGGGTTTTTTTTAGTTTTTTAAAATGTTAATGTCTTTTGGGTTTTAGATAATTTGTTTGGCTTGAATTGGGTTTAATAATTTTTTAAATAATTTTAATCTTTTGTATTGTGTGTTTTTTATGATGTGAGCTGCCCTGAGTCCTTTGGGAGATAGAGCGGCATACAAGTCCAAACAAATAAATAAATAAACACCTCCCCAGCTCAAGACTCTGAACCATTGCAGACAAGTGGCTGTTCAGTCTCTTCTTACAAACCTCCAGTGATGAAGCATCCAAATTTCTGAAGGCAGGCTGTTCCATTTGGTTAATTGTCCTCACTATTAGGAAGTTTCTCCTTAATTCCAGGTTGCTTTTCTCGCCTTGATTAGTTTCCATTCATTGTTTATTATCCTGCTGTCTGGTGCTTTAGAAAATAAGTTGATCACCTCTTCTTTGTGGTAGCCCCTCAAATGTTGAAAAAGTGCTATCATTTCCCCCCTACTCCTTTTCTTTAAATTTGCTAAATAAGCACTTAAAGGAGTTGATTCCTCCCTTTCCCATAGCTTCATAGATATATTGCTCTTGTTCCTTAGATTTGGTGTTAAATGTAAGCTGGTTGTTGATATAATTGATATTCCTGTTGTGGGAAGAATCCAATGAAACTTAAACTATTTTCATGATCTCTGTGTGTTTTTCCTTATCTTCCATCACAATACAAAAATGGAATTGCCCCAAGTTACATTAGGAGCTGTCCAACTCCTTAGATATAGACAGCTGAAAATTCTTTACAAATAATATGCCTAACAAAAGCTTCTGGTCTAGAACAAAAGACTCTGTACAAATGCTTTCCATTGTCAAGCTTTTGATCTTTTAAGTCAATAAATCACCAAGGAAAAGGAATAGCAACCTTACTGTTTGAGAATATTACACTAAAGCTATTTAATTTGAATCTTTGCCAGTGTGAGCAAACGCATCAATAAACTTGAAGAGCAAATCTTAATAGACATGAAAACTTCCCATTAGTTATAGCATGGTGAAGAGGTTTGATGATGTTAGGAAGGGTATAACTTTTCTGGTTTAATATCTAACAATAACAGCCAATCCATCTTAGCAGGACACAAATTGTACATTAGAGAAATAGACAAGCAAGGTAAAACAATAAAGGGTAAAGAAGAAGAGGAAAGAAGATCATTTGAAGCTGTCAGATTCATTACTTTTCAAATATTTTATCATTTTCTTACAGTACTAGGGAAGGGGAAGGGGGAGGAGAGGAGTTCAGCAAATATCACTCAGCAACATCTGAGATAACCTTCACACATAGTTCATGCACAACATTCACACTCTCCACTTTTCTTGATTTTCCCAGCCAACCATCCAAAGCCAGGGGAAACAAACTCATTAGTGCTTCCAAAATCCCATCAAAATGTGTGTATATGCCAATACGTGCATATATGTTTATAAAACACAGAAACTGTATCTTGGAAAAAGAAAGAACATCCTTGAGTTTAGGGAGACTACTGGATTAAGGAAAGAGGCAGCCTCCAAGTTAATCTTTAGCAGGAGGAAAAACATTTTAATACAAATGAAGATGTTTAAAATGATCAGATTCTTGCTCTGTTAGAAAGCATGGTAGGCCTCTATCAATTGCATACGACACCAGGCTACTATTACCAATCAGTGAGGGGAAAACAGAGATGAAAGAGGAGCAACTTATATAATGTACCCTATGAAACATCTTCTGTCAACCTAAACCCAAAATAAAGATATGCAATGCAGCATCCTTGACACTGGAGTTCATTGCAGAGATGCAAGATATGTTATCTCATGTATTGCCAATTGCTGTATATTCCACGTTCTCACCCAGCCTTCAAGATATACATCTCTCACTGCTTTGTAATGGCAGTTCTGTTCTATGCACTCCTTCCAAGTGTTGCTCTTATTGCTATGCTGAACTTTTTTCTGGAATTCACACCATCGGGAACTTCTGAAATTCACAACCCAAGCTACAAAGCCAAATCAATAAATAATGAAAAAGCATCCATCACAGGTCAATAGAATACTATGCCAAGCATGCTTTTTATAGCATCTGACCCTATGTTGCTTAACATGGATCACTAATTATTGTACTTCTCTGAAAGTCTTTCTCAATCTATTGCCTCCTAGATATAGTATCCCAATCCAATGTTTGGACAGAAATATGGAACTTGTACTCCAAAAATGCACTTGGAAGAGAACAGGTTAGAAATGCCATAGAGTGATCCACAATGTTTCTGGACATCTTACATTTCATGCACCATTGCTGGATGACAGTTATACTATTAACAGTTATGCTATATAAAGCACAAGGTACATTTTAATTTAAAACTGAACATTTGCTTTCATCCAAAGGTATTAGGCATTCTTTGATGGTTATATTCCTGAAAGAAACATTTCAGGGAGCATCTAAAGGAGATATTTTTGTAATTTTGTAATTATATTCCTTGGGGCTTGTTTAGTTTAATTCTTTTTTAATTATTTATTGTTGTCGTTGTTTTAATTGTGAGCTGCCCGAGTCTATACAAGTCCCATTAATAAATAAATAAATAAATAAATAAATAAATAAATATGAAATCAGATCTTCAATATCGTTTGGATCATGAACATGGAAAACAGATTTGCAAATATATTAGTTATTGGTTTTAAAATCAGTAAAGTACTTACTATCAGGATCTCTAAAGAAAGAAATCATTCTCAATATTTAATTTAGCAAACAAAAACAAGTTTTTGAATTGGCCTATTGTCAGCAACTTGGATCCACACTCTACACTATTCTGCTGTTGTGTTTTCCAAAAAGGTAACAGGTAAAGGATACTGTAAACATCCACAGGTGAAACAGCCAGCATCTGCCAAGACGTCCTGCTTTCAGGATGAATGCTAAACAAAATCTGGGGATACATCCAACAATTGTATTTCAGTTAACAAGTTATTAAATAAACTCTCCCTAAATTTGTTTGCATTGGTGAAACAACTACAAAGAACAAATGCTTTCTAATCATGATTCCCTAAAACACCCACCTCTTCCAAGGCCCCGTTCTGAATGGGCTACAGACCAGGGGTTGAGGGCCTCACTCTATTTCATTGCTGCCCAGCCACTGCTATCCTTTCCACAAAAAATGCACAGGCAATGCCTTAAAAAATATACTCTTTGCTGTATTCTTAGTATTGCAGAATGGCATGGGGAGAATACAGAGTTTACAATAGAGCAGAAACATTGTCTTTTTTCTCTATTATGCTTTCTAATTTTTTATTTTTAAATTATATTCCAATAGAATGTCCAGGGGAATACTATAGGTATTAAAGAAAAACAAATAAGCAAATAAGGTTATTAACGATTTTTCTCCTTTATTACTATTTGTAACATTTCTTTCATTGTTCCATATTAAAATAGGAAGAGACAAAATCTGAAAAGCACTTTACCAATGATCTCCTCAAAATTGGAGCCAGGCTCAGGAATTATTAATAAAACATCCCACAATGCTATTTTGTAGGTCTTGCTTATACTATCAGCTTTAGCTTTTGGATAGGTATCACTTTCAAAATTGAATACTCACAGAGCATGTAACTACAAAGATAAAAAGGCATGAAACCTTTAGGAGTTTTAAGCAGCATCTGTAAAATAAGAGGAAAGATTCACAAAGAACACCAGGAAATACCATAAGTTTCTGAAGTCATCAAGGGAACAGGGTTTGAGAACCTGAGAAAATGTTAGTGATTAGACAAAGATTACACAATTTCTACAGATGAGTTTTTTAATTGTTTTATGCTATAAATGTATAAGAAGGTTCTATGCACTGTTTCAGTCAATTAAATTATCTAACATAATTCGTTGAAACTCTTCAAACTTCCACAAATAATCCTTTCACATTTCTAACTTCCTGGAGACAAAATTGAGTTACGGTGCAAAGCAAATGGGTGTCAATAAAAATACTTCTTGTTCTCATTCTGCAATATCTTGCATGGAGTTCTCAAAGAGATAGGTGCCAATGAACGTGCTGCTCAACCCACGCATTTTTCTGATCACTGTGATACCTCAAAATTATTTCCCTTTCCCAAAAAAACAAATTCATTAAAGATTACAACATGAAAATGACAGGTGGTCCAGCATTAAGGCACCAGGCTAGAGACCAGGTGACTGTGAGTTCCAATCCTACTTTAGGCATGAAAGCCAGCTGTGTGACTTTGGACCAGTCACTTTCTCTCAGCCCACAACATCAGGCTTGAATGACAAGCCAGTGGGCTAATTTCTGTTGAAATCAATGCATCAATACTTGGTTAATTAGGAGGTGTGGGGGGAAGCAGGTACTGTATTTTTAGGAAGAAAAAATGTAATTAAATTATCAGAAGGAAAAAATATCCTCAGTAGTAGAAAAATCAGTGGACCATAAAGCAAAAGTGGTATTTGGCTATGATTTTTCTGTGATAATTTTGTTGCTTTAAAGTGATGCTTCTTTTTGTATACTGAGGTTTTTGCCAACAGAAAGTAGGGAGGTTACATGCAGTTCTCTTTCCTGAATATATGGTTGTAAATATTGGGTGTTTTGCATGGATTTTATGGGTGCATTAGTTTTCTTAGGGTTGGACATGATTCTGAGTTTGTCTGCCTTTTTGCTATATTTTCCCTGAGATTAGGAGAGCTGTCTGATGCAATATACATTTTGCCTGGATTTATGTGCGATGTGAGTTTTGCTCGAGTTTTTGGCGGAGAAGAGAGAGATGGATGTATGATGTGAATGAGTGCTTTGCTTTTGTGGGTGGGTGTGTCTGAATATCAGTTTTGTGAGGAACAAATGCTTTGTTTTGCTTTTGTAGTGGCAAACAAGTAATTCATCATTGGAAGCTCAGAACACATTTAATTTATCTTAGCAATATTTCAGGCCAAGTTATTGGGCTCTGCATTATCAGTTTTCCTTCTGTGACACAGACATTGGGGGCTCTAAACTGCTAATTCTAAAAGTGTCTTTGTGTTCTTTTAACTTGACTCCACTTCTAGCATAGGATTAATTTTCTGCACAAATTACTTTTCTTTCAACATCACTATTTTATTTATTTATTTATTTAATTTGTTAATCACTTACAAGATAATAGGTATAAGTATAAACATGAGTAAGAATACAGAAAATAGGTATGATTAAATGGGGACAATAGGACAGGGACGGAAGGCATGATGCTGCACTTATGCACGCCCCTTACAGACCTCTTAGGAATGGGGTTAGGTCAATAGCGGATAGTGTGAGGTTAAAGGAGTGGGGTTTGAGGATGTAACTCCAGAGTCAGGTAGTGCATTCCAGGCATTGACCACTCTGTTGCTGAAGTCGTACTTTCTGCAATCAAGTTTGGAGCAGTTAACATTGAGTTTGTATCTGTTGTGTAGTCTTGTATTGTTGCGGTTGAAGCTGTCATTGACTGGTAGGACATCACTATTTTCTGTTGCATGATTGGTCAAAACATACACTGATAAGTGTTTGCAAATGGGTAAGCTCTGTCCATGTCATTAGGGCAGAGACCCCTTAAAACTCCAAGCATGCCACTTAGAGACACTTGATGTAACTGCTAATTAGCTAAATAACTCATGTTTTTCTGCCCATACCATGGGTATGTAAGGGTAAACAGCAGTAGACTATACAATGCTGTCTACACTTTGTCTTTTAACTATTGATGAGAAAGATTGAAACAAAATGAAATTTGGCTATTCTACATGTAATATATATATTATATCTGACATGTCTTGTTTTTGCAGTTGACAATGCCTCTGCACAATTTTGTCTGGCTTGGAAGCAAAATGTTAATAGTTGGATGAAAGATTATCAGGAAATACAGGGCTATGAACTAGATGGGAGAAGTCAAAAAACATCCTGGAAGAAGGTAATAGGAAACCCCTTGCATAGTATTTATATAAAAAAGGACTCTCATTATAATTTACATATTTAAGGCACTCGTTTTACAAATGTAATTATGTGTGTTACAAGTCAAGTTTCTTTATTTCCATCATCAAACAATTAAGTCATAGACCAAAGACAAGCTTTAACCTTTTGAATTAAGATTTAAATTTAAAATATGATGTCTAGAAACAGACCGTCCATAATAGCCATAACAAGCAGGAAACATTAAACTAATCATTTATATGTCCAGAAAAGCACACCCTTAAAATAATAAACTCAACTAAGTAATCAGAAAATAGGAACTTGTTAATTAGCTATAACACTTAAGAGTATTCTTCTCACTGACAAGCAACCCTTTAACATATTAGATAAATGCTCTGATGAGTTGAATCAGCCATAATGAAGCTTGGTCTTATAAACAATTGCTATCCAAATAGCTACCCCAGAATTCATTGTACTGAAATTTTACCTTTTCCATTTGGGACTTGCTTTGTTTGGAGTTATTTTTTGCCTATCGTGTTGATGACTGCCCCCAAAAAATGAGCATTTTTTTTTCCTTTTCAGATCTACATCACACATAGCACAGCTATTTCACTGTAACTATGCAGATTTAGGCCACCTCAGCGTCTGGAAACTCCAGCATGTTTATTCAATAGGGCTGCACGAAAGTATTTCGGGGAACAATTTATCAAGAGTGTGTGTCTGGTACAGCACGGGGGATACAATGAAGGACTGGCTGCCAACTGTTCTGCATAACCAGGGCAATTATATTGGGCTGTGCTTACACAGCAATGATACAGAACAAAGAAAAGCTGAGCAGCTTTTAATGTATTCCTATATTCATAATTAAAATAGAACAGGGAAGGTCAGGAAGGAAGGAAGAGTGCAGAAGAAAAATAATAGGCATGATTTCTAGAATTTATGTCTATCTTCTTGCTGCCAGCTGAGCTGTTGTATGTGACAGTAATTAAGAACAGAGAATATTTGCTGCTGTGTTTTCTGGCTCCAGCTAGTCAGTACATCAGTACCAACAATAATACATTCGTCTTTTATTCCTTTATTGTCTCAGAGTATAAATATGGATGGGTTGCTTCAAAGAGTCTACTATGTGAAATGTGCATTTCTGAACAGATTGCCACGCCTCAGTAAGACTTTCTTCATAAAACTGTTCCTAGTCTATACAACTGTAGTTGTGCCCTTCTGCCTACAAATACTTTTAATATATTGTGAGCTAGGATGACAGCAAAGCTCACAGGATATTTAATGATTTCCACATCCCTAACCTACATGCATGGCTGCACTAGGCAATGAACCAAAATAACTAATGATCTGCAAGAAATATATATTGCCATTTGCTGTATTTTTGCTGAAATAAAATATTTTATTAAATGCTATGGTATTTTGTTATGTCTTTAATATTTTGGGTAGGTAAATGGTATGTGCATATGTGGGCATCTGTGGGTGGGGGTGGGGTGTTAAGTGGGTAATTGATTTTAAGAAATAAAATGATCATTGATTAATTGAATTATTAAAACATAATAGGAAATAACAGAGTTGGAAGGGACATTGGAGGTCTTCTAGTCCAACACCCTGTTCAAGCAGGGGACCCTATACCATTTAAGACTGGTGGCTGTCCAGTCTTTTCTTAAAAGCCTCCAGTGATGGAGCACCCACAACCTCTGAAGGCAAACCAATTCACTGGTTAATTGTTCTCATTGTTAGGAAGTTTGTCCTTCATTCTGGGTTGCTTCTTTCCTTGATTACTTTCCATCCATTGTTTCTTGTCTTGCTTCCTGGTGCTTTGGAAAATAGGTTGACCCTGTCTTCTTTCTGGAAGCCTTTCACACATTGGAACACTGCTATCATGTCACCCCAGTCTTTCTTTTCACTAAACTAGACATACCCAATTCCAGAAATCATTCTTCATACATTTTAGCCTCCAGCCCCCTAATTATCTGTGTTGCCCACTTCTGCAGTCTTTCCAAAGTCTCTATATCTTCAATCAGAATAGAGCTGGAGATCTTCTCGTCCAGCACCCTGTTCAAGCAGGAGATCCTATGCCATTTCAGACAAGTGACTGTCCAGTCTCTTCTTAAAAACCTCCAGGGATGAAGCACCTACAACTTCTGAAGGCAAGCTATTCCACTGGTTAATTGTTCTCACTGTATGGAAGTTTCTCCTTAATTTCAGGTTGCTTCTCTCCTTGATGAATTTCCATCCATTGTTTCTTGTCTTGCCTTCTGGTGCTTTGGAAAATAAGTTTGTTTGTTTGTTTGTTTGTTTGTTTGTTTATTTATTTATTCGACTTGTATGCCGCCCCCTCTCCAGAAGGACTCGGGGCAGCTCACAGATAAAAGACAATACAATAAGTTAAGTTAACTAAAATAGAATTAAATTGCAGCAAGCCGAATTAAACTAAAAATCCCATAATACATTAAAAAAACCCTCCCCCGAGGAGTCAGCACAGCACAGCCTGTTCAAACAGCCAAGTTTTTAGGTCATGACAGAAGGTGCAGAGATCAGGGGCCAGGCAGAGCCCCAGAGGTAGTTGGTTCCAGAGAGCGGGAGCTGCTACAGAGTAAGCCCTTCCCCGGGATGCCGCCAGCTGACACTGAGTCGCAGACGGCACCCCGAGAAGTCACTGCCTGGGCGTTCGTACAGGGCGGTTGGTATTCGATGCCAGCAGTAGATGTTCCCGTAAATAACCTGGACCCATGTCTCGTAGGACCCCCCTCTTCTTTGTGGCAGCCCCTCAAATACTGGAAGACTGCTCTCATGTTCCCCTAGTCCTTCTTTTCTTTTTTTCAATCAAATGTTATCACACATAGAGAAGAAATTGAAGGGACTTCAACCTGACCCAGCACCAATGGGGCGAACCCGTAGGGAACTAGCTTCTGATGAACATTAGGATCAGATTTGGGGGTAGGGTACTTGCGGGAGCGTCTCTTGCCAGCATCGACTGCCACAGGCAGGGCCTCCTTAGGGTGCCATCGGCCAGACAGTGTCAGCTGATGACCCCCAGGGGTAGCGCCCACTCTATGGAATCAGTTGCCCCTGGAGCTGCAGTTGACCCCTGACCTCCTCTCCTTCTGCCGCGGCCTGAAGACGTGGCTATTCGAACAAGCTGGCCTGGACTGAGGGGGGGGATGGCTTTTTAGATGTTTTAATGTTAATATCTGTTGTGAGTTTTTAGACTTTTGTTTGGCTTGAATTTAATAACTTTTAATTTTAATTTTTTTAATTAATTTTAATTTTTGTATTGTGGATTTTATGTTGTGAGCCGCCCTGAGTCGTTTGGAAGATAGGGTGGCATACAAGTCCAAGCAAAATAAAATAAAATAAAATAAATAAATAAATAAATTTCCAATAGCAAGAGTGGCAAACGGTGGAGCAGGGACGCTTGCCAAATGCTAGGATTTCTTTCCCCAGAGATCTTCACATAGATCCCACATGCACACCAGACAGGCTTTAGCAAACCCTGCCCCTGCCCCGAAGAGTCTAAATGAGGTGCATCCTCTTCCTGTAAATGCATGTGAAGAGATAGACCTGTGAACCTGAATCTGGGGAGGAAGGGAGCATGTAAGCAATGGTACTGATACTTTTTTATAGACTGGTGCACAAAGAAAGATGCTGCAGACCTGATACAAAATATCTGTGGGAAATGAAATTATGTGTCTGGTTTTATGAATTGGGGAACTGCTCTAAAAAAAACCCTAGCAGTAGATTGCTAAATATGAGCAAAAATGGACTGATGATAAAACATTCTTTCTCACATGAATATATGTAACAAACCAGAGAATAAAACCACATCAGTTTATTTATTTTATTTATTTATTTATTTATTTATTTATTTATTTATTTATTTATATTCATATTTATATCCCGCCCTTCTCCGAAGACTCAGGGTGGCTTACAATTGAAGTTTGAATCCTACATCCACTAAATCAAGGACATCAAACTCACAGTGTCACATTGTCACGTGACATATCGCAACTTTTTTCTCCTTCACTAAAATGGGGGTGGGCATGGCCCGAGTTTGACACATCCAACCCTCAGACTGCGAGTTTGACACTCCTGCACTAAATCATCTGGAATATTAGGAGGGATGTTTTCCAGTAGATTATAGAAACCAAATAAAGTGCACAGTTACTTTATTTCCAATGCTTTTTAAGGGCAAACACGTTTTAAAATATATTGGGACCTAGTTGGAAATAAAATATAAATCTATTTCTTTTCCTTTCATCTTATTAATTAGGATACATCTTTCTGTTCCAAGTTAAAAAAATCAGTAAGAAATATCTTTGAGTAGTTTCCAATATAACAGGAAATATGTTTTTGTGGGTGCCTCTTAGCAAGGTAGCAGCTTAGAGGGAATACCCTCATATCTATATGACTAAAACTTGTACGTGTTATCATTGGCACAGCATGAATTTGTAGTTGATCATATGATGCAGAAATCCCTAGATCTATCTTTTTTGCCACTAGTCACCAGTTGCATGGTATGCAAACTTATGCGTTTTTTATTTTACTGGTCCCATAGATTAAAAAGATTCCTTAAATCAAATCACGCTTTCAAAAGCAGATAAGGGCCTAAGCAGAGTTGAGAGAGAAAAAAACATCATTAAACTCTGTAGCGCTTATTTCTAAATATATAATTAGGATTCTTTCTTTCTTTACTTTATCACACATCTTTTTCTGTAAAACTACTGTAACTGAGAACACAAGTGAAAGCATAATTAAAAACACTTAAACAGAAATAAAAACAATAATCTTCCAGCAACCAAAGCCTATTTAAACTTTAACAACATTGTTAAAATAAAAAGGGCATCCCTTCACATAAAGTACTTTGTAGGGAGATAAAGGAGGTTATATACCAGCATTGTAGTATTGCTGCTATAAATCTGACTAGATGTTATTATCTATCTCATTGGAATGTTCTGCTTGAATCAATAACAAATTCTAGCACAAGGGTGTTACTTTACTTATTTGCTGAAAAGGAAAAAAACTCAGAACAGTACCTCATCTTGGAATAATTGAATTTGACATGAAAATTGTCCAATATTTCATATTTTTCTGAGCAGGAAGCAGATCTGGACAAGCTGGTCATTTCACTTCCTGGCTGAGATCTCTGCTTAAATTCGGCAGAACTATTTTCCCAAGAGTCATCATCTGTGATGAAATCTGTATTATTCCCAAGAGTCATCATCTGTGATGAAATCTGTATTATGAACATCTGTGCATCTTAACCTATAAAATATCATGGAGACAGCTATCAGTATAAATTATGGTCTGATCTTCTCAAATTTGTCCCATTGGGAGCTAAGTCTACTGAAGAGAAGCAGAAATCAAGGATGCTAATGTGAACATGATATGTCCTTAAACCTGTGAGGAATACAACTTAATGTGCTATTTATACCTTTGCAATAAATAGCAATGCTGACTTTTCGATTACAAGAAAAACCTCAGCATTAGAGCATGTCAATCAAAATATTCTACACTTCTGGGGTTTCAGAGAGATGTTCTTTCACTACCTCATTACTAAGCTTGAGTATTCACTTATTTTATTTATTCACCTTGGATGGCCATCCAATTTCCAGTGATTCTGAGCAGTATACAAACATATTAAAAGCCATCATAAAAAGAAAATGATACATATCAAAATAGCAAAATTAACTGAAAATCAATATGCTACAATATTTCCTAGATTTAAGAGTTAAGTTGGGTTCATTCAAACATCTGGTCTACAGGAAGCTCCATTTAGAGCCTATTGATTGTTATCAGTCAACCAGGAGTCTATCCCATGAAATCATCCATGTGGATGAGGAAATGGCTAAATGAATTATTTCTAGGTCAGGAATCCTCCTAAGTAATCTCAGGATATCCTAGATTTTAGGAGGAAGAAAAGTTGCTTTCCAAGGATAACTCCAAGGAAACTGATATATCCTAGCTAGATAGAAGGAGGAGTACGAATATATTTCCAAAAATGATTATATACTTTTACTGTTGATCAATGTCTTTGTAGATCCATGACCAAAACATAATTCTCCATTATTTTATAAGATGTAAGGTTCTACTATAGTTGTCTTATTATAGAAGGAAGAGAATGTCAGCATCGTTTTGCTAATAGTTATTTATGTATTTAATTTATAACTCTTTCCTTTACAAACTTAAAGTGGTATACTTCACATTTATTTCTCTAACGTTTAGGTTATTTATGATATAGAAGCATAGGGATGAACCCCCTTCAAAATAGTTAGGACTTCAGCCATTAATAATATATTCTGGGGCTCAATATCAAGTAAAATAATACACATTTTTTTTAAAAAAAAACTCTTACCCATTGCTTTTAGTGGAAACTTTCAACAGAGGCGTCCTTTCTGTAAAACAATTATCTTCTGATCTTGTGCTGAAGAATTTGGGCAAACTGTAATGATACCTTTTAAAAAAATTGTTAATTGTTAGAGTAAGGATCTCTCCAAAGCAGTATATGTACTTCGTATGTCAGTAGACAAACTGATTTAATATTAGATTAAGCATATACATTAATTTAAGGATTTATGTTAGAACTGGCAAGCAATATTATCTCAGTTTTTCATTTTCACTGCCTCCTGTAATAATAACACTGCTTTTCTTACAAATCTTTTTTTTTCCAAGAAGCATCTGCCCATATATCAAAATATTTTTTCTCAATTCCTGATCAAAGTATTTTATTTATTTATTTATTTATTTATTTATTTATTTATTTATTTATTTATTTAATTGGACTTGTATGCCGCTCCCTCTCCGCGAGGACTCGGGGCAGCTCACAATTAAAACACAACAACAATAAATATTTAAAATAGGATTAAATCTAACAAGCCCAATCACTAAAAACCATTAAAATAATTTTAAAAACCCAGGAGGTCAGTCCAGCCCAGCCTGTTCAAACAGCCAGGTCTTCAGATTGCAGCGGAAAGAGCGAAGATCAGGAGCCAAACGGAGCTCCAACGGGAGTTGGTTCCACAAGGCGGGGGCTGCAACAGAGTAGGCCCTTCCCCGAGGCACCGCCAGCTGACGTTGTCTAGCTGACGGCACCCCGAGGAGTCCCAATCTGTGCGCACGCACAGGGCAATCGGTATTTGATATTGGCAGGAGACACTCCCGCAAGTACCCCGGACCCAAATCGTAAAGGACTTTTAATGTTAACACCAACACCTTGAATCTCACCCCGAGTGCAACCGGTAACCAATGCAGCTCACACAGGAGGGGTGTAACATGGGAGTATTGGGAAGCTCCCATCACAACCCGTGCAGCCGCATTCTGCACCAGCTGAAGGTTCCGGATGGTATGCAAGGGCAGTCCTAGATAGAGACCATTGCAGTAATCAAGTCAGGACGTCACAAGTGCATGAGTGATCATGCAAAGGGCATCTCAGTCCAGATATGGGCGCAGCTGGTAAACCAGTCAGACCTGGGCAAAAGCCCCCCTGGTCACGGCCCCCACCTGTTCCTCCAAACTAAGCCATGAGTCCAGGAGGACTCCCAGGTTCCGAGCCCTGCCCACAGGGGGCAACACCTCTCCCTCTATGACCAAAGATGGAATCAGTTGACTGGGCCGAGATGCCTGTAAGCACAACAACTCAGTCTTGGCCGGATTGAGCTGTAGTCCGTTCCTGCCCATCCAGATCCGTACCGCATCCAGACACCAGGTCATCACGGAGAGGGCATCACTGATTTGGCTTGGGGTAGAGACATACAACTGGGTGTCATCAGCGTACTGATGATACCTCATCCCAAAGCCATGGATTATCTCACCCAGCGGCTTCATGTAGATGTTGAACAGGAGGGGAGAGAGGACTGACCCCTGAGGAATCCCACAAGTGAGTGCCCTCGGGGCCAACCTCTGCCCTTCCGCCAATACCGATTGCGAACACCCTGACAGGTAGGAGGAGAACCACTGCAAAACAGTGCCCCCCACTCCCAACCTCCCGAGGTGCTTCAATAAGATACCATGGTCGATGGTATCGAAAGCCACTGAGAGATCTAATAGGACTAGGACAGAGGAAAATCCCCTGTCCCATGCCCTCCAGAGATCATCCATCAGCGCAACCAATGCCATCTCCGTGCTGAACCCGGGCCGGAAGCCCGGCTGATATGGATCTAGATAGTCCGCTTCCTCCAGGAAAAGCAGAAACTGCTGAGCCACCACACTCTCAACAACCTTCGCCAAAAAGCGAAGGTTGGAGACTGGACGAAAGTTGTTTAAAACGGCTGGGTCCAGAGCAGGCTTCTTCAGGAGGGGTCTCACCACCGCCTCTTTCAAGGCGGCAGGAAAAGACCCCTCCCTCAGCGAGGCATTAACAACTGCCCGGAGCCAGCCGCACGTGGTCTCCCTGGAGGCATATACCATCCAGGAAGGACACGGGTCCAATAAACAGGTGGTGGAACTCAGTTGTCGCATAATCCTGCCCACTTCATCCTCAGAAACAGGATCAAACTCAGCCCAGATGACATCGGCCAGACTCTCTGTAACTCCCTCCTCAGACCACTGCAAATTAGAGTTCAACCCCTCCCGGATCTGAGCGATCTTATCTGACAGATATTGTCCAAATTCCTCAGCCCTACCCTGCAGAGGGTCCACCCCCAGCTCCTGACGTAAAAGGGAGCGTGTGACCCTGAACAGGGGGGCCAGGAGATTATCTGCAGACGCTATGAGGGCGGAGAGGTAAACCCTCCTCACCGCCCTCAAAGCTCCCAGGTAAGTCCTAATATAGGCTCTTAACTGGGTTCGGTCAGATTCAGAACAGGTCAACCTCCATCTGCTCTCTAAACCCCTCCTATGTCGCTTCATCTCCCGGAGCTCCTCTGTAAACCAAGAAGCCACCCGGGATCTGCGTTGAGTGAGGGGGCATAAGGGGACAGCTCAGTCGAGGGCCTCTGAGGCAGCCTGTTACCATGCAGCTTCCAGCACCTCGGCCAAGCTGTGGACAAGGGAAGCGGGCAGAGACCCCAGCTCTGCCTGGAACCTCTCAGGGTCCATCAGGCATCTGGGGTGGAACCATCTTGGCGGTTCCTCATCCCAGTGGCATGGGGCAGCCTGTTGGAAGATCAGCCATAGGAGATAGTGATCTGACCATGCAATGGGTTGGACATTAGCACTGCCCGCCCCCAGATCACTACGCCACTGCTCCGAGACAAAAGCAATGTATGATGTAAATTTTCCAATCTGTCTTCCCTTTTTGGGGTACCAACAACTCAGAATTCTGCCTCTTATGTAAATATGATTCCAACAATGGCCCTGCATACATCTCAAATAATTTTGTCTACAGCAGAAAAGAGCTACTACTTTATCTGTGACAATACAGGTGAAACTCGAAAAATTAGAATATCGTGCAAAAGTTCATTTATTTCCGTAATGCAACTTAAAAAGTGAAACTAATATATGAGATAGACTCATTACATGCAAAACAAGATACATCAAGCTGTGATTAGTCATAATTGCGATGATTATGGCTTATAGCTCATGAAAACCCCAAATCCACAATCTCAGAAAATTAGAATATTACATGCAATCAATAAAACAAGGATTGTACATAGAACAATATCGGACCTCTGAAAGATATAAGCATGTACTCAGTACTTGGTTTGGGCCCCTTTTGCAGCAATTATTGCCCCAATGCAGTGTGGCATGGAAGCTGTAAGCCTGTGGCACTGCTGAGGTGTTATGGAAGACCAGGATGCTTCAACAGCGGCCTTCAGCTCTTCTACATTGTTCGGTCTCATGTCTCTCATCTTTCTCTTGGCAATGCCCCATAGATTCTCTATGGGGTTCAGGTCAGGAGAGTTTGCTGGCCAATCAAGCACAATAATCCCATGGTCATTGAACCAGGTTTTGGTGCTTTTGGCAGTGTGGGCAGGTGCCAAGTCCTGCTGGAAAATGAAGTCAGCATCCCCATAAAGCTCATCTGTGGAAGGAAGCATGAATTGCTCCAAAATCTCCTGATAGATGGCTGCGCTGACCCTGGACTTAATGAAGCACAGTGGACCAACACCAGCAGATGACATGGCTCCCCAAATCAACACAGACTGTGGAAACTTCACACTGGACTTCAAGCATCTTGCAGTCTGTGCCTCTCCATTCTTCCTCCAGACTCTGGGTCCTTGGTTTCCAAATGAGATGCAAAAGTTGCTCTCATCAGAAAAGAGGACTTTGGACCACTGAGCAACAGACCAGGTCTGTTTTTCTTTAGCCCAGAAGACGCTTCTGATGACATTTGAAGCCCATGTCCAGGATCCGTCTGTGTGTGGTGGCTCTTGATGCACTGACTCCAGCCTCAGTTCACTCCTTGTGAAAGTCCCCAACACTTTTGAATGGCCTTTTCCTGACAATCCTCTCCAGGCTGTGGTCATCCCTGCTGCTTGTGCACCTTTTTCTTCCACATTTTCTCTTCCACATAACTTTCTATTAATGTGCTTTGATACAGCACTTTAGGAACATCCAACTTCTTTTGCAATTACCTTTTGAGGCTTTTCCTCCTTATGGAAGGTGTCAATGATGGTTTTCTGAACAATTGTCAGGTCAGCAGTCTTTCCCATGATTGTGATTCCTACTGAATCAGACTGAGAGACCATTTAAAGGCTCAGGAACCCTTTGCAGGTGTTATGGCTTAATTAGCTGATTAGAGTGGGACACTTTGAACCTAGAATATTGCACCTTTTCACAATATTCTAATTTTCTGAGATTGTGGATTTAGGGTTTTCATGAGCTGTAAGCCATAATCATCACAATTATGACAAATCACAGCTTGACCTATCTTGTTTTGCATGTAATGAGTCTATCTTATATATTAGTTTCACCTTTTAAGTTGCATTACAGAAATAAATGAACTTTTGCACAATATTCTAATTTTTTGAGTTTCATCTGTATGTATGGAATCAGTGTTAGTCTTAGAAAAATGTTTTCTTATAAATGAAAACATTCTTGAACATTTGTTCTGCACTAATCATGCATCAACAAGTTGATTGTTGGGTTCTCATAAAATAAGATACACTGAAAATTAAGGGTATCCATAGAAGTCACCATACTGAAATGTTGTGATATCAAGCAAAAGTTATTTGGGTTTGCATGTCTATTAATAATATCTATTAATAATCTCTGGAAGGTTCAAGGTTACAGATGCTTTAAGAATTTGAAAATACAGGTGTACAATTTATTCTATAATATAATGGAACATTATATGAATCACAATTATTGTTTTTGTTTCTCATACTTTGTTTTTCTAAAACATAATCAAAAGGAAATGTTGTTTTCAAATATTCTTCTGAAATTTTATATAAGCCAAGACCTTGTAAGATTTTATATATATATATATTTCCACACTGTACATCTCTCACTTGGTCCAATGAATGCTTTTCTTTAAAATCCATTTATAACATTAATGCTTCCAGCCATTTTTAATGTAACATTGTTGCTCTGAAAGCTATAAACAATTACTTTTTGGTCTAGCTGTTGGGAAAGCTCTGTCATCTGTATTTTTAAATCGTAAAATATTGAAAGTTGTGGAAATGTACTGATGGCAGCAAAACAATATAGTTTACTTACTCTATCTTACCTTTCCAGCTGCAAAAATGCAAAAAAAAACTTTACTGCTACTGAAAAATGGTTTCTTAAATCTTTGGAAACCATCTTATTTATGGTTAGGAGGGATGCTGAAGAAAAACAGAGTTTGCTATAAGTATGTAGAGTGTAAAAACTGTTTAACTTGAGAAATGAAGTTCTGGTGTACCACCAATCATTTTTAAAATGGGAGCAATTATATATTTTAAGATATATTACTCCTGAAAATGGGAGTAATATGTTTTAAACTACAGCACCATTAATTACAGCTGAACCTCATTATATTAACATTTTCTATTTTTCTAGTATAAATTTGTGTATAAATTTTTAACAGGATAAAAAGAATGGAAATATTAGGAAAGAAACACAGAATTTAACAAAGAATAGTGAATATATATAAAAGAAAATAGAAAAAGAAATAGAAAAGAAAAGAAAAGAAAAGAAAAGAAAAGAAAAGAAAAGAAAAGAAAAGAAAAAAGATCAAGAAAAAGAGGGGCTAAAAAGAAATTTAGCAGGCAAGTTTGCTGGGTAAGGAGTGAGTGGGCGGGGCGGGTTCCCGCTGGCCATGTGGGCAGTGCAGTATGCCAAGTGGACCAACGAACAGTGGGCCAAGGTCATCTTCAGTGACAAGAGCAATTTCTACTTAACTGGGAATCAGTGCAATAAGTATGTCAGAAGATTTCCAGCTGAAGAATTTAGGCCGTACTGCCTGAATCTATCTGTGAAGCATCCATTGCATGTGATGATTTGGGGCTGTATTGCTGCTTCTAGTATTGGTCAGATACAAATCGTGCCGGGAATCATGAATTCCAAGCAGTATGTTGAAGTCCTGGAAAAGACCATGGTTCCTTCAGCTCAGCAACTTGTAGGGAAAGGCTTTTACTTCCAGGATGACAATGCTCCTTGTCATCAAGTCAAGCCCGTCCAGCAGTGGATGAAGAAGCATGGTGTTTGACTCCTGGATTGGCCAGCTCGGAGCCCAGATTTGAACCCAATTGAGAACTTGTGGGCCAAGATTGGTTACAAAATAAGCAAGAAGCATCCGAAGACCAAGCAGGAGCAGATTGAATCCATTATTGCAGCCTGGCACCACATTGTCACCAAAGATCACGTGCAAAGACTTATACAGTCTATGCTGAAGTGATGCTGTCTGGTGATAAGCAATAAGGACTGGCTAATTTCATATTAGTAACCATGTTTGGTTACCTAAACGGTCCTTTTCAGGGCCACAAACAATAAAATGTTAACAAAACACTAGCATCGGCCTTTGTAATTGCAGCACATATGCCACTGAGTACTCATCAGTTTATCTGTTTTCATAGTCATTGTAAGCATGCATTGTAAGCATGCAAGAAAATTCACAATTCCCATCCAAACAGCACCAAATTGCAAAAAGCTTATGCTTTTCACTTAAAAACCACCAGTATTTATTTAAATATAACAATATTTGCAAAGCAGTTAGCATAAAATATCACAAAATCAATGGCCTATCCAAAAAATGTCACAAACCATAAACTGTAAACCATAAATTATGCAGGACTTTTTCACACAGCTGTACCAGATGAATATTGTTAATTTAATTTTAAACCCATCCTATAGTCTGGCTTTGGCACCATCACAAAACATAGTTATGCTTTACAACATATGATCACCCAAATAGGGATCCATAACAATAGACAATAGGCAGGTATGTTCAAAGACTGCTTGCAATCAATCAGCCATGATTAAATTAATGAAAAGAGAATTTGGCAAAGCCTCTTTAATAGGAGAGGACAAACATTCTTTACATTCCTTAAAGGCCAGAAAAGGCATTGACATGTATGATGTCTTCACCAGTGGAAAGGAACAAATTTAGAGGTTTTTTCATCAGTGCTGCATGGCTTAATTTAAAATAATAATAATAAAACTTTTTTTATTTTTATTTATTTATTTATTGTTGTACCTTCAAGTCAGTGTTGACTCCTGATGATTGCCTGGAGGAGTCCCTCAATTTTATCAGTTTAGAAATCATGACAGCATTAATATTATCTTTCTCTTTATTTTCCAGTATATTTCCATTTCTTCCTTCTATAATTTATAGCAACTCAGTCTCAAATGTAAAAAATACAAGAAACAACATCATAAACTGCAATCTTATGGCATCCAGGAAGTACCTGGGATTAATGGAATCATGTATATATGATTTCTTCTCTGAGATCAAAGAGAGAATTCCAGCCTTAGAAAATAAAATGTCCCTCCCATCTGAGACTGATTGGAGAGATTGAAAACAGGAAGTAGAAATCACCCAGTAGTCTATCAAGACTGAAGAATCAATCAGTCATGAATTACCTAATTCAGTCATGAATTAGGTAAATAGCACAAGATGTAAATCAGTAAACCAGTCAAATAGCAACTGAAAAAAGAACCAGTGAAGGAAGATTATTTATGAACTGTGAAACTGTGACTATCCTAGACCAAGCCAAGTGCAAAAACATTAGAGAATTCCTAGAAGCCTGGCACTCTGACAAATCAGCCATTAACAGGCACACATAGACATAAACAACATCTACATATCATTCAAAAGTGACAATCAACAAGCCAAAAAAGGAATAAAACACCTCCCTACCAGCAATCAACACCCAGATGAGTAGAGATTAATACTAAGATTGACATTAGATTTACAATCAAGAAGCAAACAATACCTTAATCAAGGGACTGCCAAACAAGCTAACAGTAAATAGCCCAGCCAAAGGCTACCAAGACCACTCTCGCCAATACTGACAGGGCAAGCCACTAGAATATAAAATGAGAGCAAACCCACCTCCCTTCTAACACTGATGATGTTACCTAGTTTAGGTAATGAAATGTTTGCAAAAAAGCAACCAATTTAGAGAACACCAAGGATCCCTTATTTCAACCCTGAATTACAGATATTCACCTCTATCAATGTATGTACTGTGTTTGCTTCAACCAGGCCTTTGTAAAGAGAGTAAGACCTTAACTTCATTTTCACCTTTTATGCTTTATTGGTTTCATTGTAATTTATTTTATAGTTGATTTGCCAGGGTCATTGTGAATTAGGCAGCACACAAGTTGAATAAATTATGATCATTTTCATTATCTGCAATATGCTTTGATTAGAAATCTGAGTAAGCTCTGTGACAATTAATTCCAAGTGAGCTTAGGATTTGTCAGAAATAGGTTTATGCTTTGCTCTCCATCTTTTACACCTTGTAGATCAGGGGTATCAAAGTCCTGGCCCACGGGCCAGATGCATTATGCGTTGGCCACACCCACCCCATTTTAGCGAAGGGGGAAAAAGTTGTGATACATCCAGGGGTGGGATTCTACCAGTTTGCACCTATTCGCTAGAACCGGTTGTTAACATTCTAAGCAGTTCGGAGAACCGGTTGTTAGAAGAAATTACTGGGCTAATCCTGTAAGGAAGGCAGGAAGGAAACATTCTGGTGTTGCTTACAGAAACTGTCTCTCTGTTAACCCTTATTACATTCTTGGCAGGACTAGACTTCCTGTCTCAGGAACATCTCTGGAGTTTTTTTCCCCTCCTTTGCTGGTACTTTGCTCGTGTGGAGTGACCATTCAAAGTTACAATGGCACTGAAAAAAGTGACTTATGACCATTTTTCACACAACTGTTGCAGCATTCCTACAGTCATGAGAGGCCAGGCAAGGAAATGCATGCCTCAAATGTGAGTAATATTGAGTTGGCCATGCCCAGCAAATAACATGATCACCAAGCCATGTCCACCAACTAAGCCATGCCCACAGAACCAGTTGTTAAAACAGTTGAATCCCACCCCTGGATACATCACATGACGACAATGTGATAACACAAGTTTGACACCCCTGTTGTAGAGCCTCCTATGCCTGTGAGGTAATGGGAGAAATCTAGAATTTATACTGTGGCAGCTGGAATATTCCTCCAATTATACAAGTTTCTAAGCTGCTTACTTCCCTGAAAATGAATAAGAAGATTCATTTAAAACAATCTGACAGCAGATCCCTTTCCCTGGCCTCTTTAGAAACACCTGCAGCCTTTCATTCCCTGATATCAAGAGTTTCAATATTAACATGAGGGTAAAAGACCTGAAATTATAATCCAGAAATTATTCTATTCCTACTAAACCCACAAGGCAGGAAGACCTAACTAAGAAACCAATGCCACGTAGGTCAGATGTCAACTGTCCAATTGGCGAATCCAGAAAAAGAAACTCCTGGGACATTCTTTTACCAAGAATATAAACTTTACTGAATAAAACACATTGGCATAGAAGAAGCGAAACCAACTCTGGGCTTCCTGTGCAAAAGCAAGCATAGTTAATTCCCGCTTTCCCTATGGGTCATTCACAGTCTATTATGTCCACCAATCACTTCTGTTCATTTTGTTATGGGAACTAGGCAGCCATGCTGGGACATCTGCTCAGTGTATCCTTATGATGGGAGCAATGTCTCATGGGAACCAATGTTGCTTAGATGCCATTCCCCCTAACCTTTAATTATTAATAAGTGTAGAAACAGAACCTGGCAAACACATTAGAATTGTGCTTCCCACCCTCTCGTTTTATCTCCATGTGACATAGGGAGTCACCCCGCTAAGACCTTTTCTGAAATAAGTGAAAAACTTCTCAAATCTCTATTATCTGACCATTGCTTTGGTAGCAGTTCTTCTTTCTCTTCTTCAAAGCCAGTCCTTATGCCTTCTGCCATTTCTGACTCAGGAGAAAATTTAGAAAATATTTCCAATATTTATAGGTGGGTATAACTATTATGGCAGAAATGTTCTTCTCCATGGCTATTGGCCACCAAAATGCAATTCACAAGGCATTAGAAAACTAGAGGTTTTGCTTTAGGAATGCTCAGAACTAGCAAGTAGGAAGATTCTTCCCATCTCAACCAAAGATTACATGAATCCAACACATCTGGAAGACAACAGGTAGGGAAGGTATGGTTATGTCAGGTGTGAAAAAGCAGGCCCACATGTGAAGATTCAGATTAACTGATTTATTGCTAAAAGCACAGGAATCTTCTCAATTTATGGTAAACACCTGGTTAGAACCAGATAAGGGTCAACAATATTCGAGGGATTGGACTAAGTTTGCTTGAGGCTCAAAATAACTAAACTCATTCCTCTTTTCACTTCTCCCTCTGCCAGTCCTTCTCCTACAACTCCTTAAACTCGTGCTCCATGGGCCGGATGCCTCATGCACTGGCCATGCCCACAGTCAGTTTAGCAAAGGGGGGAAAAGTCACAATACATCACATGATGACACCATGGCGATGTGAGGTTTGATACCCCTGTCCTACAGGTTAGGGGCCTTCTGTGTACATCCATCCTTTGGGATGAAGGGAAGATGGAGAATGGGAAAATGCTTCTCTTTCATAACACTCTTAGGAGCAGGATACCTGCGAGACCGCCTTCTGCGACCTTATGCCTCCCAGCACCCAGTTAGATCTCACAGGGAAGGCTTGCTCTGGATACCGTCGGCCAGGCAATGTCGGCTGGTGGGTCCATGGGCTAGGGCCTTCTCTGTAGCGGCGCCATCCCTCTGGAATATGCTCCCCGCGGAGATTAGAACCATCCCAAATCTACTTGCCTTCCGCAAAGCTGTTAAGACCTGGCTTTGTCGGAGGGCATGGTATTGAGATCTTGAGATTTTGCTTTTCCCCCGTGTATGTTTTGGATTGGTATGAATGAGTTTCTTGTTTTTATATTGTATAGAAATTGTTTTTATCCTTTTGTACGTCGCCTCGAGTTCCCCTTTGGGGGAAGTGAGGTGGGATATAAATCTAATAAATAAATAAATAAATAAATAAATAAATAAATAAATAAATAAAATCACACTATGCAACAGAAAAAAATGCTAGATTAGATTATTAGTATCTATTCCCTCTCTCTTAATAATGGGTTAGTTGCTTTTATTCTCCAGTTGCAGAAAGTATTGGCAGATATGGCTTTCTCCCAAGAAAGCATTTAAATACAACTGATGATACAAAATCACCTAATTATGAATCAATTATTTTAAGCCTTAATAAATTAACCCAATATTCCTTACTTGTCAGGTGTCAACTAGTGAGTTTGAATCAAAAGCAAGCTTGCTGCCCAGCCCATTCCTCAAGTTATAAAGTATTTTCTTTTAAAAGACTAATTCAGTAAACTAGTTCAAGGATTTAGACAGAAGTTTAATCATGTTCACAAATATTCCTAGGAGATGGATGCACAAGCATTGCAGTAAATTTAAACTTGCTGAAGGGAAGGGAGAATTTAGCTAAGTTTGACAAGATCATCTACTACTTATGGAAGGCTGATGGGACAAAGTTTGTGCAATTGAACTGATATGGACCATTTATCCAGAATCATGGAGAGTAACTTACTTGATTAAATTGCATAAAATATCCTATTGCAGTTGTTCTCAACCTTTTCTTCACCATGAGCCCCCTTTAAATACTTTTTGTAGCCATCTACCATGGCTATGGACCCCAAGACTTAAGAGCTAAATCATTATATTTCTTCAAGTCTTCACACACCCCAAGGGTCAGCAGACCACAAATTGAGAACCACTTTCCTATTGCAAGCTGCAGCATGGAATTATGATGGATTCAAGGACAGCTGAACTAGTGAAAAGAAAATAACCAAGGCAACGTTTTCAAATCTTTTTGAGCCATCCTAAATTCTTCAAGCAGCCCTGGAATTGAAACCAATGTATGAACTGACAGTAGACAATATGGAAATTTTGCTGGAGTTAAATGGTGTTTGGCCAGGCTATGTCTTTGCTGGTCCTTCATACCTTACTTCATTATTTTATTTAACCACCATTTCTTAAATAATCAAACTAGATTTCATGCAGCTTCTAATCATGCTTTACGAACCACAAAGCCTGGGTTCATACAATAGGTAAACCCAAAATGTTGACTGTTTTTCTTTTACAGAAAGGCACAGGCTTAGAAAGGAAAATGAAGCTGGCATTGCAAAACTGATCAGTGAATGGGCATTCTATGTGAAATTAATGGAACCTGCAAACTGATTTGTATCTAGCTGCCTGGAGTCTAAGTGTAGTGCATCTTCTCTGCCTAAAATGGAGTATATCAACAAATAGGCACCCATCTGATCTCTCAGCTTTATTTCTGTGTAAATCTGCATGACTGCAGAGAATTAGCATATTTCTAAAAATATATGAGGCATAAGCAAAGGCCGCTACTGTGATGCTCTAGATTGTGAAAAGCACTGACCTTTCTAACATCTCCTACTTATTCTGCATTCTATGCTTTGTGCTCAATTTTAAATAGAACAGATAAGGACTATGCTGTATTTTTTTTGCAACATGTTTAGTGCCTAGCAATTCTATCATCACAGTGCTATACGCGCACAGAAAGAAGCTCCCCTGTGTATCTTGTTCTGCTTTGGGTCAGCAAAAAGTGCATGACAAGCATCATCCATTCCTTGCAGAAGGTTTGGTGAGTTAAATGTTGCATAGCTGAGCTGATGTGGGCCAGCAGCCCAGATTTATGAGGAATGCCTTACTAGATATTGGAGTATGCTGAAATACATAAATATGCAATTACTTTGCAAAACTTTAAAGGAAAATTTAAAAGTTGAATGTGAGACACAGTGTTTCTGGAATAATTTGATGCCAACAACAATATGCACAGAAGAACCACAAGATGTTGATCTAAATCATCGGTGACTGCTTTAATGTCATGTCTCCAGCATCAGTGACACAAATCTAATTAATATCTGAAAACCCCTGAATAGTCAGCTAAACAAGTCAGCTAAAAAGGAGACTAAACACCAAATAGAGTCAATATGATATTGGTTCCCGGTGTGTGGAGTTTATTTATAGAATAATAGGGAAGTTAGCCAAGCAAGCATTCAGTGTTATAAAATGTGACAGCAAAAACAAGGTGGTTTTCTGTTTCCAATTTTTTTTTACACCCACAAGATTCTGTTCTCCAATGCGACAACTGGAATGTGCCACACTGATGGATTTTCTACGTTTCTCTTTCTGTCTTGGATGCCCTGTATCATCTTTCAAAGAATGTTACACCACTGTTCCTCTTTACCTTGTGGTTGATCCTACACACAAATGCATGTCTTTCCACCAGTTCACCTTAAAGCAGCCAGAAGACCTAATGTATGAAAGAACAAAAGGCTATTGGGTACATTAAAAAAGACATCTGAGTGCAAGTAACCCATCTATGTTATAAGGAATATCATTTCATACTGAAGGAAGTAAAAGCAAGGGAAACCCAACAAGCTAAGGGTCCACCATTCCCATGAAATCCTAATGATTTTGCCTGGTTTCCCATCCACAAATTGTTATAAGTTAGTTGACAAAATAAATCAGAATATATTAAATATGTACTTGTGGATCATTTCCTCATTAAATGAACGCATGTTTTGACTCATTTGTTTAATTAAGGTCTCTTTATCTAGTTTTAGGACTCATGCAAAGAATAGATCAGTTAGCTCATATTTATGCAGAAATATTACATTTTTACAACTTTTAAGCACCACTCTACATGTGTAAAAGAATCATTCTTGATCCATACAGTGTGTTAATATTTCCTACAATTTTGCTTTGTGAATGCTGAAATGCTTGGTTTTCAGACTAAATAGAAAAATATCCAGTATATCTGGAATATAATCCTCTCTATGTAACTTGAATAGAGTTGAAATAACCTTCTTTCAGGATTTACTATTTTTGTCCCATTCCCCCACTCACCATTTGTATTTAATCAGATTTGGGGCACAGCTATTGCATTCCTCAGTGCAATGAAAATGAGCAAAACCTAATAATTTTAAAAAGCAAAAAAAATCCATCCTTTTTTTATTGATTCCAGGCAAAGCATATGAACAGTAAATAAATCTTTTTAATTAGCACAGCTTATTTGGTCAAACATCAGCAAGCTTTTAACCCAACTATTTTTAGATCACCAGTGTACTGCTTGTAATAAAAATAATGCAGCACTTGTAGGAAACAAACACTAATGCATTTTCTATATTGCAAAGCAATACCCTCAGCCAGTATTTAAAGCTTCCATTTTAAGAGAGATTGAGAAAATCCATAAAATACAGTCCTTCTGATCACATCTAGGTATCCTGAGTAACATGAAATGAAATACTATCATAAAACTAATCACAATACAAGTAACAAGTAAAGAAAAATCTATTTTTCCAATTTCACTTCCTTCCCTCCCTCACAATTTTGGCTTTACTGATTCTATTATCAATCTTCATAATAATTAAAATCAGGTTCATAATATTTATTCTGAATGTTACATAATGAAACAGTTGTCAATAAAATCCTAAAGAGGATTGATGCTCGTATCATGTTAGCATATGAGGTACTGTATATGCTTAGAAACATTAACTTCTCTATCTGCTAGTGAAGATGCAAAAAAAGGGAAGCAGAATTATTTTTAAAAATTAAATATATATATACACTATCAACAGTTAGTAATAAGCAGGCATATACAATGGAATGAAGGCTATTGCTGAGTGCATTGGGTTGTATCCCAAAAATTGTAAGCCGCCCTGAGTCTTCGGAGAAGGGCGGCATATAAATGTAATTAAAAAAAACAGTGGGTAAAGTGCTCATCTTCAGAACTTGAAAAGAATATACTAATTTAAGGTGACATTTTGTTTTAGGGGTTCTAAACTATATAAAGCATATTGTATAAACATAACAGTAACAGTTTTCCTTATATATGAAAATGGGGGGAAGTAGATTTCTGGAATATTTACTTATGTAATCTGAGTATTCAAACTTAAACTGAGTGAGACAGCTATTTCTAGAGAGCTTACACATAAGGTGGCTTAGTATCAATCAAACTCTATAATTTATCTCAGCATTCCACAACCATAAAACAATCATATTCAGTAGTTAGAGTAGTGGCTCTTACTCATACTAGAAGAATATGTGATAGGTACATTCCAATCTGCTAACAATGGCATATTCCAAACAACTCTATGGCACATGAAAGATGTTATGTATGTAGGTTTGAATGTTATTGGTTTATTTGAACTGTTCTTGTAAAATGTCAAACGGTATTGGTTTAAATAGTGCGGGAAGAAACCCTGCACTACCATTGGCTGGCAACTACGGCTGCAGGCTATAAGAGGCAGCCATAGCCCAGCCAACTCGGGTCCATTCGAGCTGTAGTCACTGAATAAACTCTTTGCTGGAACTCTTCGCGTCTGACTCTTCATGCAGACTTAACAAAAGACAAAAGTACAAGGTCTTCTGAAGGAACAAGAAGCCTCATAAGGATTGAGAATGGGTTGATGGTAATGGACAAAGATATATTGGAAATAACAATAAAAAGTTGCATGATGCTTTCAAAAACTATGCTAGCATCATTCTTTGCTTCCTTTTGTTTGTTTATTTATTGAACCTGTTTGCAGAACTGAGCAACAAAAGCTCTCAGCAATAATACCATGAGGCTCTCTTCCTCAATGCCCAATCACATACGTGAACATTTTTTACAGCAGTATATGACATTATTCTTTAAAAAGCAAAACAGTGTGAGCTATTGTTATTCTTCTGTCCTTCCTTCCTTCCTTCCTTCCTTCCTTCCTTCCTTCCTTCCTTCCTTCCTTCAACTTCTCTGTTCAGTTATGGATTTCAATCCTTTTGAAATAAACAGAAACCTGATTCCTACTACATTTTGCAAACCTCTTTTTAAATGCATCCAATTGTTATTAACTTCCTTTTTGTTTTAGGAAAAAGCAAATAAGTTTTGAAATAAGTGATATGAAAAAGGCCAGTATGAGAAATTACCTAGTCTCAAAATGCTAGTGAATGGATAAGTGCATGAATGGCAGTTGCAGTGATAGTATCCAGATTATCCGTCTTTTGACATTATCATCATTTAATGTTCCAGAAATGATCAATGTGACAAATGGATTGATCTCATTCAGTAAGATCAAAGCCACACTTAACTCTTGATTCATCACCAAGACTGGGTATCAAGGTCCTTTATCTTTTCGCTGCTCCACTTCCAGATAATTCTTTTCCACTTTATGTTGCCTTGAATCCTCCTCTCCATCTGGATCAGGGCACTACGGTTCAGTCTTTTCAGAGAAAAGATTATGCCTTCTGCCAAACCAATAGGTTTCATTAATAAAGGATTTTTACCCTTACCACGTAAGGATTTGCTATCTGGAAATTGAGATGAGAAATCCTTTTAGTTCAGGTAAGTGGAGAAATGGTAAAATGGTAAAATTCTAGATTTGTTTAAACAAAAAACAGAGGGGAAAGTGCTACCCACTCCAGAAAAAAAAATTATAAACCAGTTTCAGGGCAAGTTTTCAATCAGCAGAATTCTCTGGGCCTTTAAGCAAAGATCTTTTTGTTTTATTTTTAGTATTTAAACTTCAAAAAACATTGCAACTAGCATTTTACAATAATCATATTGTATTAAAACTAAGTACCAATTTAATCATTTACCAATAGTAATATTATACAATAAAATTATAGTTTAGAATGGAGATTTAATGTATTATATTTATAAAAATAAAATGAAGAAAATTAAATATTTAAACTGTGTAAAATAAAAAACATGAAAAAATATGAAAAAAGTGAAAATTCCTATAGTAAACATAAAAAATAGGATAGAGCAAAATATTGATATGTGTGACAATATCTTTTTCTAAATATGTATTTGTCCATGTGGCAATTCAGTTTTTAAACAAAAACTTGAATCTGGAGCATTCAAAATTAAATTATCCAGTAAAGCAAAGATCTTAACTACCATACTACCTGTGAATATAAAGTTAATTTAACACTGTAACCATGTGGGTGGGTGTGCATAAAAGTGTGTTTTATTTGTGTACAGGAATACTCACCAACAGCAAGGAAATTGGCTGTTGTTTTCATTGAACAAAAAAGTGAGAAAACACAGCAGCAGGGGAATTATCCAAAAGCAGAATGTGGTAGCTAGACTGAAAACATTGCAAACTACTTCTAAGATTTTTCAGTTCACGGGATTTTCTTAAAGTGGCTTACAAGCTTAGAGTTGAGCTGGCATGAACACAGGTTAGGAACAGCTTACATTGCTAAATGCAGGTATGCTCTAAGTCTCCAAATATGTGTTGCCCAAGACAATGTTCATCAGCTACACTACCACCCACTGTGCTCGTGAGTTCATCAAAGCTTGGCACTCCACAAGCAATTCCATCAATAGACACAGTGACCTACAACCAGCCTACAAACTCCTCAAAATCTTAATCAACCACACAGCCAGCCAGAGATAGCACTGGTGTCAACCCCCCTCCCAACTAGCACTTCACATCCCAATGACATCACTTGATGTAACTCCCATCACAAGACCCTCATTGACACACCTACACCTGAAGCCCTTATAAACAGAAAAACACTGACATACCCTAAACTCCACTAAAGATGTTACCTAGCCTGGTAATGAAATGTTCAGAAACCAACCACAAGCTCAGAGAGTGAACCTTCATCCTCAAGTCAATGTTCTCCATATATCTTAGGAGGAATGTTACTCCTACATACTCCAGACTATTTTTAACCAAAATCATGATATGTAGTAATTGTGGGCATTGTATCAACTAGATTGGGCATAAGATTATCTAAATAAGTTATTTTACATTCATCTTTCTACATCAGCCTTTTCCAATTGTTCCCTCAGAATAACAGAGTTGGAAGGTACTTTAAAGGACTTCTAATCCAACCCACTGCTCAAGCAGGAAACTGTATACCATTTCAGACAAATATTTGTCCAATCTATTCTTAAATCTATAGTTCCCAGAATCCTCTGCCTCATGCATGTTAGAAGGTAGCCCACTGAGGTTGGGAAAAGTGATCCTGAGTGACAGTCGCTTTGAATGAGTGAAAGCATTTCTCCATTAAAAACAGTTTGCATCATTTATGTCTATCACAACAAACAGATCAGGAATGAACAGTTTGTTCTCTTAGTTCAGGTTTATGAAATTGTACTTTGCTAACATATATCTAAGTTTATTAGTAAAAATGATGTTTTTCCTGGACTTCATGAGTACTGTCTTTAAATTTTAAACAATCAATAAGGAAAATGGAAAATGTAACAGAAAACAAACACATCCCCATAGCAACTATAACAAGAGTTATTAATGCTATGGAAGTTGCAGGTGAAGTATCTCCCCACAGGATATTATCTTAGAGGCTTCCTAAGCATAAGCTTCATTCCTGTTTCTCTTGTTACAGAAAGATACTACATAAATTGTTTATTGATTACTGAGTGAAAGGGGTAAAACTAGTATCTGAAGAAGCACAGTCTGTTTAATGTTGGATTTAACTCTGTCACCAGACAAATGAATTTATTGCATCATTCTACTCCTTTCAAGCCTTGCAATCTAGTAGCAAAGGCCAAATCTTGTATGAGTAAATCCATGAGTATATCATGCACTGAATAAAAGATGCACATATCAGACTATTTGTCTGGTGTGGTTTAATCTGACTCTGTGATTTAAAGCAAGGTACATAGTTTTATATCAGCAGGTATGTGACATTCATAGGATTCAGGAACTGAAGTCATAACTGAGACATCACTCAGGAACCAAGTAGAGACTATCTGTCTGGAAACATATTTATCATGCTAGTTTATGCCTGCAGTGGCCTAATGTAAATCAGGATCCCTCTTCGTTTACAATATCTCATTTGTCCTACAGAGAGTAACTTATCCCTTCCATCATATGGTGTTAAGAAACCAGCGGAGATGGTTCTCTGCCCCATTAGTGCCATAATAAATCAAGAGCTCACTACAGAAGGTCTATGTCTTTCTTCTACACTGAAGATAAATTTCACTGTATTTCTATAATGCACTTCTTCTCAGCTAAGTACCGAACAACAGAAAAAGTAGTGAAAATGATGTGCAACAAAAACGATAGCTAATAAAATAGCCCTATAAAAAAGCACAGCATTAATTCTACAAATATTGTAAAAACTGCATGTTTTTCCTATGTGGTTTTAAGGTTCTGCATTAATATGCTATTATTCCTATGTGGTTTTAAGGTTCTGCATTAATATACTATTAATGTACTATCATACTATACTATACTAATGGACATATACTATATCATGCTTTTGGGTAATGCAACATTGAGCCAGTATGAAATAGTCGGCAAAGATTGCATGTTTAAATCTTTTACTCAGTAACAACACTCATGGGATTTGTGGGAGCCTTAGCTCACAACTGTTTGTTAAGATAAAATGGCAGAAAGGGAATATTATGTACTAAATGCCCTAGAAATGAACTTACATTAATATTGCTCAACTTCCAGAATCATTCACTGTTAGTCATGTAAGGAAGAGTTGATGGGAGTTAAACTTAGCAAAATATGTGAAGACACAACAGTCAAAAGTGGTCTTTTCTGCTGCCACTTTCTGAAACTTCTAGAAGAATCAATTATCAAGAAATCATTGAAAAGTTCCTGTATACATCTGAGACCAATATAATTAAACAACGGTACAAGATCAGAATAAAAACAATCCAGTATACCAGAAACAAAATCTGGTAAAGATAAAAGAAGCAAAAGCAAACTGGCTTTTGGAATATTTTTGGTATTTGTGTGTCTCACTTAATGGCATCAAATTATTTCAAATTATTTCAAATTACTCATCACCCAGCAAATGAAATGAATAATAAACACCATTCTGCAGTATCATAACTGCAGCTTCATGCCTTAATTTAATCACCTGAGCAATCACCCATAATTACAGAACTGGGTCCTGTAAACTTTTGACTTATCAATTTTGGCATAATTTTATTTGCATAAAGAGTTTTTTGTGTGTCCTATGAATGTTTTGTTTAAGTACAAAGGCAAGGAAGACAAAAAGATCCTTGAAAATAGAGGCACAAAAAATTGCTCACAGAGCTGCTATAAAAACATGTGTTAGTTCTGAAACCTGCTGAGAGTCTATCCCTTTGCAGCAATTGTCTGTTATGGTTCCTCAGCTAAGCTTTTTTTCCCCACAGTTGCTATTAATTGTAGGAAGATGTTAAATAAAACATATATGGATTCCTGAGCCAATGAACAAATGCTTCAGAAGGAAAAGGATATATTTCGTTCCCTCTTGAGTTTCTTACCTCTGTTGCATAGAGAGAGGATTGAAATCTTTCCCCAAAGTAATACACTGGTCTGGTTCTTGTACAATATTTGGATAAGGTTGATGTGATGGTCCCTGACCAATCATGATCTCCTTCAACAGCTTCAGTTTGCTGGCATTGTAAGAAATTGGCTCTGTTGCTCCATCTCCAAGCACATCCATGTGGTGGGAGTCCAGTTCCATATCTATGTTTCTGGTAATTGCACCATCATCTTTGTTGTCCAGGTACATAGTTCTGGTACCAGATGAATTGTGTCCTGTGTTCTAAAAAAGGATGCAGACAAAATTGAACACTCATTTTCATCTCTTCTGTGCTAATTCAATGTGTTTTTGTCTTTAACAGAAAAATTGACCTACATCCATTTGCCATAAAAATATCAGTACAACTGATGATTTGGCCATTCATGGGTTTTCTTGAAATCCAAAGTATTATTTTAATAATACTTCATTGGTAATATGTTCAGTTAATTTAATAAAATGCACAACAGGTACATATTAAAAAGTAATGTTTTTTATGAATCATTGGAGCTTCCATTTTTATGCACTATATTTCTTTTACATAAACTGATAAGCCATACACTTTATTTGTTCCATTTCTCTGGCTATCCATCTCAGTCAATTAACCTGAGCAGTTTATAATTCAGAAAATATATTACAATTTAAAATTTTAAAAATCATTTTAAAGCAATGAAACAGTAAAACCAGTAAAAACCATTAAAAACATCCAATTTGACATACACAAGAGCAAAATATTTGTTCAGTTAGTAATATGGGCAGAAAAGGAGGCCATTGGTACATATGGCACCCCAGGAACATAACCAGGGTTTTAAGACCTTACACAAGACTAAAAGGGTTAAACCCATTCTAATCTCTGAAAGGAAGATGTTCCATATTGCAGGGCCAGTGCAGAAAAAGACGGACTTCTGCTTGACCTAGTTGGATGGGTAGAGACTCTTGAAAAAAGGCACTTCCTCAGATCCCTTAATCCCAAGCCATGTAGGGCTCTATAAGTCATCACCAGCACCTTAAATTGTATCTTGAATTGTACACACCAGTAATTAGTGTGGCTCACTCAGGAATAGTGTTACATGTGCCATATATCTGGTACTATTTGCTACTCGCACAGCCACATATTGCACCAGTTGGAATTTTTGAATGGTCTTCAAGAGCAGCCTGATGTAGAACATATTACAGTAGTCTTGAGGTTACTGTTCTGACCAAGGCTTCCTGAGACTGTAATTAGAGATATAAAGCTGGGTGTCATCTGTATGTCGATGATATCTCACCTACAGACTACCTCACCTAGCGGCCTTATGTAAATATTAAATAGAAGGGAAGAGAGAACAGAGCCCTGAGGCACCCCACAAAGTAGGGGCCTTGGACTAGATCTCTTTCTCTATTAACACTGACTGGAACCAGCCCCAGAGGAAGGAGAAGAATCAGCACAATACAGTGCCACCCACACCCAGTTTCCAGAGCCAGTATAAAAGGATACCATGATCAATGGTATCAAATGCCACTGAGAGGTCAAGAAGAGCCAAGACAGATATACTACTTCTATTGCATTCCCACCAGAGGTCATCCATCAGCACAATCAATGCCATCCCTGGTCTGAACTCTTCCAAGTGAGAGGAACTTTAAAAGCTGGTGGGACTATTCCCTCTCTTTATTATATATTGTTATACATATTATTATATATTATACATGTAAGCTACATTTTGCATAAACTGTCTGGTTCAGTGATCCCTTACTAATTGACCATGACTGTAAATTCTAAGGAATTTTGCTTTTATCGTAAGTGGAGAAAATGGAATTCTGTAATGGGAAAATTAAAGACTCTGGTTGACTCTGGATTCTTTCCCCTTTTCTCCAGCCAACATGGGAAAGAGAGAAAGGGTAGGGGAGAGAGAGATGGATTGCTACAGAAGGCCCATTTAAGCCATGGATGTCTAAAAGGATAGTGATTCATTCATCAGGATGAATATGGTAGCATCTTTGCTAACTAATATATTTTATTAATTAAACAAACATTTCTGAGCTCCAGCTCCTTTCACCAATGGATAGCTCACTTCATAAAACCTGTTAATTGCAAAAGTTGCTATCAGATTCCTTCTGAATTTTGGCAACCACAGACTAATATGTCTCTTCTCCTATAATTACCCCATTGGATAAATGCATCATCATCCATTTTTAACATGAGATGATAAGGGAGTTGAAAGTAATGTTGCTTGAACAAGAAGATCTGCCTCTAACGCTACTTTACAAAATGTATTTATTTATCACATTCACATAGCTGTTCATCTCAGAAGAAGTGATTCTGGCAGCACATAATAATTAAAGAATGATATATATATATATAGAATAGCATTTAATATATATGTTTTAAAAAATTAAATTTAGCCATTAAAACATATACAAACCTCAGGCAGAAAAAGAATGAGTATATCCACCTTAAGAGTGGAGCAATCTAAACATGTTTCTTGAGAAACCAGGCTGGTGACATAACCAGACCTTGAGGGACTTTCAAAACATCTAAAAGAGATGAAATTAACCTAATATTAGGGGAGAGATAGGATAGGTGCCACAGTAGAGAAGTCCAACCACCCAGGATCTACCTCTGGCAGATGGTATCCACATCATACTTTCTCTGCCAGAAATAATGGGGGAGGGCTGATGTACTTGAAGAGAGGAAGTTCCTGAGATAATCTGGCCCCATGCCACAAGTTCCTAGCAGCCATCTTCCCCCAGATTTCCAAGAGAGCTCATTCACCGAGAGCACCCAGTCCTTAATCTCTTGCTCCTGTCCCATTCAGTCCTTCATTCTATTGCTTGGCAGTGGTCATGCCACTGAGGACTCAAGGGTTATGGATCAGAAAGCAGAATTGCAAGAAGTCACGGGAAGTACAGGTAGTCCTCAATTTATGACCAGCTGCTTAATAACCATTCAAAATTATTACAGGCCCAGAACAGGTGCTTTATGGCCTAAAGCCATAAAGGTTGTCTAAAATGTCATGCCACACACACATACACACACGGGTGCTTGGAAACTGGCTTTCCTTTAGAACTGGTTGCAGCATTCTAGGGTCACATGACCACTATTTGCAATGTTTTTTTTTTGCTGATTTCCAGGGAAGGGGGTGAAACATTTGAAAGAAAGAGTTCACGCCTACAACTGTGGCATTTGCTTAACAACCATGGATTCACTTAACAACTGTGATGAGTCGCTTAAAAACAGCTGCAAAAAATACTGTAAAATTGGGGCCAGTCCTGTGGTAGCCTTGACTTACATCCACAATTATTTATGATTGGAAATGCAGTCCAAATTGCAGTGATGAGTCAATGGGATGAGTCCTATTTCTGCCTCTTTCTGATGTCCCGCCTAGGTGCTCATTGTCCCCTTCATCCAAGGAGCAATCCAGACAGACTTTACTATTTATTGAAGCAATATGATCAAGTGAGAAGAAAGTGGAGGGAAAAGAGCTCTAATCAAAACAATTACCTCTGAGTGAAAAGAAACTACAAAGCACAGTGTGATTTTGGAAAACATGGTCCAATGTATGCCTGACATAAGCATGGAGAATTAAACAAAATAAAACCAGCATCTCCATTCTTTGCCACTGGAAGCACCTGAATAAAAACTCTATCTGTATGACAGATAACTTCCTCTCTTATACATATACATAATAACAAAAAATATTTGAAGATATTGTGCTGTGTTGGGTTTCTGTTTAAAATAGCACACTTCCCAGATGTGCATGAGTTAACAACTGAACTGATCAATTCTTGAACTGTTCCCCATTGTTAAATACTTGATTAACTTATCCACCTTACAAAGCAGCATTTAAGCAATGATCCACAACAAAAATCACTGTAAAAGGCATGAAATGCTATAAATACAGAATTTGTAATCTCTTTCACCTACATTATGGTATGATGGGTAACAATGTGCATTTTTACAAAAAAAATAAGCATACACTGACCTCTTGTGGCAGGCATACATCACATTTAAACTGGCATTTCAGTAAAAGAAATGGCTAAATTGAATCTGCGCAAAGTTGATCCAGTTACAATACATGCGGCACAAAAATATCAATCCATTCCCATTATATTTAAGAGCCTTTACTTTTTGGAAGTAATAAACCAACATCTGCCCATGTTAAGAGCAGTATTTATTTGTGCAGCATTGTTGGTAGCTGTAGTATTCTCCTGTGAAGCATCAGCAAATGTTAGGTTCCTACACTAAAAAGTTTACCATGTAAAAATCACTGGGAATTGCTATGCATTGGATTTAAAGCTTAAGTGGGGAGGCATCTTCATTCCTCCAGATCAAGTTGTGAGCAATTCTGGAATAAGCACATGAAAAAGAAGAGACTTCTGTATGTTGCTATCAGTTTTTCAGGGTATGAGGAATTGAACTGCTGGGAATTTGGGAATGAGAAATCTCTTCTCATGTGGGAGGGAAGAGGAGGAAGGAAGGAGGAAAATATGTTTAAGAGAAGACACCAATAATATTGTATTCTTAGTGCATGCACAGACGGAGTATATTCCTTTTGAATTGAAAGACCTGAAGCTATCAGGATTGACTTCTGTCTGAGGGGCTAGAGTAAAACTGCCTGCTCCTCCCAATCAACTGACAGTGTAATCTTGATGATACTTAATTCAGTGCAAGCCTACTCAGATGCGCAGGTAATATTAAATTCTTTAAAAGAGCAATGACTCAGAATTGGTTAGGTCCAAAGAGTTCTTTTTCAGTACTTGAAAAGCTAAACACTTGTCCAAATATATAGATCTTATAAGAAGCGTTGCAATCCACTTCCTTTCAAAAAAAGTTATCTTCTTTTCTATCAGGTCTGAAAACTGACTAAGTAGAAATCAGGTTGCAAAGCAGTCTATTTCTGTATTCCATGTCCTTCAGCCACAATATGTAGTTGTTCATAGGAAGTACAAATTAACTAATTTCATCCCCATAAAGTTTCCTCTTCCCTCATTTCCATTAAATATTTACAGTCTACCTTATAACTATTTAGAGGAAAGTCAACCATACTGCTATGCATAGCTGTTGGTTGACAATATTATCAGTGTTGCTAGTCCAGATAAAACACATTAAACAAGAGCATTCTTCTTGAGACTGTCAAGGTGAAGCGGAAAAGCAGCAATATCCCATTGCCCAGGGTGGATAAGAAAAGATAAAAGCTTGATAAAAAAAATCCAGTCTGTTCTCCTCCATGTAATCCCAGTTCTATCCTACAATAATATCATTAGGAATTTGTTTCTGTATGTAAGGGATTACAGGTAGTCCTCGACTTATGACCACAACTGAGCCCAAAATTTATATTAAGTGAAATATTTGTTAAGTGAGTTTTGCCTCATTTTATGACCTTTTTCGCCACAGTTGTTAAGTGAATCACTGCAGTTGTTATGTTAGTAACTTGGTTGTTAAATGATCTGGCTTCCCCATTGACTTTGCTGGTCAGAAGGTCACAAATGATCCCTGGACATTGCAACTGTCACAAATACAAAACAGTTGTCAAGCATCTGAATTCTGATCATGTGTTCATGCAGATGCTGCAACGGTCATAAGTGTGAAAAATGGTCATAAGTCACTTTTTCCACTGCCATTGTAACTTTGAACAGTCACTAAATGAACTGTTGTAAGTCAAGGTTGTAAAGCAATCCAGAGCAACTTATATGTATTATTTCTTTATATCCTTCCCTTATTATTTTACAAATAACTCAAGGTTGAGACCTATCTAACACATTTTCCTCGTCCTATTTTCCCATAACAACAAGTCTGTGAGATGGATTGAACTAAGAGAGTGTGACTGGTCTAAAATCATCCAGATGGCGTTCATGGATAAGGAGGACTTGAACTCATGGACTCCTACTTTCTACCTGGTATCATACCCACTAGACCAAATTGGCTGTTATTATAGTCCCAACACACATGGGAGGCCATCAGTGGAGGCATACCCCAGTTCTTGGATCAGTTGCCCCAATAGTCAAGGACCTCACACTCCTCTTTCAACCCACTCACATAGCTCCCCCCACTTGGTTCACCTACCACTAAATCATTTTGGATTAGTAGACCCATGTTCAGAAATATTCTAAGTGGCAGGTCACGGGTACAATTAAAGCATTATAAGGAGTCATGAGGCACCTCCATCCTACTTCACCATCTGCCTGTCTACTGTACCTATTCTCTGGATAAAAGAGAAAACAGACCGAACTCTGGTTAATTTCACTTAGGGTCTAATAATGCCCAATTGGATATACTCAAAGGAATGTCACTTGTGCTTTTTTTTATTTCTAAAGACCCATTATGTCCTAGTTTAGCAACAAAAAAAAGCTTAATGCTCTTTCCCAAAAATCAGTAAGCCTATGAATAAAAGGAGCCCAAATATCATAGGCATTTTGGAATGTGCAGTCAGGTATCACTCTACTGGAAGCCAGGTGTTCAGTCTCTCTCACAACTCAAGCCAAAATGCCCTTATAGGGCAATGCCTATATACAGGTGAAACTCAAAAAATTAGAATATCATGCAAAAGTTCATTTATTTCAGTAATGCAACTTAAAAGGTGAAACTAACATATGAGATAGACTCATTACATGCAAAGCAAGATAGTTCAAGCTGTGATTTTTCATAATTGTGATTATTAAGTTGCATTACTGAAATAAATGAACTTTTGCACGATATTCTACCTTTTTGAGTTTCACCTGTGTATATGTGTGTGTGTGTGTGTGTGTGTATATATATATATATATATATATATATATATATATATATATATATATATATCCCTCCCTCCTCCCCACTCCCTCTCTCTCTCTCTCTGTCCCCCATCACCAAAATCATAAGTGATTTTCATATAGCAAACTTATGTCAGGAAAAGGGGTAATGGCTACTTTAAACCTAAACAGCTAAAGATAAAGTTTTGCCTTGCAGCAGCTGAGAATGAAACAAAAATGACCTCATGAGGTATGTTCTTCAGCAACAGGTCTTTATGTTATAGTTAATTGGTCATAAGGATAAGCCATAGACTCCTATTCCCAGGTAAAATCATGTAAAGCAAGGATATTTTCTGAGGCTTTCTTTCTGCTTCTGCAACACCATTACATCTGTATTCTTGTCAAATCCAATTGTACATAATACCATGTTCAGATTAAAATGTGATACAGTGTCACATGGCAATGCATAATGTTCTATTAGCTGGTATGGTGGAATTTATGGCTGAAAGGAAGGTACAGGAAGTTAAGAGTTAGAGAATAGTCCAGCTTGGACTCCATAAGTGAGAGGAAACATATGAGATCAAACCCTTAGGTCTATATCAGGATTTCCCAGGGGATAGCAGGAAGTCTGGCAAGATTCTTGTGAAGTGATGAATTAACAATAAAGGTTTGACTTAAGCCTCAAAGCTGTTCTGTTTGCTTGCACCTGACAGGTGGGAAAGTAGGAAGAACTGGAAGCTATTTTAATTTGAGAGTATCACCTGTCATTAGCAGCTAAAGCTATTGTAATTTTTGTACAACTAAATAGCATACATCAGGTTGTTTTTTTACTCACACACAGAAATGACAAATCTAGATCATATTTCCAGGAGGGAGGGAAGGAGGAAGTATTGTTAGTCAAAGATACACACTTGTATATTTGTAGAACCATGATCTACTTTTGGAAAAAAATCCATGATTTTGTTGACTGCTCATTATTTTTGCTCTACCTGCATCAAAGGGAAGTTATGGGGAAAATTCTAAAACATATTCTACAACTTACAGAGAAATTACACTCAACATGAAAGATTACAAATAGTTTGAAGGAACATATTAAAGAGGGAGAAATATCACGAGAAAACAGTTAGAGAACATATCATGTGCTGCATAAGTAATTCAATGTAGCACGTTGTACTGAAGGTGAAAAAGTATTAGCCATCCCTACAGAGAAGATTTGTCTGTGCTATACAAAGGTCACTGCTGCAGGTAGGTTTAATCAACTGTAAAGACAGATTTTGCCTTGCAGTTGTTCAGCATGCTCATAAAATATATAAAAACTATATAGCAGAACTGAAAAAAATTCTAGGACATATTTCTACAATATAGGTTCTCCAAATGGGTTGAATTATGATGTTCAATACCCCCATATAACACATATCTGTGGATGAGAAAATTTCAGGTCAGCCCATTTTTGGGAATGTGACCTTTGACCTTTTGGAAAGTACCAAAAGTTGGAAAAGACCAACCTAGAGAAAAACTTCAATTTTAAACCACTTCCAGTAATTCTCCCTATTGGTATTATCATCCGATTGTTTATAATAACATAAAGTGGGGGGAAAAGGTATATCAGTTTTAAAATATTGGTGGCTTACTTGTTAAGGATAGATAGATAGATAGATAGATAGATAGATAGATAGATAGATCTATCAGCAAACATCAACTCCATCAACCAATCAAGAAGCAACAACACAGCCAACAACACAGCCAACCAATCAGCAAACATCAATTCCATCAACCAATCAAGAAGCAACAACACAGCCAACAACACAGCCAACCAATCAGCAAACACCAACTCCATCAACCAATCAAGAAGCGACAACACAGCCAACAACACAGCCAACCAACCCGCTTACAACAGAGCCAGCACACCACACCTCCCCTCCAGTATTTATAGAGAGAAGGCAGCTCAGATCACACTTTGCTGGCACAAGCACAAAGCCGAAGACACCAGCCTGAAGATGGCGAGTGGGATCTCGTCGAAACGTCACCAAGATACTCTCAATCTTACACGGGACAAGACCTGAATACACCAAGACTTACATAGATATAGATATAGATAGATATAGATTAGATATAGATATAGATATAGATATAGATATAGATATAGATATAGATATAGATATAGATATAGATATAGATAGTTCATGGTCATACATTCAGGCTTTAATTTTTAATGAGGCCAAATCCTGACCCTTAAGTATAAATGAAATTCTCCTTAGCTGTGACAAACTGAATTTCTGTGTCTGTTTGGTTATTATACAACATATCCAGATATCAGGGTTAGAGAGAAAGGCTTGCAGATCAAAGGGTATTATTATTATTAAACAGATCTGAGACTTGATCTCACTTCTTTTAGAAATTAAGCACTTTAAAAGTATAAATTCAGCACTAGCTCCCCCTGCAACAATTCAGCACTGCAATGATTCCAAATCTTTCTGAAGCTACCTGGCAGCTTTTCATGCTGAGAAATAAGCATGCTAAAGTACATTTCAGGAGGGAGAATAAAAGTATTATTGTACCTAGAGTGACATATCTGAATTATTGTTATTCTGCAGCGTCAATCTTGCTTAGATCTCCCTTGATAAACAGCAGGTGTTTCAATTCTGTAGCTCTGCACCAGCATTCTAAGGAAGTGCCCTCCCTCTCCAAAGTTTGATGATGCACCTCTTCAACTCTGATTAGCCTAATTTTCTTTTGTAAAACAGATGTTGGCAACTTACTTTCTCAATCCAGATTTTTTTTTACTCTTCTTTGCCATCCTTTTCTCGAGCCATCTGAGTATTGAGTGACTTACAGTGTTGCCAAACTGACAAGTGTTTCTATACTGAACCTTTCCAGGGTGTGAAATTGGGTATAGAATGCTGGTGTGCATCTTTCTGACATCATGTTTTGTCAACTTCATTCTCTACTCATTCCAACTTCGCATAGTCAGTGGAACAGGTGATCTGTACTACTGTTTGTCTGGATACCTCTCCATATATATAGCACCATACCCTGTTTTATATATTTTCCAGATTGTGTTTGGAGTTATAATATGGTTGCCCAAGCATGAAAATAATTAATGAATGCCTGTTGGGTCAAATTGCTTACTTACCTAACCTTCCTCTACTTTCAGTTACTGTGTTAGCAGATAATCAAATACCATAAAGGGACTTATAAAGGTCACAGTTATAATAATCTCTCACATTCAGTGAGAGTTCCCTGAGGATGGGCTCCAATATGAGTCCTAAAAATTGGAAGACTAAACTTTTGGTCCTCGTGATTGATCCAGATTGGATCCTGGTGACAGTTATGTCCTTTTTCCATCTTATGTCTTTTTCAAAGAAGCTCCATTCCATTCTCCACTATGTTTTTTTCTTTCTCCCTCTCCAGTGGATCAGCATTACTTGATTCACAGACCATATTCAAACCTTAGGCTGTTTTTAGAGGAAGTTTAGAGGGAATTTTTAATTTTCTAAATAGCAATGTATACTGCTTTACAGTGCTTTACATCCCTCTCTAAGTGGTTTACAGAGTCAGCATATCGCCCCCAACAATCTGGGTCCTCATATTACCCACCATGGAAGGCTGAGTCAACCTTGAGCCTGGTGAGATTCGAACTGCCAAATTTCAGGCAGCCGGCAGTCAGCAGAAGTAGCTTGCAGTACTGCACTCCAACCACTGCGCCACCGTTGGCTAAAGGGATGCTTTTGATATTTCTGCAAATTTCCTTGTTTTCTGTTAACTCCCATTTCAGCATGCATGGATGTTGGCTACATAACTGATAGTTAAGGAATGAGTAATTAATCCACTGCATAATACAATAGCATAGGTTCGCTTGCATTGAATATAACTCCTGGTGATTGTATGGAAACATTCATGTAGTTTCTTGGTAGCAGTAATGTGAAAATGGCTTGGCATTACTTTCCTCCAGGTGATTCTCTGCCTGGTTTATAGCATGGACTTCCTCTTGATCTAAATAGGGGCCCTTTGCCAAGTTTGACTAGAAGTGCCAATTCCTGTGGCAAGCAAATAGCACAGGTGACTTAAGCTCCCTGCATCTACAGTATTATTATTATTATTATTTATTAGACTTGTATGCTGCCCTCTCTCCCTAAGAACTCAGGGTGGCTCACAGAATAAAAAATACAATACAATAAGTTAACTAAAAATAATTAAACAGTACAAGCCTAATATTAAACATTAAAACTATTAAAACCATTAAAATTTTTAAAAGAAACCCCCTTCCCCTCTTGGTTCAGTCCAGGCCGGCCTGCTGAAATAACCAAGTCTTTAGGTCATGGCAGAAGGAGAGGAGATCTGGAGCCAAACGAAGGTCCAAGGGGAATTGATTCCACAGGGTGGGTGTCCCCACAGAGAAGGCCCTACCCCTGGGCCCCGCCAGCCGACAATGTCTGGCCGACGGTATCCCAAGGAGGCCCTGTCTGTGGGAGCATACAGGGCGATCGGAATGTGATGCCGGCAGGAGACATTCCCGCAAGTACCCCGGACCCAAGCCATGTAGGACTTTATATGTTGTTACTAAAACCTTGAATCTCACCCGGAAGGCAACCGGCAACCATGGATCATGTCGAGTATGCCACTCGACATGATCCATGGAGTAGAAAGTGGAAAGTGATAATGAATCAAGCCCTTGAATTGGGTTCAATTTCTTTGTTCTGGAGTGCTGGATAATAAAATATAAAAAACAGCATTTTTATAAGTCAAGAGTTGCTCCAGACATTACAGTTTCTTTCTAGATCCAGGACATCTTGGGAGATCTCCATGGAGAAGCATCATCTGTTAAAATCACCCAGTGGAGATCTACAGTAACACTTCTCAGCCTTCTCAGTAAGATGAAGTGCATAGCACAGCAATACATGATCAGTTTCCATACTATGCTTATTTATTTACACCTCTGTAAAGGATTTAGTCCCTACTCTTCAAGCAGGCAGATTCCCTGTATGGCTTATACCTCAATAAAAAAGCAGGAAATATTTTCTCTTCTGATTAAAAATACATCCCAAATAGAAAAATAAAACCTCAGATGCCAGTTCTTAGTGATGCTCTGTATTAGCCAACCAAGAAAACAAGCCTCACCCCCAGGTTCAAAAAATACCTATTTTCTTCAGTTTCTTCACAGTAACCCTAATACACTAAAAAGAATTAGGGGTGACATGATAGCAGTATTTCAGGATTTGAGGGGCTGCCACAAAAAAAGAGAGGGATCTCCAAAGCACCAGAGGGCAGGGCAGGAAATAATGGCTGGAAACTGATCAAAGGGAGAGGCAACCTGGAATTAAGGAGAAACTTCCTAACAGTGAGGATAATTAAGCAGTGGAACAGCCCTGCCTTCAGAAATCATGGATGCTCCATCACTGGAGGTTTTAAAGAAGTCTGGAGTCACTTGTCTGAGATTGTACATTGTAGGTTCTCCTGCTTGAGCAGGGGGCTGGACTAGAAGACCTCCAAGATCCCTTCCAGCTCTATTCTATTCAATGGATGGAAACTATTCAATATCCTAACCCTAATACACAGGTTTAAGTTCAAGGCAGTCTCTGATTATCCTGGCCTTCAGGCATTTTGCTTGCGTCCAGTTTGTGGCTGGTAAGGTTTGGGAGCTCATATGACATCTTTCTTCCCATTCACCTCCACCACCAAAGGTAGATCCTGTCTGCTGCTCTTATTCATAAGGAAGTGGGTTCCAGTGACCTCTTTGAGAAAAAGGAGGTAATAAAAATGGCACCTTGACGGTTAGCTCCTTCTTGCAGGCAACTCTGGTGGTCTCTGTGAAATGAAAGAAGGACATGAGAAGGTGGCAAGTCCTTCTTGCTCTTGCTTCTCTGCCTAAAGAGCTGCACACAGCTATATAGAAAAGAGGCAAAACATAGCATGTTCAGCATATAGTTTGGAGTGCCTACTCACCTGTTCAAAGAATGCAAATGAAGGCCATATTGATTTGCCACGTTTTTCCATTGCTAAATTCCTAACCTCACTTAGCTCAGTGTTTCCCAACCTGGACAATTTTAAAATGCGTCAACTTTAACTCCCAGAGTTCTTCAACCGATAGAGCCATTGGTAAGAATCCACACATCTCAAAGTTGCCTAGGTTGTGAAGTAGACCATCTTCACTCTGTCAAGGACCTTGGAGTTCTCATCTCTGATTATCTAAGTGCTAGAGCCCACTGTAACAACATTGCCCAAAAGGCAGTAAGAGTTGTTAACCTAATTCTACAAAGCTTTTTCTCCGGTACTATTGTACTACTAACTAGAGCATACAAAACATTTGCTAGACCAATTCTTGAATACAGCTCATCTGTCTGGAATCCGCACTGCATGTAGGACATTAATACAATCGAGAGAGTCCAGAAATATTTCACAAGAAGAGTCCTCCACTCCTCTACTTGCAGCAGAATACCCTATGCGTCCAGACTTGAAATTTTAGGCTTAGGTAACTTAGAACTACACCGCCTTCAGTCTCTAACTATCCATTACAATGTCCTACCTGTCAATGACTACTTCAGCTTCAACCTCAACAATACACAAGCACACAGTAGATACAAACTCAGGGTAAACCATACAAAACTCAATTGCAGGAACTAAGACTTCAGCAACTTCAGAGTGGTCAATGTCTGGAATACTCTACCTGACTCTGTGGTTTCTTCCACTAACCCCAAACACTTTAACTTCAGATTGTCTACTGTTGAGCTCACCCCATTCCTAGGAGGTCTGTAAGGGGCATGCATAAGTGCACCAACGTGCCTACCATCCCTGTCTTAATGTTCCCTTTTATTCATATCTATTTCATGTATTAAAAATGATGTTTATACATATATATATATATATATATACCTGTACCTGTGAAAATCTACGAAAATCTACAAAAACAAAGACCCGAACACGCCAAGACCTGCATATGTGTGTGTGTGTGTGTGTTTTTTCTTACGTTTTCGTGGGTATTTATATGTATGGTATTCAGCTTTGTTCGGGTATTTTCCCAGATCATTATAGTTGTGCCTTTAAAGATAGTCTGGTAGAACACACTTCCTCACTAGTCCAACACATGAAAGCCACAGGTCATAGCATTGACTTCAATGGCACCAAAACCCTAGCCACTATAGAAAACCCCAGCTACAGAGTCATCAGAGAAGCCATAGAAATTGATAAAATACCTAATAGTATGAATAGAAGAGATGACTCCACCAGACTGTCAATTATCTGGAAGCCTGCACTCACAAACAAAAAAATCTCCACACCACAAGCCAAGCAAACACCTGGGTACAAACAGACTCCCCCTGATACCTCCAGCCCAAACACACCCCAGCCAGCCACCCAGATGAAACCTAGCTTCCTAATAAACGATAGCCGGCCATTCACCCAAAGCCAAGCCGCGCTGAAAGCCCCCAATACATGAAACACCATGTTGCCAGCCAATCAAGACCAAAAAATGCTACAAAACAGACAGAAGATATTAGAAACACCAATCAAACAGAACACCGTAAACTCCAAGACCAATAAACACAGACCAAGACTCCCAACCAATCAGGATGAAGAAAAAACCATTCTAACAAAGCACGAGGCTAGTACCAAATTTAAAACAGAAACGGCTTCAAAAGTCTGACACACAGACAAACCCAATACACAAGCCTGATTTTGGCAGATGAGATGAGATTAATGATATATATAATTAAATGCACGATTGACAAAATAAATAAATAAAATAAAGAGTAGCTCATTCCTGCAATAGCAGCCATTTTGCATGTCACTCATGCCTTAGTTACTTTTTGATTGGACTCTTGTATACTTCTTGAAGCACCCATATAACATTTTATGCTGAAACATGCAATGATTGCTGAATGTTGGTTGCTACCTTAAAAGCCCTTCGTGGTTTGGGGCTGGATATCTGCAGGACCATTTTCTCCCAATAAAGCTGCCCAACTAAGAATTATAAACACCGAATAGTGGCAGGGGATAAAGAAAGCTAGAAGATGGCCAGTTTAATCTGCTGGAAGAGACTTCCAAGAGAATAAAATTTATCCAGAGAATCTGAATTAAAGCAAACTGTAAAGGAAAGTCTGATCTGGAGCTTTGACAATAGACACTACATTTGCCCCCATTCCCATGTCTTTCAGCTGACTGGCTTGAGGATTATGTAAAATTGGCAGCGGTTTAATGAGACCTTCAGATCATTTTGATTAACAGCTGGATGTTCAAAAGCTGCCTCATAGAAAGGTTAAGACAGCTGACTTGGGTTCACGTATCCCCTCAGATATTCTTTCTGCTAGTGCTGCATACTTCTAAAACTGGCAAGCTGATCACATGCAGAGTCATCCCAAAAGAGTCAGCCTTGCCAACATTTCAGAGGAAAGCAAATCGTTTGTCCTCAAATATACTTTAGAATTTTCCCTTCCCACATTTAACTTTTTTCTGTTAATTTGCCATAGAAAATGATTTGCATCAGGAAATTACGCAGTGTTGAAACACTAGTTCCCAAGCATGACATTGTAAAGATTGAAAAAAAAAGTGCAAAAGAATAGCTTTCTCAATTATGCTAATGAATTGCTTAGGTTGCTTCCAATTAGAAAGCAAAACTATGCACTACGAAGCTTGAAGCAAAGCTAATCAAATCTTTAATGCATTGTTTAAAACATCAATGATTTTAGATTACAAAGATGGTAAAACCCAGTTTGGGTGGTTATCATTTAAAAGTGCCACTAAATATACAACAAGACAAATGGAAGAACTATTAACATTCATAGAAGGGCGGGAAAACAATGCTAATGTTCACAAGCATACTAATTTGAAATTTGTTCTAAGGAAAAAAAAGCATTTATACTTTCAAAGAAATGTCTTTGTATTTGATGTGAGAAAGTCACCTTGCTCATAATTTAAGTGGATATGAAGAGTGTGAATGGGAATATGAGGGGTAAATGTGGTATGCAGGACTAAAATGGGAAGAAGCCTGCTAAAGGTACATGTTAAAAAAACCTTGTATTTCTCTCATGTGGCCCATTAAAACCACCTCATTAAACTGTATGAAGCAGATGCTTGAGGCAGAGGTTTTCAGGAGTGTTATGAAAGGGCAGCAAACTGGTTCTTTCTTAAATTGTTATTGTATTTTTATTGTCTGGGATAGAGAAAGGTGTGCATGGAGTAACATGTCCCATGTACCAAAATAACTTAACTAATTTTGTGTCTTTGATTGGCACAGGTTGTCCAGATTCAGGTGTTAGGTTGTTGGTATTTTTTCATATCTTGCTAACTGAGATACCAGGGGATGAATTAGAATTTTCCACTATCTAGCACTGCATCCTAACCTATAACCCTAGAAAAATCTCTAAGATGCCTGGCTGACATTACAGTATCTATATTTTTGTCTTCTGAAGCAATTTTGCAGCTTGGAGTAGAAAACTCTTTAAAACAGTATCAAACAATATAACAATCCAGGCCACGAATGTAATTAATTTTTAACAGTTTTTTCCTGAAAAGCTAAAAGGGCAAGTATAAACACTATACTTCCAGAAGTCATGGCAGGTGAAAATGTTGTCAAAATCACACTTCCCATATTTGATTGACCCAACAAGTTGGCAATAGACTACTTTTGCTATTACTGAAAAATACAAATAAGTAAAAATCAAGGGAAAGGTGAAATTATATGCTCTGAAAACATTAATTTAATTGTCATTGTTCTCTACTGCAAATCTATAATTGTAAGTGAAATTGCTCGTATAGTCCTATCTGCCTGCCAACTTAAAATAATACGCTGAATATATTTTGTACCTGTTGAAGTCAAATCTAGATCATAATAGTGTCATGACAAATGTTAATATTGAGCAAAACTTAATTTAGCTGATGAAGGAAGTCTATGTTTACACTATTTCCTCCAAGTATTTAAAAAGGTTCAACCCTAGATGTACTCTTAAATGGATCTCATAGTTTGTTTTTGGATACTCTACTTCTAGTTTACTTTGAGTCTAATCTACAGCCCAATATTATCTAGAAATCTTCTGTTTAATTCCTAACTAGCCTAATCCTACTTAATTTATGAGCTCAGATAAGGTAGACCAGATGATGCAACCCATTGAATTTACAAATTTTCATTTAATAAAAACTCCAATAATATTAAATTGGCAGCATATAGCAAATGTTCTATAGATATCAGCATAAGTTTTTACATAAATTGGAAGCAAAAGTCTGTCCTTAATTTATTAAAGTTGTGACATGGTCACAAGGCTCCCATTGAATTAATTAATCAATTTAATGAAATATTTCTACTTAGAAAGCATTTAAAGCACTAGTTAATTAAATTAAGTACTTTCAGCATCTAGAGCCAAATTACCCTCATTGCTATCATCAAAAAATTCAAAGGGAAGAAGAAACATTTGGATTTGGATTTTTTTTTTCTTGGCACTCAGCAAAGGCTTCCTAATAAGGGAACGGTGATTATTAGACAAGGATTTGTGTGCATGCAATTAATTAATTTCAATGTATCCATACTGTGATGTTTTAGTGAAATATCAGTTGTGAAGATTATGTGTGAAGATTGCCTGCTTATAAGCTAAAATGCCTATGATTTACCATTAAGAACATTTGTGTTCTTGAACTACAGCATGAACTACAGCAGGGCTGTCAAACTTGTGGCCTGCAGGTCAGAAGGGTCACACGCTGGCCATACCCACACCTGGTTTAGAAAAGGGGAGAAAAGTTGTGATATGTCACATGATGCCGCCATGACGACGTGAGTTTGACACCCCTGAACTACAGGAAGTGACAGCTCCTCACTGACCTTGAGAGACCTTTAGAAAAAAGAAAGCAAGAGTCTGATCCAGAAAGCATATGGATAATAAGCTCAACATCCTGGAAAAAGGTCCAGTAAATACCTAGATAATAGGCTCAACTATCCTGGAAGAAGGCAATAGCAAACTACTACTATTTTGTTGCCCAAAACTACGTGGATGTTGTCTACAAAGTCCCCAAGATTCAAACCAGACTCCAGTGATCTCATCTTACATCTGATTCAAACCCTAAAGCAAAACTGTCCACTTTTCCCATTGGCTAACTGTGCCTCTAGAAGACAGATAAAGAGAATTAAGCTTTAAAATAAAGAGTCCTGGAGGCTGATATTACGATTTGTAACAAGCTAGCATTCTCTAATATTTTTTTCTTTAATTTAAAAAAACAGTTACAATTTAAACACCAAGATGGGCAGCAATTCTGGCACATTTACAAAGGGAAGTGTTTGTGAGCATCACCATAGAAACCTCACTTTGAGTATAGAAGTAAATGAAATCTGTCATCTATTCCCAAACTATTTGGGCCTTTGTGGAGTGTGCATGTATCACATGCAGAAAAATTGCTGTGGCTCTTAAGCATATTAACTAAATAGCATTTTAAAAATGGAAATAGTTATAGTTAAATCAAGAAGTAAATCCTTAGTAAATGAAGGGAGACAATACAATGAATACAAACCATTGCACTTGCAGAAAATTGAATATTGATGTGTGTAGGTATTAAAGCCAAGGAGTTTAGTCAGCATCTGTCAGATAAGATCGCTCAGATTCAGGCCAGTCTGGACTCCGACTGCTTAGAGTCTGACGGGAGTGGAGCGACAGGTCTTATGGATTCCATCTGGGAAGAGTTTGATCCTGTGACTCCGGATGAGGTGGCCAGGATCATGGGGAAGCTGAGTGCTGCCACAGGTTTATTGGACCTGTGTCCCTCCTGGCTGGTTTACGCTGCCCAGGAGGTTACACGAGGCTGGCTCCAGGCAGTGGTCAATGCTTCTTTGAGTGAGGGATCCTTTCCTTCTGCCTTGAAGGAGGTGGTGGTGAGGCCCCACCTCAAGAAGCCTGCCTTGGACCCAGCTATTTTGAACAACTTTCGTCCTGTCTCCAACCTTCGCTTTGTTGCAAAGGTTGTTGAGAGCATGGTGGCCTGACAGCTCCCGGTGTTCCTGGAGGAAACTGATTATCTGGATCTGTATCAATCAGGTTTCAGGCCCGGGTACAGCACTAAGACAGCATTGGTTGCACTGGTGGATGATCTCTGGAGGGCTCAGGATAGGAGTTATTCCTCTATCCTGGTCCTATTAGACCTCTCAGCAGCTTTTGATACCATCGACCATGGTATCCTACTGCAACGCCTCAAGGGGCTGGGGGTGGGATGCACTGTTTTATGTGGTTCTCCTCCTTCCTCTTGGGTCATACACAGGTGATGTTGGCGGGGGGGCAGAGATCGACACCGAGGCCCCTCCTTTGTGGGGTACCCCAGGGGTTGGTTCTTTTGCCCCTCCTGTTCAACATCTATATGAAATCGCTGGGTGAGATCATCCATGGTTTTGGGGTGAAGTATCATCAGTATGTTGATGATACCCAGCTTTTTATCTCCACCCCAAACCAACCCAGTGATGGCCTCGACATGATGTCCAGGTGTCTGAAAGCGGTTCAGATCTGGATGGGGAGGAACAGGCTTCAGCTCAACCCTGCCAAGACCGAGTGGCATCTTGGGTTTACCAGGATGTGCCATCATTAGTTATGGGGGGAGAGTTGTTGCCCCTCGTAGATAGGGTCCGCAACTTGGATGTCCTCCTGGATGCATGGCTCAGTTTTGAGGATCAGGTGGGAGCTGTGGCCAGGGGGGCATTTGCCCAGGTTCACCTGGTGCCCCAGTTGTGCCCCTATCTGGGCCATAATACCTTACATACGGTTACTCATGCACTCGTTACCTCCCGTTTAGACTACTGCAATGCTCTCTACATGGGGCTGCCCTTTAGGACCACTCAGAGGCTTCAACTGGTCCAGAATGTGGCTGCGCAGGTTGTGATGGAGTATCCTGATACTCCCATGTTACACCCCTCCTGCATGAGCTGCACTGGTTGCCGGTTGCCCTCCGGGTGAGATTCAAGGTGCTGGTACTCACCTATAAAGCCCTACATGGCTTGGGACCAGGGTATTTGCAGGAACCTCTGCTGCCAGCAACGACTTCCCAATGTCCCGTGCGCTCCCACAGACAGGGCCTCCTTGGGGTGCCATCAGCCAGTGTCAGCTGATGACCCCTAGGGGTAGGGCCTTCTCTGTGGGAGCACCCACCCTGTGGAATCCGTTGCCCCTGGAGCTTCGGATGGCCCCTGACCTTCAATTCTTCCACCATAGCCTGAAAACATGGCTCTTCCAGCTTGCCGACCTGGACTGATGGAGGGGGTGGGGGTTTTAGTGGTAGTTTGTTAGTTTTAAATTGTTATATTGGGATGTTTGTTTAATTGTTTTTTAATGTTTGTACTGTATGTTTTTTATCGTTGTGAGCCGCCCTGAGACCTTCGGAAAATAGGGCAGCATAGAAATCCCAATATAAATAGATAAAATAAATAAATAAACTAATTAACAATGTCCTATACTATCTAGTGTTGGGAAAGATTCTTGGACAAAATATGACATCTAATGGAATCACTTAGAACTACAAAAATCTCCAGTATCATGTTGAGTGCCATCCAATAGGAGGGAGTCTATCATCCAACTGTATATTGTCAAACACTTTATATTGCATTTCCATATAATTTTCTTGCCAAGGAAAGAATGGCTGACCACTGCCTTCTCTACATAGTATTAAATGATCCCTTTCGTGTTATTTTTTAAGAGATCATGCAACAATTTCATATATCACTACCTAGTTGATGCCTACTTGATTTAGCTGGGCAGTAGGAAGGACCTTTACACTTTGGGTGCCCCTTCTGGAATTATACTCTTTTGATTTACATTCCTGTCATTCTTCATTAATCTCTCCAACAACACCGCACTGTCCCTCTCCCACCTGTGCCATGATGAGGTGGCATTCCAAGATTTGAGAGAAAATTAGTGATTAACCAGCAGCAATGCAATGCTTGCAAGCCTTCAATATCAGTTAAATATCATGCCTAATTCACTTATTTGGCCTCACATTTTATATTCCAATCAGTGTTAAGAACTGTGTAACATTCCTGAAAATTGTTGCAGTTTTTCTTCATCAATGGTTGCAATGTGAAACAGATATTTTTAATCGTCAGGATTAACACTAACTGCTTTCTGCTTTTAAAAGGATTTAACAATAACTTCTAATTGGTGGCTATGACTTAATCCCTTAAATCTCAAAAAGGCTGCTAAAACATTCCATTTAGAAAATATTTCTCAGGCTCTTCTTTCTATACATTTCATACAGACTCTATGATGTCAATATGAAGATTTTCTGAAAGACAATCACAAACATCTTATTAAACCAAACTTATCTAACCAGCTTTCAAAAGAGTGCAACTACAAGAATTCCCAATGGTTATGCTTGATCAGGCTATGCTAGTTGGGCAACCTAGAAACTATATTCCCAACATATATACAGGGCAAGATGTATAAGTTAGGGAAAATTCTACACATTTTAAAGCTGCCAAATTTGAAAAACACTGTTTTAACATGATATATTGTATGTCATCATCTGCCAATAATGCTCCTGTAGATTTTGTATTGGAGAAACTAGTCAGTCTTATTCTGTGCAAGAAAATAATTGGACAGAAATGGAAGCTCCAAACAGTGAAAAGACAAAGGTACAACGTTTTAGCCCCGGGAGATACTTCATGACTAAAGTGGCTCAAAGGAAACTTCACCACCCACTCTGCAGACTGAATTACAATACAAAACTTTTTTTTTTAAAATAATCAAATCCATTACCAGAAGACCTGAACAACAACAATGGATTCTTAGCCCATTATGCATAAACGTTCAGCCTCTTTCTCTCAATCTCTAGTATTATGTAAACCCATTAACCTCTCACCTTATTTTTCTTCACCCCTTCCCGCTCCTCTACTCTGTGTTTAAAATCCTATAATAGCAAATCTATTATATGCATTTAATAAAGAGAGCTGTTGCTCACAAAAGCGAATGCCCTATTTGATTAGACTAGACTCTCTATTCACTAAGTTACTTAAATCTACCTATCCTGTCTATATCCTGCCCAATTAATTTAATTGTAAAGACAAATGCAGAACTGAGAGTAGAATTCTCTACTCTCTCTTGGTCATATGTTAAGATTTTCTTGTTTGGATTAAGCAGTGAATTTATTATCTCCTTTGTTTTCTTCTTTCAGTCGGCAGATTTGAAGAAACCCCTCTTTCTGGGTTTTTCTCTTTTGGAAGTCCTATCTCATTTCCCACCTTTTATTTCCTAATCTTATATTTATATAAAATTATATTTGTATATTTATAATCCAAATCTTCAGAGCTTCGGTTGGTAATTAGCTCTATTTTCATTTCCAATGAACATCCTCCTTTAGTCTTAATGTTATTGTGAGCTGCCTATTCAACTACATTATTTCCTTAGATGCCTCCTAGTTTTCTTCTTTGAGTTATAACTTGGACTTCGCTATCCTAAATTCTCTTTTTAAAAAGTCCTCACCAAGACACCACATTTGCCTTTTTTTTTCCTTTGACATACTCATGTCCTTGGTGGCTCAGGCTGTTAAATGCCTGCACTTAAGATCCAGCTGTCTACAATTACTGTAGGCTCGAATCCCACCAGGCTCAAGGTTGACTCAGCCTTCCATCCTCTCGGGGTAGGTAAATTGAGGACCCAAGATTGTTGGGGGCAATAAGCTGACTTTGTAAAAATGCCGCTTAGTAATAAGCAGGCATATACAATGGAATGAAGGCTATTGCTGAGCACACTGGGTTGTATCCCAAAAAATCGTAAGCCGCCCTGAGTCTTCGGAGAAGGGCGGCATATAAATGTAATTAAAAATAAAAAATAAAAATAAATTATTTCCCTCAATTTTTGAAAATCAGCCTTTCTAAAATCCATGGTTTGTAGTATTTGTTTTTTTAATCAAGGACTCTAACAATGTATGGTCATTTGCACTCAAAGTGCAAGGAGTAATACAGAAAACAACCAAAACAAAATCAAATAAAGGCAGCATTTGTGCAAACAGCAAACCCAACAAGAGTTTGTTTTGGCAGTTCTGTTTTACCCCAAACTGTCATATCTTTGGATTGCTTTCACACATCTCATCCTGCATTTATATCTTGGTCCTTTGAATAATTTTGGTAATTGAATTTTATTGCTGTTTAGATAGGTATGACATGATTTAATATCCTTGTTGCTCTTAAACAAAACAGTGGTTCCTTTGTCTGAAATTATGAAACTTCATGAATGGGACATGGCCCCAGTGTGGTTATTCAAAATCTCTGAGAAGTTCTGGAATTTGAATTTGATTCATTTGCTAAATAAATTTTCCCCATTCTTATCCTTCTTTATCCCAGGATTGTAATCATTCCTTTGTATTAACACACTTTTCCAAATAAGCAGCCCAAGAAGAAAGATCTTGAAATGACACTAGTTGTTCTCTTTCTCGCTGATCTAAATTCAAAAGCTTGTGTCCCACAACTTAAATTGGTTAAAAATAAGAAAAATAATGTGTGTGTCCTGTAAAATTATTAGAAAATAAAAAGTAAATCTGTTGTCTTATTTTAAAAATGCAATTGCTTTGGTTTAGTTTGATTACAGTATGTCATTCTTTTAAGGCAAGTTCTCAAGGACTCTGAAATGCTTTAATGTGTATCAAAATAAGGACTGGTGAAAAAGTTTTAGAATTTCAAAGAAAGAGTCCTTTCATGTGAATAATTCTTCGTGTGACTAGATATTTTCATTGAGTAGTTTTGAAACCATTTTTAGATGAAAGACAGAACTGGAATGGGTTTATTACAAACGTTCTCCTAATTGTTTTCTTTTCTAATTATTGATATCAAATATTACCCAATTTTTGCTGAATGTTTAATATTCAAAACATATGAAATTTTATATATTCATCAATTATATTTAATTTCAGTATTTGATCTCATTGTTATTTCATGGGCAGTCATATGGAGCAGATGAAGTATGAACGTGCAAGAAAAATAGTCTTCAAACTTATTATTTTAGAGAAAAAAATAGAATACCCTTTAGTACCACCAAAAGGTTCTGTATCTCTTCTAAGCTCCATTGTCACAAACTCTGTGACAAATTTTACAGTTGCCTGAATTTTAACAACTCATTAACACTTCAGGTGAAAAGCATTTATCACCATACAATTCCGTATAACTTATTCAGTTGTCTTATTTTCTCACCCAACTTATTCAAAAATTCTTTTACCAATCTTGTCTTACCTCAATCATTAAAGGTTCCAAAGCAACTGATGATAGATAATTACTACAAAGGATAATTACTACAAAGGTAATACAATAAAAATGTATTCATGCTGCTAAAAATCTTAATTTTTTTATCAGATAAAGCAGTGAAGATTGACTATATTTGATTTACACTGCATTTTTTTAAAAATGTGGATCCTATTAAATTACATACAAACTAAGCTAGAACAAAACATAAAGGCAGATACTATAATTCTAGAGAAAAGCTAAGATATCTTAAAGCTTTGGAAAATAAATTGGAAAAGCAATTTATTTCTTACATGAATCAATATAGTGTACAGTGTAATTATTTATTTATTTTATTTACCATATATTATTTACCATTTGGCAATGTTATTTTGCAGAAGTTGCCAAAATGTTACACAACAAATTGATCAGTGAAAGATCTGAAATAAATAAATGGCATTCCAATAACCTAAGAGAAATTAGGACAAATTGTGTCCTTGAGTACTGGTTTCAATCATATGCTTTCAATAATTTGTCACTCAGATGAAGAAAAAATATTTCTATGGAGAAAATATTTTACCTGATCTTGTAGATTTCTTGATACCTTCTTCAAGTCCACTAAAGGAAAAAGATACGCACAAGCACAGTCTCCTGCAGTATTTCTGTAAACTTGTTCCTGAAGACAGACTTCAGGAATCTAAATGTATAAATCACAGAGAAGATGTGTTCTACAAGTGTCCATTACATTCTTGACAAATACAACTGAAGCAAAAATTCTTAGGTCTATCATCATGTGATATTACCAACTTGGATGCTGGCATTCATTTAACAGCCACTAGCAATACTCTGACTTCACAAAGCCCTTTCCAATCATCCTGTGGTTCTTAACAAAGTGCAGGGGAGGAGGGAGATGAAGGAAGGAAGGAAGGAAAATGGATCACATACATACATAGAGACACCCTTATATTATAAAGTGTCTGGATTATAAATTAGTAACTGTATTGAGAGCTTTAAAGTATTTATAGATCACTATCAGTTTATAAAGGAAGAAGCTTTTTTTTCAATCTTTATTCATAGAACAGAAAAGCAAGTAAATGAATATTAAACTTTCTGTATTCACATCATTCATTTTGTAAATGATCTATGTGCACATTTAAACAATCAAGGCTAAGAGGATTTTTTTTTCAAAGAAGAAAATTATGTTTGTAGTATTGGATCTTGAATGAAATTAATAACTGTTTCAAACTAGGTCTGAGACTCATGGCAAAGAAATTCCAAATCTAAGAGGAGGTGGGTTTCCAGGTCAAAATCTCAGAGTCTTAAAACTCATTTGCTGGAGCTGAGCACTGCATCTGGAGCCTGAAGTTCAGTGCTGTTGCCCAACTGTATTTCATGCAAATAAAATTCCCACAAGAAAGAAAATTAGCCTACTAAGGATTAGCCTACAAGCTTTTACACGAGTTTTATATTGCTTGAGGGTTGGGTTAGATTGTTGGGAGAGTGCTTTTGGTTGCATAGTGTGTTGTCAAAAACAATGTATTTGGATTATGGCTCAATATATTATATGAATTAAGAAAGTGGGCTAAACAACCCAAATAAGATTCAATGCAAACCCAGCTATAATGTAAGTTCCATCTGAAGCCACTGTAAGAATAAAATTGCTTGGGGGATTGTTCATCTTTTGAAAAAGGATGTTGGACATCAAAGCTTTGCTGGTCCTACTATCTTTTTTGTTTCCCTACACTTTGCTCATATCTCATTAATTAACTAGTCTTGTGGGAAATCAGCTTTGACCTATAGAGACTCTATTGTAACTCAAATCCTGCTTTTATAGAACACTGACTGGGTAATTAGGAGTTTAACTCTTTAATCCAATTGTACAAACTATCACATTTTGAAGCAGTGTATAAATTGATTGCATTTAATGATCTGATTTATTATTCTGTCTTTTATTCAGGTTGGCCAAGCTTTTTCATAATATACAATATGTTTTCTCCTCCTAGTTTTCCCCACAGCAATATGACATAGGTTGAGCTGAGGAAAAAATAGTTACCCAGTCATTCAGGGACCTTTCATGATTAAGGGTGGATTAGAAACTGAGTCTCCTCACTCCTAGTCCAACATTTTAACCACTATATCAAATTGAATTCATTCATTCATTCATTTATTTATTTATTTTGTCAATCACTTACAAGGATAAACATAGTTGTGAATACATGAAATGTTCATCTCCACCCCAAACCAAATCAGTGATGCCCTCTCTGTGATATCCTGCTGTCTGGATGCGGTGCAGATCTGGATGGGCAGGAACAGGCTACAGCTCAATCCGGCCAAGACTGAGTGGCTGTGCGTACAGGCATCTCGGATCAGTCAGCAGATTCCATCTTTGGTCTTGGGGGGAGAGGTGTTGCCCCCTGTGGATAGGGTGTGAAACCTGAGGGTCCTCCTGGATTCACAGTTCAGTTTGGAGGAGCAGGTGGGAGGCGTGTCCAGGGGGGCTTTTGCCCAGGTTCGGCTGGTTTGCCAGCTACGCCCATATCTGGACCGAGATGCCCTTTGCACGGACTCTCATGCACTTGTCACATCCCGACTCGACTACTGCAACACTCTCTATTTAGGACTGTCCTTGCATACCATTCGGAAGCTTCAACTGGTGCAGAATGCCGTCGTGCAGGTTGTGATGGGAGTGTCCAGATACTCCCATGTTACGCCCCTCCTGCGCGAGCTGCATTGGTTACCGGTTGCTCTCCAGGAGAGATTCAAGGTATTAGTATTAACATTCAAAGTCCTACATGGCTTGGGTCCGGGGTATTTCATCAAATACCGATCGCCCTGTGCGAGCACACAGGCTGGGACTCCTCGGGGTGCCATCCACATGACAATGTCAGCTGTTGGTGCCCCGGGGAAGCGCCTATTCTGTAGCGGTCCCTGCCTTATGGAATCAACTACCTGTGGAGCTCCAGTTGGCTCCCAATCTCTCCTCTTTCCGGCGTGACCTAAAAACCTGGTTGTTTCTACAGGCTGGGCTGGACTGACCTCCTGGGGGGGGGTGGGATTTTAAATGGGTTTTAATTAGTTTTGGCTTGGCTTGTTAGATTTAATCTCTTTTTAAATTATTTATTGTACTATGTTTTTATTTGTGAGCTGCCCCGAGTCCTTTCGGAGAGGGGCGGCATACAAGTCCAAGTAATATATATATATATATATATATTTGTTTTCGTAGATTTTCACGGGTAAAGGTATGTAGGTCTTGGTGTATTCGGGTCTTGTCCTTGGTAAGGTTGAGAATATCTTGCAACGTTTCGACTAAATCTCATCCTTCCTCTTCAGGCTGGTGTCTTCAGCTTCGTTCTCTCCTGGAGAAGTGTGTGATCGTGGCTGTATTTTCCTTTTTTAAACTCTAGAGTTGGATGTGTTGTTACTTTTTGATTGGTTTGTGGAGTTGATGTATGCAGATTGGATGGCTTTTTCCTGAGACCCTGTGTGGCTGAGGGCTGGAGGTGTGTCTCTCAGCCTTTTGTGTTGTAACGACCTGGGTAATGGGCTGTGTGATGACCTTCTGAGTTCTATTGTTGTGATGCCACATCACAGCCTTCCACCCAGGATACTACATCACAGAACTCAGGAGATCACAACACAAAACATCAGGAGGTTGTAGCACAGACAACGACCCAGGAGATTACAGCACCACACCCAGGACATCACAACAATAGAACTCAGAAGGTCATCACACAGCCCATTACCCAGGTCGTTACAACACAAAAGGTTGAGAGACACACCTCCAGCACCTCAGCCACACAGGGTCTCAGGAAAAAGCCATCCAATCTGCATACATCAACTCCACAAACCAATCAAAAAACAACACATCCAACTCTAGAGTTTAAAAGGGAAAAACAGCCACGATCACACACTTCTCCCAGGAGAACGAAGCTGAAGACACCAGCCTGAAGATGACGGATGAGATTTCGTCGAAACGTTGCCAAGGTATTCTCAACCTTACACGGACAAGACCCAATACACCAAGACCTACATATATATATATATATATATATATATATATATATATATATATATATATATATTTGTGGGAGCGTCTCCTGCCGACATCGAATCCCGATTGCCCTGTGCGTGCACACAGATGGGGACTCCTCAGGGTGCCGTCCACAAGATAGTGTCAGCTGGCAGTGCCCTGGGGGAGGGCCTACTCTGTAGCGGCTCCCGCCTTGTGGAACCAACTACCCTTGGAGCTCCATTTGGCTCCTGATCTTCTCTCCTTCCGCCATGATCTGAAAACTTGGCTGTTTGAGCAGGCCAGGCTGGACTGACCTCTGGGGGGCAGTGTTTTAAATTGGGTTTTAGATGTTGGGCTTGTTGGTTTAATTCTTTTTAAAATTATTTATTGTTTGTATTTTAGTTGTGAGCCGCCCCGAGTCCCTCGGGAGAGGGGGCGGCATACAAGTCCAAATAAAATAAATAAATAAAAATAAAATAAATGAATACATATAACAAAAATAAAAGAAACAATAGGACAGGGACGGTAGGCATGTTGGTGCACTTATGCACACCCCCTACAGACCTCTTAGGAAAGGGGTAAGGTCAATAGTAGACAGTCTAAGGTTAAAGTTTTTGGGGTTTGGGGAAGAAACCACAGAGTCAGGTAGAGTATTCCAGACATTGACCACTCTGTTGCTGAAGTCATATTTCCTGCAATCAAGTTTGGTGTGGTTAACCTTGAGTTTGTATCTATTGTGTGCTCTTGTATTGTTATGGTTGAAGCTGAAGTATTGATTGACCAGAAGGACATTGCAATGTATGATTTTATATACTATACTTAGATCAGACTGAAGGCAGCGTAGTTCTAGGTTTTCTAGGTCTAGAATTTCAAGTCTGGTGGCATAAGTTATTCTATATTCACAACACTGCTAAGCCATGAGATTGGAGAAGGCTATGCTATTGGTATACAATCCTGTAGAGAAGAAGGACAATGGAGAAATCTGAGATCTAGGTAACATAGCTGAGATCAACAGCTATGAGCTGGAACCTGCTTTGGGCTGGATTGATAAGGCTGGGGGTTGTTTGAATTGCTGAAGAGTAATAACTGTCAGAAAAAAAGATTGGGGCTTTGCAAATTAGTTCCTGTCCTCTCACTCAGAAGGTTATATCTTATGACAAGCACGTGGAGGTGAAGAGGGTGAATACAAAATAATTTGTCTGCATTCCTGGCAGACTTTGAGTTCAGTGCAATGAAACAGAAGGGATAAAGTGGAGGACAGGAAGGGGGAAGAAACTGCTCTGGGCTTTTTTCATATTTGTATGTTTTCAGTAACTTCAAGAAAGCAATTCATACAATAGTTAATCTATATCAGTAGGACAACCATCCAAGTTATAACTCAATGAATGAAATTTAAACTAAAGTTGGCATTGTTCTTTCTCTTCTATGATATGGAATTCATGAAGAATTGGGTTTAATCTCAAGCCTTAACAGATTGTTATTTTGTTTTTGTTTTTTAAAGAAAATTGGAAGAGAACAAAAGATACCTTTTTAAAATATGTAAGAGTTGTAGACAGTGGTGGGCTTTTGCTGGTTCGGACAGGTTCTAGTGAACCCCTATGAACGACGATCAGTTGGCCCCACCCACCTGCCCCTGCTCTATCCTGTCTTACATTTCCTTCTTATGCAGCTCAGCAGATTCATGCGGCAAAGTGGATTACCGCGCCTCAGCTGTTCTACTTACCAGGGAAGACTAGAAGGCGAGCTGGAGTGGCTCAAATTGGTGTTTATTGAATGCTGTGTGCGCACAAGAAGCGAAGTGCATACTCATAGAACCGGTTTTTAAACCAGTTGCAGCCCACCCCTGGTTGTAGGTAACAGCAAGAGACTAAATTGGACTACTGTGATCAGTGTCCTGTGATTCAAGCCTTATTCAAGTTATGTAATTTATGATGTCACAATTCAACAAAAATATTATAAGAAAGCATTAAAAACTATGGGCTCTTGCAGACTGCGAATGGCAGTTCCTTCAGTGGTCACATTGACTATGGATGATAAGAGCTTAACTCAAACACATATGAAGAACTCTCCCTGAGCTATATGTGTTCTTCACTATGCCAACAAAGCATGGGTACAAAATGCTTCAGAATGAACACAAATGGGAGAAATTTATATTTAGGCAAACCTCCACCCTAACTTTTTTTTTCTGCTGAAAGAAAATTCAAAGATAATAGGAAAGCTGCTATATATGAACAGTTAACAACCTCATTTCCCCATGTCAGAGCACTGATAATGTTACCTACAGTGGTAATGAAATATCTGAAAAAAGAAAACAAAGCTAAGAGAGTACCAAGAGCTCAATAACAACAATAGTAGTATTGTAGTAGCGGGTATAAACCTAATTGAGATCCGCCCCGAGGCCCCTCACTTGTGGGGTGCCGCAGGGGTCGGTTCTCTTGCCTCTCCTGTTTAATATCTACATGAAACCGCTGGGTGAGATCATCTGTGGTTTTGGGGTGAGGTATCACCAATATGCGGATGATACCCAGCTTTACATCTCCACCCCAAACCAGATCAGTGATGCTCTCTCCATGATGTCCCGGTGCCTAGATGCGGTGCAGACCTGGATGGGGAGTAACAGGCTCCGACTCAACCGGGCCAAGACTGAGTGGCTGTGCTTACCGGCATCTCGGTTTTCTCGGGATGTACCATCTTTGGTCATGGGGGGGAGAGGTGCTGCCCCCCATGGACAGGGCACGGAATCTGGGCGTCCTCCTGGACTCACAGCTCAGTTTGGAGGAGCAGGTGGGAGCTGTGGCCAGGGGGGCATTTGCCCAGGTTCGGCTGGTTCACCAGCTCTGCCCTTACCTGAGCCGAAATTCCCTTCAAACAGTCACTCGTGTGCTCGTCACCTCCAGAATCGACTACTGCAACGCTCTCTACATGGGGCTGCCCTTGCGGACCACCCGGAGTTTGCAGCTGGTGCAGAATGTGGCCGCACGGGCTTTGATGGGGGTGCCCTGATACTCCCATGTTACACCCCTCCTACGCGACCTGCTTTGGTTGCCGGTTGCCTTCCGGGTTAGTTTCAAGGTGCTAGTAACAACTTATAAAGTCATAAATGGCTTGGGGCCAGGGTACTTGCGGGAATGCCTCCTGCCAGCATCACATTCCGATCGCCCTGCACGCTCCCATAGGAGGGGCTCCTTGGGGTACCGTCGGTTAGGCATTGTCGACTGGCAGTCCCCAGGGCTAGGGCCTTTTCTGTGGGAGCGCCTGCCCTATGGAACCAGCTTCCCGTGGATCTCTGTTTGGCCCCTGATCTCCACTCCTTCCACCGGGACCTGAAGACCTGGTTGTTCCAACAGGCTGGTCTGGACTGACCCGGGGGGGGTTGTTTTATTTGTCTTAATTGTTTTAATTGATTGATTAGGCTTCTTCTTGTTTAATTATTTTTTATTGTAATTGTATGGGGTTTTAATGTTCGCCGGCCTGAGTCCTTATGGAGAAGGGCAGCATACAAGTCTAATATAATAATAATAATAATAATAATAATAATAATAATAATAATAGTAGTAGTAGTAGTAGTAGTAGTAGTAATTGATTTTAACATGATTCACTTTTGAATATAGGACTGCCTTGTAAATTAGTTGTTGAGTTTCCTTTTAAATCAATGAGACTTAAGTAATAATTTGATTGGTTAAACCTGGCATTTTCTAATTCAAAATCAACCTCAAAGCTATAGGTAGTATTAATGCCTTTGGTTCATTAAACACATTCATACTCATCATCTCATAAATATTAGCTTTTCTCAAGCTGATAAATTGCTTCAGCAGATACTTTTATGGATATCAGCTGTATTATTCACAAACTACATCAGATAATGTGAGAAAACCTTGATATGGAAGGAGCTAGAATGAGGATTATTCTACTTAATACCAAGGATTCTTGGAGGCAGGTGACAAATGAAAGCTGGCAATTCCCATTAGTGCAAGAGGATGCAGGGTTAGAACCAGCTTCATTCAGATTAAGCTTTGTCTATCCCAACACTTGAATCTTCAAAATGTTCATAACTCATAGACTCCACTGACTTGTGAGTGATTGCACAATACATGGCAAGATACATGCCTTTGAATTCTTCTTCACGGTTAAGTTAAAAGCAAAGATTATTATACTAAACCAAATTTTGTTGTGTTTTTAGAAAGTTCTTAGATGAACAGCACCTGCCCTTTGAAGCATCTTGCCCTCCCCCGGTGAGGTCACTTCCAATCTTTCTGGCCTTTAGTAAGATCCTAAAGATCTGGGTCTGCCAGTTAGCTTGGCGCTCCAATGGGGAAGAATCACAATAGAGATGGTTGAAAGATTAATAACAGATTCTACTTCTGCTCTCTCTCTATATATATTAGCTTTGTACAGTTTTTATCTTTTATGTTTGTAAGCCTCCCAGAGTTACCCTGAGGTAAGGTGGGCAGCCAATAAATTTTACAAATAAATAAACAGAAAGAATCAAGACTCTTAGGAGCTTGCTGGTTTTGTACAGCAGTTAAAGACTATGAGTAGATTGAGGAATTTGGGGGATTTCATTCACATTTGCCATGTGTGACTCAAGAATAAAAGCTGGAAAGAACACCAAGATGCAAAAGCAGCCCAGGAAGAGAAGATAAGACTAGACCCCTTGCACAAGAAAGGTCTAGGCCAGGGGTGTCAAACTCATGGCTCGTGGGACAGATGTGTCATGCACTGGCCATGCCCACACCTGGTTTAGTGAAGGAGAAAAAGTCACAATACATCATGTGATGATGATGTGATAATGCAAGTTTGACAACCCTGGTCTAGACCATCAGATACAGCAGTAGCAGCCAGAGTTCTGAGTTATTTACCTAACCAGGACTGGTAAAAACGTATTTGGCCTAAGGATAATGAGATTAATTAAAAGCTATTCAAACTATATCCTGTTGAGAAATGGAAATGGAAAAGCCTGAATTAAGGATCTGAGAAATTAAGGATCTTATCCTACACAAGGGGAAGTGCTTAATAGGGCTTCTTAAACCAGTCATTGAAAATCAGACATAACATTGGTCCATAAACTTCACTATCTATACATTCATGCTCAAAATATGGGAAATAGGGAGAATGAGCTTGGGCTCTTAGCATGGAAAGTCAAAGAGGATTCAGTAAACATAATAAAGACCAGGTAGGATGATTTTCATGACCAGAATGTATCAATTAAAAAAGTGGAACCAAAACCTGGGCATTATCCAAAAAAGTGGGTTGGAAAACTGCACACAAACCCACTACCCAAACATAACAGGGACATTTAAATAAAGACTTTCCAATAAGCAGTTTGGGATAATAAAGGAAAACGTTTGGGAAGCACTGAATTAAAAGATACAGTTTGTTCAAAAGTTCAGCCACAAGAGGAAGAGAAATAAGCCATTGCCATCCATTCACTTATGCAAGATGGTAGCAGCCAGGCATAAGGCTTTCATTGTAAAAGATGCTTTATTATTCAGTCAGACACAAAATGTACTGAGTGCCAACACTAAACATAGTGATTTCTTATTTGTGTCCCTTTTAAAACATATCCCCCTGAAAATAATGTGTTGTTTTCTTTAATATACTAACGCAATTTCCTATAGGTTTTACTTTTGAGTCTTGAACTCTAATTATTGTTGTCTCCATCTCAACAATAAGTTCACCTCCCCTGTTGTCACTCCTTGATTTATCACATTAATACTTTACATCTGTGGAGATTCTCAGTCATGCAGGTCACAGTTGTCTGAAAGGTGCTTTTTCCAAAAGGCAACTGGAATGTTCTGAAAGGATGCTGGGGGAGGGGTTGGAAAGATCATATTTCTTTAGCATTCTCCCTGAGAGCTCTTGAGGGCACTTGGGGAAACCCCCTTCCAACCCTCCTCTATCCTGTCAGAACTAATCCTTCCATCACCCCCACCATCCTGCCAGAACCAATGAAGCTTCTTGGATAAGAGGTGAAACATCTTCTCCTCAAGGAAAAAACATTGCAATTGCCTTTTGGAGAAAGCACCTTTCAGACAACTATGACCTGCGTGACCGAGAATCTCCACAGATGTAAAGTATTAAATGTGATAAATCAAGGAGTGAGAACAAGAGAGAAGAAGTACTTACTGTTGAGGTGGAGAAAACAATAACTAGAGTTCAAGGCTCAAAACTAAAATCTATAGGAAATTGCATTGAGACTTTACCCTTTTTATTGTTTTATAGCTCAATTCTGACACTTTTTGAAATAGTAATTTCTCTTCTCCCCTTGAAGATGGTCTTTAAGGGAAGCGCCCTGTAGAATGTCTTACAATAAAATGACAGGATAATTCTGCCCACCCTCCCCCCACCATGCTTTCCCTCCCAGGTCATCCTCATGGGGTATTTAGCACAGAGAGCAAATCCAGATAAACTCATTCTACTTTATTGTAATGTTACATTAACAGAATCTGGAGGTACATTTGTTTCTTTTCCCATCCTCCCTCCCACCTCACCTTTATAGCCCAAGAAACTAGAGATAGTCCCTTCTGGAAAATTTTCCACAACCATGTTCCTTCTGCAAATTAAACTGCCTGAACTTACCATTCCCCTGGCAGTGGCACTTCCATTTCTCCATTTCCATATACTGTTTACAGCCTAGGACAGTGATGGCTAACCTTTTTGGCGCCAAGTGCCCAAAGCGCACATGTACACATCCCCAAAATGCAACATGTGCATGCCCAGAGATAGGGCCCTGCATGCCACCTCTGGCACGTGTGCTACAGGTTCGTCATCACGGGCCTAGGACCTCTCAGGCATTATAATTAGCTGAACTAAATTAGAGCTTCCCCACTTCCATCTTATCTATTCAAATTCAGTGTCACAAAACAATCTCTCATCAATCAGCGTATTGTCCTCTTAGGCTCACAATTTCTATGGGCTTTTGTGTTTTCAAGTTTTCTTCTTTTCTTCTCTGCCAGTCTGACATTCTCATGAGCAGCATCCCCTTTTAAAGGCAATAGCTCTTCTCAGTTGCCAACTCTCAATTGACCCTAAGTCGTATTTCTCACTTCCCACTTCCCACATCCCAGAGGTACTAATTTACAAAGGCACAATTCCAAACATTTCAAATGAGGCATTAGGGGGTGGGGGAGAGAACATTTTCTGTGGCTGCACAGAAAATGAAAAAGTGTAAGTGAAACAAGATATCAGAAAAGTATATATACACAGCGAGAATTGAAGAAATTCTGAAAGATGAAAGTTCACAGGGAGCTGAAGTTGGCAAAGAACTCTAAGAACAGCTAAAAGGGCATCTTCGTGTTCAAAATAAAAGGTAAAATCATCAGGATACCAGCTGCTTGGTGAAAATGGGTACAAAGAAAATACAGAGCTACTCACCATTTTGATACAACAAAAAAAGTATACAGTGAATTCAGAAAGTATTCAGACCCCTTCACTTTTGTCAATTTTGTTATGCTGCAGTCTGATTCTACAATTGTTGAAATTAATTTTTTTTTCTCAATCTATATTCAGTATCCCATAATGACAAAGTGAAAACAGAATTTTAGAAATGTTTGTAAATGTATTAAAAAGAAAAAAACTAAAATATCACATTGGCATAAGTATTCAGACCCTTCACTCAGTACTTTGTTGAAGAACCTTTGACAGCAATTACAGACGTGAGTCTTTTTGGGTATGATGTGACAACCTTTGCAAATCTGGATTGGGGAATTTTCTGCCATTCTTCTTTGCAAATCCTCTCAAGCTCAGTCAGGTTTGACCATCGGTAGACAGCCATTTTCAGGTTCCTCCAGAGATGTTCAATAGAGATCAAGGCTTTGGCTGAGCCACTCCAGGATATTCACAGAGTTGTCCCTAAGCCACTCCTGTGTTGTCTTGGCTGTGTGCTTAATATCATTATCATGTTGGAAAGTAAATCTTCGGCCCAGTCTGAGGTCCTGAGCACTGTGGAACAGGTTTGAGTTATCCCTATGCATTGCTCCATTCAGCTTTCCCACAACCCTGACCAGTCTCTCAGTCCCTGCTATTGAAAAATACTTCCATAGCATGATGCTGCCACCACCATGCATCAGTGTTGGGATAATATTGGGCAGGTGGTCAGAGGTGCCTGGTTTCCTCCAGACATAATGCTTAGAATTGAGTCCAAACAGTTCAATCTTGGATTCATCAGATCTTGTTGAGAATCTTGTTCCTCATAATCTGAGAGTCCTTTGGTGCTTTTTTGCCAACTTCAAGTGGGCTTTCATGTGTTTTGCACTAAAGAGAGGCTTCCGTCTAGCCACTCTGTCATAAAGCCCAGATCGGTGGTGGGCTGCCATAATGGTTGTCCTTCTGGAACTCTTTCCTATCTCCACACAGGATCTCTGGAGCTCAGTCAGAGTGGCCATCAGGTTCTTACCTCTCTTACTCAGGATCTCCTCCCCCACTTGCTCAGTTTGACTAGGTAACCTGCTTTTGGAAGAGTCCTGGTTGTACCAAACTTTTGCCAAACATTTGTGAATTATGGAGGCCACTGTGCTCTTCACCAAAAATTTTATTGTAGCCTTCCCCAGATCTGTTCTTTGCAATAATCCTGTCTCTGAGCTCTGCAGGCAGTTCCTTTGACCTCATGGCTTTTGCTCTACTACTGTATGCATTGTCAGCTGTGAGGCCTTCTATAGAAAGATGTGTTCCATTCCAAATTATGTCCAATCAACTTATCACAGATTGACTCCAATCAAGGTGTAAAAACACGTCAGCAATGATCAAGAGAAATGGGAGGCACTGAACTAAATTTCAAGTGTTGTTGCAAAGGGTCTGAATACTTATGCTAATGTGATATTTCAGTTTTTTTCTTTTTAATACATTTACAGACATTTCTAAAATTCTGTTTTCTCCTTGTCATTATGGAGTACTGAGTGTAGATTGAGAAAAAATGAATTTCAACAACTGTAGGATCAGGCTGCAGCATAACAAAATTGACAAGAGTGAAGGAGGTCTGAATACTTTATAAATACACTGTATACCCCAGGGAGGTCAAACTCACATCCTCACGGCGGTGTAAAGTGACATATCGGGACTTTTTTCCTCTTCACCAAACCGGATGTTGGTGTAGCCATCATGTGAACATCCAGCCCGCGGCCCGGGAGTTTGACAGCCTGGTATATCACAGTTCCTCCAGTACTAATGGAGCTACCTACTGAACTGCCCAATCTTTATGTATTCCCTTTGAGAAGTCTGGAGATAGTGAAATGGCAGGTGACTGATGGGAGAGCAAATACTGGTAGTTCTCGTTTAGGGACAATTGAGACTAGCAACTTAGTAGTTAAGCAAAGTAGTTGCTAAGTGAAACATCATGATTTTGTGATCATATTTCAGCTTTTCTTGTTTTGCAGACCTACAATGGTTGCAAATGCAGGGACCAGTCACAAAGTTACTTTTACACCACCATTCAAACTGAACAGTTGCTAAACACTAAACAAGGCAGTTGCTAAATAAGGACAATCTGTATCACCTATCATCAAAAAGTGGAGAAAAGAGGATCCAGCAATTACAAACTAGCCAATGTAATATCAGTGTCTATTAAAATTCTGGAGTACAATGCAGACTTTTTTATGATATAATCTCTAAGTTTGAAAGCAATGTAGTAATAACCAGGAATCAACAAAGATTTGTCACACTAAGTTCTCAGATTTTGATCAGGGAATTTCATTTATACTTCATGGGAATCCTATAATGTCTTCAGCAAAACCTCAGTCGATGAAGGCAAATAATAATAGGCACTGTTTATTAAGTCTCTTGTTTTAAAACATTTTGAAAGAAGTTCATTTCAATCAATGAATTAACTGGTGTTTGTTTGTGTCCAGCTATGTGACTTTCACCAGCTTGCCCTGGGGGAAATAACTGATTTGAAAGTAACATGGAAGAATTTAGTATGTTCTTTTTAAAAAGAACACTAAGTTTGTTTCTCTTGACATTCCTTTCAATTAGAATACTTTAAGCGGAAAAAGAATGTTGGTGTGCTAGAATAAAAATAAATTGTTTCTGTACAGTTTTTATACTGGGAGTTTTCAAAAGTTTAAACGTAATCTCTTTGGGCAATTTGTCTGAAAGATGGTTGGTAGCATCAAGGATCACTGCAACACTAGATATGTTTGGAAGCCTAGGGTAAAAAACAGTGGGCTTGACTTCCCATTTTTTTCCCACAGCAAGAACTCTTAAAAATTTTCAAATATTCTTCCAACAAAATATGGAATATGGAATAGTTGAGTTGTTTAAATTTTGTTCTGCAGTCACCTCAGAATACTCCAGTGGAATATTCCTAGTGAAGATATTTTGTTCCGAATTGGAAGCAAAATACATTTTCCATTTCAGGCATAGTCTTGACAATAGTGTGACATTGTTACTGATGCCACTTCATTACCCACCTACCCAATTTTTGCACTATCTCTTTTTTAATCTAAAGTTAACACTTCACAGTGACAAAGCCATCTTGAGGGTTATCTAAAGTTAACATTTCAGGGTGAGGTTGTCTTTTACACAACCTTGTAAATTGAAGAAAAACTCCTGAAGTGAAAAACTGAACTCCTGAATCTATACTCCCAATTTTCAAATGAAACTAACGTAGGTAGCCCCAGAGCTAGATGTTATCCGATTTAAACTAACCAGAGCTACATTCAACAAGCAGTGCTGGTAGTCCTTGACCTACGACCACAATTGAGCCCAAAATTTTGGTGGCTAAGTGAAACATTTGTTAAGTGAGTTTGCCGCATTTTACAACCTTTCTTGCCACAGTTGTTAAGTGAATTACTGTAGTTGTTAAATTAGTCAAACTGTTGTGAAGTAGATCTGGCTTCCCCATTGACTTTGCTTGTCAGAAGGTCACAAAAGGGGATCACATGACCTTGGGACACAGCAACGGTCATAGGTATGAATCAATTGCCAATTATTTGAATTTTGATCACATGATCATGGGGGTGCTGCAACGGGTTGTAAGTGTGAAAACTAGTCATAAGCTACTTTTTCAGTGCCTTTTGCAACACTAAACAAACGGTTGTAAGCCAAGGACTACCTATAGTTTAAAACTCCTGTTCACAGGTAGTAGTGCCCTTCTAGTAAAGCAATATTAGTAATAGCAATAGCACTTACTTATATAATGCTTTACAGTGCTTTTACAGCCTTCTCTAAGCAGTTTACAGTCAGCATAATTGCCCCCAAAAATCTGGGTCTTCATTTTACCCACCTCGGAAGGATGGAAGGCTGAGTCAACCTTGAGCCTGGTGGGATTTGAACTGCCAAATTGCAGGCAGCCATCAGTCAGCAGAAGTGGCCTGCAATACTACACTCTAACCACTGCGCCACTGTGGCTGATATAATTGCAAAGGAGCACATATAATTGAGAAAGCAAGACATGTGAATTATGTATTATAAATATAATTTTACAAGATTTCAGGCCTGTCTCTGCATATAAATGAAGGCTAGCATTTTCACCAGCAAACTAGTATGTACATATTAGTTGTCCTGGCACCCAAAACGTAATTGACACATATTTTTAAGCCTGTAGCTTGATAACATCTGTTCTTTTACCCTTCTCTGGGCAGTAACAACCTGAAGCATTTAGTCTTCAGAGACAGGCTCCAAATGAAACTCCAATCTATATCCTCAGCCATATATAGCAGGAAGTCAAATAATAAAACAGCTGCCTGAATCCTAAACATGTTTCTGGTTATAGTTTGATGGTGGTAACCAACAGAATGGCTGCATGATCTAGTTTCTAATTTATACAGAATTCCTACAATGGACTTCTCTTACAGAACAGTGAGTAGAAACTTGTTACGTGCCTTATATAAAAGGTTGTTAAATATTAGTTTCAGATTATGGTATGTTACTTTCCAGTTGGCTTTTCTTGAATTCCAGTAATTGTGGAAGTTTGGGTTAACCTAGCAAGTAAATATCATTTGGGCTATTAGCTAGCAATATTGATTCTAGTTCTAACATCTCATTTGGTGTTGGTACCAATTTTCAATTCTATATGAGGGGTTATGTAAAAAAATCCTTTGTCATGTGACTTTGAACAGTGCTGAAAATGCAAGAGCAAGGGAAGTTTCTTTGCAAATCAGAAACTGACCCAGCACTGTTTTTTTTTTTAATTAATGCAATAGCAAAGCCAAAAGAATTTGCCCTTTCAATGAATAGAGGCCTTGCATTGCTTAGTGAAATAGAAAAATATGAGATACAAGATAAGATTGTTAATGAAAAACTTATTGTATGGGATTGTGTTCGTTTTTAAAACACTGGACCCACTTTTGCAAAATAATCCTATAGAGAGACAAGTCAAGAAATAGCCAGAGATTAGCAAGGCTTAAAGGAGCTTTTAGGAAATCCACTGTAAAGTGAAAGAGCAACACAAGGAAAGTATTATTATTAAAGCAGAAATTTGTCAAAGGATCTAACTTCCGACTTAAAAATTTGGAATAGCAAATAGCAAATTTGCTATTAAAAATAATCAAGGAACATTTTTCATTTTCTAGCTCCTATGAGTTCCAATTGACCCAATACTATGCATATTAATTTAATAAATAAATGTTTCTTTCAAAGTATAATAGATAAAAAATAGATAGAATCATGACTTTGACAGAAAACTATTGAACTGTCTTAGGCAGTGTCTGTGTATATGCCCAAAATTCATGTCAATCCCTTAAGATTGAATTTACAATGCATTTTAAAGCACTTTTTAACGTCACTTAGTTTGTTGTTCATCACCCGATCTAAATTTATTTTTGTATACTAAGGCAAGACTCCTCAGTCCCTGGTCCACTACCGGATCATGGCCTATTTGGAACCAACCACGCAAGAGGCGGGCCAGCACGTACAGTTATGCGCGCAAGGTTGACTTGCAGTCAAGCAACACATGTGTATGCTTGCGCACCAGCCCACTGCTCATGTGAGTTGAGCTGTGTGTGCACATGTGTGCCAGCCCGCCACTCGTGGGACTCAGATCCCCTCCAGCCAGGCCAAGTGGCAAAGATTGGGGACCACTGCATTTAGGTATTAACTAAATTAAACAATTTTTCATCAGCATAGCAGTCCTAATTTTATTTCTCAAAAATATTTAATGCAGAGATTTAAAATTAAACAGAATGATTAGAGAAAATGTAATTTAAGAAACAAAATGTATGTTGTGAGGCTCTAAGAAAGTCCAATACAAAGGGGAGGGGAGGGAAGAGAGGGAGGGAAAGAGAGAGAGAGGATATATAGTATTTTGTGTGTGTCTGTATCTGTGTCTTTGTGTGTGGTGGGCTTGGAAAATGAATGGCAAATTATTTAGATGCATAAAAACAATTACGGCAGCAATAAGTGGAAACAAGAAATTTCCTAGTTCCTAGCTAAAACCCCAAGACTGGCTAGAGAATCCCAGACTTTTTGCAATTTAGGAAGCTAAAAATATATCCAGGAAGAAAGCAATAGCAAATCACTTCTGTAGTATGCCAAGAGAACTAACTGTACAGGTAACCCACATAAATCACCAGGAATCAAATTTCACTCAAAGGCGACTTGACTTTTTTCTTTTTAACTAATTCAGAAATAAACTCTAGGCTATCTAAGACTTGAAATTTTAGTAGAGCAACACTTCTTTATTGCTTCTACAATGATGTTTTAGAAGTTGGAAACCCCTGGAAAGATTTCTCACCATAAAAAGCCCGATTAAAGTTGTCAGTGGGTAGTGATGGCTGTTTTATTTAGAGAGAAATTATAATTTGACATGGTCATGGCACAATTATGTAGATTTTATATCTTATGTTAAGAATCTTGTTATTCAGAGAGAGAGAGAGGGAAGACAGGAGATAATATGACATTGAAAGATGGCAAGCTTAGTAAGTTGTTGGCTAGTTAATATGGGCAGCTAGTCGACTAGAATATAATGAATACTGATAACAGCGTTCAAAAAAGTTTTTAATAACCAAACAACTATTAAAGTTAATTGAAATATGTATAATACTATTCAGTAATTGCACAGTAGTTCCAATATACAATCAAGAAGATGCAAAGAACACAACACTTAATTTGAAAAAAAAAAAACCTATTGCACTGACCATTTAAAATAATTTCAGTTTTTTAAATTCCACACTACCAATGTTTTATAAACATTTACAACACATCAGTAAACACCAAGTTCTATCTGCAGTGCAGCATGAAGTGGGTGAAGGGAATCTGCAGCCATCAAAACAGATGTTCAATGCCCATGTATGGCACCCACAAGTTCTAGAGACAGTTATTTCCATTATTTGCCACTCCTACAACAAGCAGTACGTACTCCTTGTTTAGTAATGATTAGTAGTTCTCTGGTTGCATGCCTCTGGACTGTGACCCGTTGCATCAAAGCTATTTTGTGGCACTCTGTTCCGGGGCTCCAGCATTGTCTCTGGCAAGGGGACCTTCCCTCTCAATGGCCAGTTAAATAGTCTTGTGTGGAGTCAGAAGCAAAAGAATCAGCATCTTCATTGTCAGAATCATCACTGCTATCATCAGCCGTTGGCTCCCCTGTCAATGCTATTCGAGCATAGTCATCCGTGTCTATGGATTTACAGAAATGGATAGCATACTTTAGTTTCTCTTCTAGAACCTGTTTGCAAGAATACCTAGGAAGCTTCAGCAGAAAAAAGCATGTGTAGGACTCAGGAAGAAAATGGTCTGGAGGATTGTATTTATCCAGAACCTGTGAGAGGAGAAAAAAAAATAACAATGTCACTGAATGCCATTTGTATAGCACAAAATTCAAAGTGGTCACTTATCCATGTTTATAGAAAAATAAAAGGCTCATCTCTAGCTAAGAGGGTCAGAGTCCTGCTCCTAAGAAAGAGCCATGGAAGGTAGTTGTCACATTGCTTTTGCTTTCTCCCAAGTCAAATAACAATTTTGAAGCTATATCTCAAGTTGCTATCCATGTAACAGTAATTTAATGGCAGAAACATTGTGCAAAGGAGATATGTATATGTTTCATTGTGCCAGCCGCCATGCAAGTTTTAGTTAAGTATTTTGCACATTTTGGACTAGTGCTTGTGACTGCCAATTACATATGAAGAGCCATCTTGATTTGACCATTTGGGTTGTTATGGTTAGTGCTTTGAGCCACTGGAATGCCATCAATGTGTTTCACAGTAAGACCTCAATTTTATACATGAATTTGGGAAAGTAACATCAAAACCAAATATCCATTAAATTTAAATTTGCATAATTCAAGTAATTAACATAATTTGCAGCAATTTATGCCATTTACCTAATTACACAAATGGCATAAATGATGCAAATGACGTCAATTATATTAATCACTTCAATTGTCAGGGATTCTTTAAAAAAAATTGTTGCTTGGGGGGGGGGGGTGAAGCCCAAACCAGAATTTTTTTTGTTGCATCTGAACACTGCTGAATGGGTGTTTGTAAATTAAAGTTTCACTATCTTTCTACAGAATATTTTAGAAAACTTTCTTGTTGAAGAATATTAAATCTTTTCCTACCCATACCACCTCACAATTTGTTATGGGCTGATTTAAGCCATGAACATTTAAATATACATCATTAAGGGTTTTGTTTTAATCTCTTGAAAATAAAGAACTGTTTCTCATTCAAAGTACATCACTATTCAGCAGAATAATTATGAGATCAAGAAAAAACTTACTTTCCATCAGTGACAAATATGTGTGTGTGTGTGCGCGCGTGAACACACACACACACACAGATACAGTGCATTACTTTCGGAACCATTTTGTTTATATGCAAAAAAAAACCATAGGAGAAATCATGACAGGAAAAAAAAGAGAACTGGAAATATTCAAAGAAACACTTAACAAGAACAAGTATTTAGCTGTAAGCTTCCTGTTTCTTTCAATACACCATTCATAAATAAAGATTTCCTACATTGCATGAGATAAGGCAGATCTCTCCAAACTTGGCAATTTTAAGACTTGTGGAAATCCACTTTTGGGGACCCCTGAGATAAGGGGGTTTCGCTGTCATGAAGCTCTTGAAGTCTTACCTGAATGACAAAGTCCCTGCCTCTGAAATCTGCAATGGTTCTTGGAAGCCTCGTCCTGCCCCATACAAAGCGCAAAAACAGAGACCGTTCTGTGTTGGAGAAAGATTCCATCACCTCCCAAAACCACTGAATGAGAGAAGCACTGGGTTCAATCCCTTTGTATGTAGCCACAGATTTCAAAAGGTGGAGAGGAATATCTGGACTCCCACACACCTAAAAGAGGGGGGGAAAGCAGAAACTGTTTTAGTTTAGCTTTTATTCTCATGAGAGCTTGAAATATAGTTCTTCATAGGAATGTATTTTAAAAATGCTGTTATTAGAGATTTTTGAATTCTCAGGTGCACTTTGATATATGATGTTCTTTACATATTTACTGTCCTTTTGCTTTGTTCCATTGTGTGAGTGTTAATTATCTCTCAACAGCTATAAAAATTGAGATCCGATGCTTGGAAACAGAGAACATAAAAATCTATTAAAACTTGGTTACCAAAACCCAAAATAATTCTGCACAAGAAAACTACAGGAGAAAAGGCAAATAAAAGACAGCTGACTAAAAAAAATTAGTAAGAGTGGTATCTTTCATTCATATGCAAGAGACAGAAAAGAGAACGTGGGCACACTTAACAGAGACAATGAATTAACTATGGATCGGCTCCCTGGTGTTTATATGGGAGAAGAATCAAAGGAAATATGTGAAGGGGAAGGAAATAACTGAGAATTCTGAAAACTTAAAAGACTCCACATCTGGAAGACTTCCTGGTTACAGAAGACTGGCTGGCCTAAAAATCTTTGAATTATTCTCGATTCTTGAATGTTTATTTTTTACTTTAAGACTCAGTAACTTGTCAACATTTATTTCTATCATTTACTTAATTTCCTCTGTCCATAAATGCTCTGCTATCAACCCCCCTGCCCCAAAAAACCCTATCTTTATGGTTCACACAGGTGCGGCAGAGAAGGTACCTAGATCTAGAGGTTCTAGGACAAGTAGAAGAGAGATGGGCTGATTTCAGGACTGCAAAATACGCTCTGTCTAAGGCAGGGGTGTCAAACTCGATTTCATTGAGAGCTGCATCAGGGTTGTGTTTGACCTTGTGTGGGCCGGGAGAGTGTGGCCAGAGTGGGTGTGGCCAGCTTGATCTCACCCAGAGTGGGTGTGGCCCAGGCACTCTGCCAGCAAAAACAGGCTCCCAAGCTCCATTTTTGGCTGCGACCCTCTGCCAGTGAAAACAGAGTTTGTGGGGGAGGCTGTATGTGGTCCTTGCTAACTCCGTTTTTAGCTGGGCCAGCCTCCTGAAACCTTCTGCTAGCAAAAACGGAGCTTGGAGAAGCCACGCACAGCCCTCATGAGCTCCACTGTCAGCTGGGCTGGCCTCCTGCAACCCTCCCAGGGAAAATGGAGCTTGAGAGGGACGCACGTGGCCCTCCTGAGCTCAGTTTTCTCTGGTAGAGGCACCACTTTGATGCTTTCAGGGCAGTCAGGCGGGCCAGATCTAAGCAACCCACAAACCAGATCCAGGCCCCAGGCCTTAAGTTTGACACCTCTGCTATAAAGATTCTGTTTGAGTCTAAGATCTATCAAGTAAAGAACTAAAATAACATTCCCTGAACTCCAGTGCTTAGACTGAACAGCATTTAGTCTTCCTTTATGAAAGACCAGTTTTTTTTAACTTGATCAGAATAATTTAAGATGGAGTCATTGTTGCTATTATTAAGTAGGAAAAACATCAGAGATGCAACATTATTATTTATTTATTGTTTATTTATTATTTGGACTTGTATGCCGCCCCATCTCCGAAGACTCGGGGCTGCTCACAATTAAAAACAACGACAATAAATAATTAAAAAGAATTAAACCGTTCACAAGCCCAAAAAGTTACAAAACTAAAATTTACAATAATTTAAAGTAATTTAAAAAACCCATCCCCCCCCCAGGGAGGGGTCACAGCCCAGATTGGTTGAACAACCAGGTCTTCAGATCATGGCGGAAGGTGCGGAGGTCAGGATCCAGGCGGAGCCCCAGGGGCAATTGGTTCCAGAGGTCAGGGGCCGCGACAGAATAGGCTCGTCGCTGGGGGACTGCCAGCCGACATTGACTTGCCGACGGGACCCTGAGGAGTCCTTGCCTATGTGCTTGCACAGGGCGGTTGGCGCTCGATATCGGCAGGAGTCGTTCCCTTAGGTATTGAGGACCCATGTCATGAAGGACTTTGTATGTTAAAACCAAAACTTTGAATCTCATCCGGAGTGCAACCGGCAACCAATGCAGGCCGCGCAGGAGGGGGGTAATATGGGAGAATCGGGAAACTCCCATCACCACCCGCACGGCCGCATTCTGCACCAGTTGCAATCTCCGGATGGTATGCAAGGGCAGTCCTAAATAGAGAGCGTTGCAGTAGTCGAGTCTAGAGGTGACAAGGGCTGTGATGCTGGATGCCAACCTGGGGCCGAGATGCCGGTATGCACAACCACTCAGTCTTGGCCGGGTTGAGTCGAAGCATGTTCCCGCTCATCCAGATCCGTACCACATCCAAACACCGGGTCATCAGGGAGAGGGCATCACTGATCTGGTTCGGGGTAGAGATGTACAGCTGGGTGTCATCCGTGTACTGATGGAATCTCACCCCGAAACCACGGATGATCTCACCCAGCGGTTTCATGTAGAAGTTAAATAAAAGAGGGGAGAGGACCGACCCCTGAGGGACCCCACAAGAGAGCACCCTCGGGGTCGACCTCTGCCCCCTGCCAACACCGATTGCGACCGCCCTGAGAGGTAGGAGGTGAACCACCGAAGGACAGTGCCCCCCACTCCCAACCCCCAGAGGCATCGCAAAAGGATACCATGGTCGATGGTATCGAAAGCCGCTGAGAGATCTAATAGGACCAGGACAGAGGAAAAACCCCTGTCCCGCGCCCTCCAGAGATCATCCATCAGCGCGACCAATGCCGTCTCCGTGCTGAAGCCGGGTCGGAAGCCCGATTGATACGGATCCAGGTAGTCCGCTTCATCCAGGAAGAGTGGAAACTGCCAAGCCACCATACTCTCAACAACCTTCGCCAAAAAGCAAAGGTTGGAGACTGGACGAAAGTTTTCTAACACGGTCGGGTCCAGGGCAGGCTTCTTCAGGAGGGGTCTCACCACCGCCTCCTTCAAGGCGGAGGGAAAAACACCCTCTCTCAACAAAGCGTTGACAACTGCCCGGAGCCAACCGCAGGTGGCCTCCCTCGAGGCATAAGCCAACCAGGAAGGACACGGGTCCAACAAACATGTGGTGGAACTCAGGCGCCGCATAGTCCTGTCCACTTCATCCTCGGAAACAGGATCAAACTCATCCCAGATCACACTGGCCAGACTACTTGTACCCTGTTCCTCAGACCACTGCAAATTGGAGGACAACCTGCTCCAAATCCGGGCGATCTTGTCCGACAGATGTTGACCAAATTCCTCAGCCCTTCCCCACAACGGGTCTGCCCCCTCCCCCGTACGAAGGAGAGAGCAGGTAGCCCAAAACAGGGGGGCTGGGCAGTTATCCGCGGACGCTATGAGGGTGGAGAGATAAGACCTTCTCGCTGCTCTCATAGCTACCAGGTTAAGTCCTAATATGGGCTCTTAGCTGGACTCGATCGGATTGGGAGAGGGTGGACCTCCACCTGCTCTCTAAACCCCTCCGATGACGCTTCATCTCCCGGAGCTCCTCGGTATACCAGGGAGCCAACCAGGATCCATGGCATGTGAGGGGACGCATGGGGACAACTCTGTCGAGAGCAACTAAGGCGGCCTGTTGCCAAGCGGCCGCCAGCTCCTCGGCAGAGCTGTGTGCCAGGGAAGAGGGAAAGACCCCAGTTCCACCTAGAACCTCTCAGGGTCCATCAGGCGTCTGGGGCGGAACCATCTCGGTGGCTCCTCATCCCAGCAGTGGGGGTCAGCTTGTTGGAAGACCAGCCGCAGGAGATAGTGATCAGACCATGGAACGGGCAGTGCCGTAAAAGTGGCCTGCCCTCTGTCACTACGCCACTGTTCCGAGACAAAAACCAGGTGTTTCCCCCCTCATGAGTAGGGCCTTGAATCAATTGGGTCAGGCCCATGGCGTCCACAGAAGCCATGAATTCCTGGGCCAAACCCGACGCCCCCCCTCAGGGAAGGCAGATTGAAGTCCCCCAGGACCATAAGCCCCGGGAGCTCCACCGACACCCCTGAGAGGACATCAAGAAACCCAGGAAGGGCCGTTGCCACACAGCTGGGGGAAAGGTATGTCAGTAGCAAGCCCACCCGACCATTAGGCCCCCACCTCAGGAGGAGGGTCTCACTCCCGCCTATCTCTGGAACAGCGACCTCCCTTGGAAACAGGCTTTCCCAAATAACCACAGCCACCCCACCACCCCTCCCCTGGGCCCGTGGCTGGTGCAAAACCCGAAAACCTGGGGGGCATAGATCAACCAGAGGGACTCCTCCCTCTGGCCCCAACCAGGTCTCGGTGATACAAGCCAGGTCCGCAGCCTCCTCAATGACCTCACAGAGGAGGGAAGACTTATTAGCCACGGACCTGGCATTAAAATACACCAGTTTGAGCCCAGGGGTCCCAATTCCCGTGCCCCCTAGGGAGGGGGCCATTAACATGTGGACAGAAAGCAAATTCATTGTCACTGTCAGTGATAATTTTTCACATATCTTCCTTTTATATATAAGTTGCTGCTTGTGGTTTCACATACAAATCTAAACTGTAAATTTAGATTTTAAATATTTTTAAAGCACAAAATAGCTGTCTTATTTCCTTAGCATTGTTTTGTTACGTAACTCAGCCAAATTTAACTTTTAGGAAATAATGAGATATAGCTACTGTCATGCTTCTGTCATGTTATAAATCTTTGAAGTACAAATATGTGTTCTGATTTTTATTAAGTTGGCCAACAACAACTGTATATACACACCATAGTTTCCAGTTCATATCCTGTGAATAGTGAAAGAAGAGGAACAGGGACAACCCGGGCCATTCCTTCTCGAACAGCAGCCACTTGTTCATCAAATTCATGTAATCTGCCAAAAAACAACAACCACGTCACCATATATTTGTTAGTAAGAGAAATATAATTTCCTCATAATCATATGGGAGGACATGAAGAGATATCTGCATATCTTCCATAATTTGCTTTAAAAGCCTGGAGAAAGTCTTTGTAATAAATGGGTGTATGAACATAAGATCACTGACACTGAAGACGACACAAAGTTGTATTTAGTTTTTCAGGGTTTTTTTCAAATCATTTGAATTCTTAACAATTATCATCATACTCTATCAATGCTCTCTTTGCTTGATTTCATCTCGACACTAACAAATATTACAGCACAAATTCAACACTGGACTAATTAGCACATATCATGTCTGACTACTTTACAAACCTGTAGTTTATTGCAAGCCTCACATATTCTGTTCGATTATCCAGTGTAATATGCGTATATTTGGAACTGAGTTGAATATCTTGGCCACTGGCATTTGGCACTGTAAATGGCAGGCTCATGGCTTCAAATTCTTCTGAGGTAGCTTCATTGTCTCGGATATACATAAGTCCAGGAATAAAATCCTTATCAACCTTTTAAATATAAAACAGAACTAAGTGAATCTTTTCTACATAATGTTTAAATATCCTATTATTTGGGATAAATTATATGACTAATTCATTAATTCACATTATGATCCTTCAAGCAAGTAAGAACACATGCTTAAAGTTAGAGATAGTGGCAAATTGACACTAAAACTGCATAACCATTTACAAAAGTTTTAGGATTTTAAACTCTTAGGAACAATTAGAACAGGCAATCTTCTAATAAGCTACAGAACAATAATATAAATACCTCAAAACTCATTTTCAAGCCTGGGGAAGCTATTATATATTTTTTGGAAATGTGAGAAGCAGGAGAATGAATACATTTGATGAAAGGGAGCAACAAGCTAAACATATCCCAAATTAAGTATTTTCCATACAGTGTCAGCTTCCTTTATATACAAAAAGACACTAATAATACTAGAACCATCAGGGGAAATACTTGATTTTGACTATCAGGTTGATTAAGGGCTCTCTGGAAATAAAATGTAAATAAAGTAACCTCTAAACTATATTGGATTACAGTAGGACTGGAAAATTGGGGGGAAAGCCCTTTGAGAACTGCCCAAATGTATAAGACTTGTAGGTGGGAGCCATGACACACAAGCAATCCATGTTCCTGTATTTGTGTCTTTTCTTACACAGAGAGATGCACAGAGAGATATACTCCTATTCTTGGGAAATAAGTCTTGCTGTACTAATAATCCTGACAACAATCACCTACCTGCCCTAGGTAATGGAGAGAGGCTTTAATCTCCTCCTTCGTTCTAAATATACGTTTCTTTTTACATAGATATACTTATAGCCCATTTATCTCCATAAATTTTCCACTAAACAAGCTTAAGATTGTATTGCTATCAATTAGGCAGACAATTGCTCACTTTAAGAAGAGAGTACGTCTTTGATCCTACATACAAATGCTTCCTATTAATTACTGTCTTCTCATCTTATCCCTCATGAAAACAACATGTTATTCAGCCAAATAAAAACATATATCTAATACAAAAAGAATGGCCTTCTGGCAGTAGAAGGATGTAACCATAACCAGGTAAGTCCTCGTGCCAGTAGTTCTCAACCTTTTCTTTGCCATGGACCTTTTGAGGCCAGAGACTATGGCCATGGAACATGAAGACTTAACTCAAGATTTAAATCATAACATTTCTTCAAGCCTTTGCCAACTCTGTGATGATATTACAGCCCCCCCCTGGGGGTCCACGGGCCACAAGCTAATGACCATTGCCTTATGCTAATATTATTATATAGATGAACATAAGCTTTTTCTTGCCTCACTGAGATCAGCAATTGTTAAGTTCATTCCTGCCAATTGTTTCCATACAGGTTCTGCCAGATTAAGGCTCAGAGGACTTCCAGTCCGAATAGCTATCCCCAACATGACTCCTAGGTAATTTAAAACAAAAAGAAAAGTGTTACACATATTATACGATCAAAGCTTTACTCAAAGTTTTTTTAAAAAGTTTAAAAGCTGCAGCATAATTTACCGAGGAAGCGAAACATATTCATGTGCAATGAAGATTTTGCCGCAGGGTTTAGCAGAAAGCAATCTCTGTTTGCTCCAGATTCATCCCTGCCATTAGGAGTCACAATTAATAATGGGGTCAGTCCATTCTGAAGTTCTTCACACATTTCTGCTATTGATTCGCTGTAGCCCCCACCACAGTCATCCACAGATTCACCTGAGAGAAAGAAAAAAAATACTTTGTGGAACTGATGAATTGGTAGTTTAAAGCTACGTTCAGCCATTTTTATAATTAACATTAGATGCAATGAAAAGAAATATTTGCTGAATTCACTCATTTTGCCATTCAGTTAATCCTAGACATAATAGAATACATATTTCAAAATGTTTATTGATCTATAAAAACATGCCTAATCAGTAAATTAGTGCAGTCAGATACTATAGGATGAGCCAATTAGTGCCCTCAATATGATCTATTCAAAGGCACACATCATCCCTCTTGTTCTACATATTTAAGTTTTATAAACATTTATTTACATGTACAGGTCATCCTCAATTTACAACTGGTCGCTTAGTGACTATTCAAAGTTATGATGGGCCTTCCCAGGAGTACTTATGACCTGGTTCCAAAATTCTATCAGTTGCCCCATGTTCATGGGACCACATTTCAGGTGCTTGGCAACTGATCCACATTGGTAACTGAAGCATCCCACGGTCACATGACTGTGTTTGCAACAGTTTTGCTGAAAACTGGCATTTATTTCTGCTTGGGGTCAGAACTGGCCCATAGTGAACAACTGGTTCCTTAAATGGCCACTTAACGAACACCACAATAAAAGGTAATAGAATCAGATAGGGCACAAGAGTGACCCACTTCATAACTTATTATTGTAATGGGCAGGTTTTGTTATGGTCATAAAATTGAGAACTATCTATATAGGCAAAATAAAAGAAAATAGCACAGGAAAAAATATCCAGCAAGCAACATGTAACAGAAATGTCTAAAACTATTTTTTTAGTAAGAAGCTTTCTGTTTGCGAATGACAATATGCAATTAATTTGGGTTGAGAATCAGTTTACAATAATTAGTACCAAGGAAAAATTATTACTGACATTTCTTCTTTTCAGTATTTATTCTATAAGAAAGGGCAAAATATTGTAAAATTAGATTAAGTGGGAAAAAATACTACCAACAAACTTGACTTTCCAAACGCGATGAGGTAGAAGAAGACTATCTGGACTGAATGAGCTCATCTTAGCACACATCTGTCCAAACACAGATTTTGTACCATCAGGACCAGCCAATCCTCCTTTGCTTCTAGATCGCTTTACCTGATCACAAAACAGAAATAACCCTAGTAAAAAATCTAACTCTAGCGAAACAAAAGCTTAAGAGTATTTTAGTAAAGCAAAAACACACACTCAAATTAATGGTCCTAATAAAACTTTTCAGCAGCTGGTTTTGAAGACACATACACAATACTGGATGAAAGTCAGAGAAAAAGCTGGCTGTCCCTGAAAATTAAACAGTGACACAATTCTAAATCTGTTCTGCACTTATTCCCTCCTACTTTAACACTGATTTTCCTTAAAGAGATACAGTATTAACCCATCATTCCAAAGCACATGTGCAATGTCTTTTGCATGTTTTGCTCAATGAAATAAAACAATAAACAGTAGTATATTCATCCTCTGGAAAAAAATTCTTGAAACATATATCTGGCCTTAGGCCTAATATTAGATGTGTTTACGTCATTGACATTTTTTATGATAACCACTTCCTTCTATGAAGTGACCACATGTGATGCTGATTTCCTAAAATTTAGTGATGCCTGAGGGCATTCTAAACAATGTCAAGTTATAGAAGATGAATAAAACAATGACAACAATGTGAGATGTTTGACGTAGAGAAGCATTATGTTTTTGTGATTTGAGCCTTATCCAGATTTTCACATATACTTTAGACCAGGGATCCCCAAACCCCTGTTGGGGACCCAGCCACAGAAGTAGTGGGTGAGTGCGTGAAGCTTCATTTGCACATGTGTGGGGTCTAGGTTGAGCACCATCCCCTCCACCCCCTCCGCCACTGCCGATCTATAGAGCCAGAAAGGTTGGGGATTGAGCTGTAGGCAACAAAGACTTCATAATGTCTTAGTACAGACTTAATTCATCAGTGTCATGATGTCATGATTATCAATATAACAAAAATAAGTGTCCAAGCCATGTTTCTATTATCAGCTGTTTGGGTTCCTAAAAAGCCTTTCTAGATAACTTAAACACAATGTTCTTCAGGGAAAAAAATCACTCAGAATTGATCAGGACTCTGTTTAATTGAGCTCTTTTCTCTCTCAGCCATGTTACCAGCATCTATTCCACTTTGCTCAGGATAGCCCTGTTTTCTTCCAGAAAGGCTCTTAAGGAAGAATATGTGGATGCAGGGAGAATGGGAAGGAAATGTAAACTCCTATTCACAGAGGCTATATATTCTGTGGAAGATCAGAATTACACATGCCTATCAGACTGCAACTATGTACATACAGTCCACACAATTGTGAACAGTTTCACAAAGCAGACTGGATCTTTACAGTTTAATGTTTGATTTACATATATCTGTATGTACCACAAAACCACTAAAACTTCACAGATGTCTCATGGCTACTAAAATGTTTTATTTCTGACCTATCTAATAAGATGAAGCTTTTAAAAGCCACAAATCAATCAGCAACAATCAATCATAATTAGAAAGTGGAAAAAACTTCTATCAGTACTATAAGTGGACTTTCCCATACTCTAATCCTCAACTTCAAACACAAGACTGGCCAGAAATCTTACATTCAACAGTCATATTATGACATTCTTACTTGTATTCTGTTGAGTTCTACAACTGGCCCATGCTGACGATCTCTCACCATAGTTGCTTGTACAACCTTTCTAAAAGCTGCCTCCTAAAAGAAGAAAGAGATTTGGAACGTACGTTTTAAAACATACATTTTTGGTTGAATATTTAATATTATTCATTTTTCATTTAAAATACAAAATATTACATTAGCAGAAATATATTAGAAGAAACCTTATTAGTAATTCATATTTGAATTCCGTGTATCAATGGTATGATCTTTATATACCATACATCATAAATCATACCTTGAATGAGATGTTAACAATTTGCACACTTTAAGCATTATGACAGTAAGTGGTAATCGTTAGTAGGATGTTTTGAGATACATGCCTTTCCTTGTGATATCAAAATTCCTCGTAATGCATCAAACCCCACTGAGGGACCCTGGCCAGTTTCATCAAGGCGTCCTTCAAGATCAAACATGGGAATACAAGGACAAAAGAGCTCGGAAATGTGATGTAGTAACAGCAATCTGTTCCTCAAGGCAATGATAGGAATTTCCTGTAGATGATTGTATTCCATAGGAACCTACAAAATTCACATCATTAGAATTTCCTGTGCATTGACTAACAGGTGTTCTTTCATGACAGGTAATATAAGACCTAATAGTCAGCTAATTAGGCACTTTCTCTATTGAGTATTATACATTGTTTTTATATGTTTCATATTTTAATCATAATAATAATACATAGTATTCACATACTGACTATAAATAATGGTATGATTAAATAGCAACAATGGTGCATTGGAAGATCTGCAAGAAATACCATTTGCCTGGAAGCAAAAACTAGTGGGACCATAAAATAGAGAGAGTCATAGAAAATGAAGAAGCTAAAGTCATTATGATTTTTAAAATCATAAGAAGTCTCTGGGAAACCATTATCTTTCTCATCAAATCATTTCATTTGGCTCAAGCCTAAGAAGTCGTTGGATAGCATGACCAGTGCATGAATAGAACAATATGTCTGCAATTCTATACTTGCGATTATTATATTCTGATTTTACAGTTTCCAAAAGATTAAAAACATGAGTTAAAAGAATTTTTTTTACCTGGGAAGGGAGTTTGCCTGCATTCGCAGGTTTACTAGTAGACCAAGCTAAAGTATGCGCTGAACCACAAGCGACTCTGTTGATCTTTTTACCCTGAAGTGCTGCAACCAGACGTGGCCTTTGGATGGCATTAGTTGTCCCATCTCCAAGCTGCCCTTCATCATTATCTCCCCAGGTATAGACTTCACCTGTACCATTCAAAAGTATTATTTATGAACTCAAACAAATCAATCACCTATAATAATGATGTAGAAACATTATGTCATTTACAAAATGACTTCAACAATACCTTTTAATGAGAAGAAGTAATAATTGGCACACAACAATCAAAACATTTAATAAGACATATATTGTATATTAATACTGTAGACAAAAGGTACTGTTTCAGCAGTCTCCGCGGACATGGGTATTTCCTTTAATTAATTTAGTGTCAGTTTAGCAACAGAAGGAGAAAAAAGGTGGAGATTCAGGAATTGTCATGTCTCAAGAAAAGAGCTGATGAAAGTCTTCTAGCTGATTAACTTGGACAAAGAAGTACAGTATTCTCTACATGCATGAGACTGAAAATGTATGCTTGTTAGAAATCAGAAGCATAGTCTCTACTTTAGCACAAAAGAAAAACAGAACCTGGATACTTGAACCTGAATGATAATTTGGGGGAAAGGGGGAGGGGAGGCACAGGAAATTTAAGCTATTAGTATATCTTGGGATAATTACATTCATTTGCTGAAGTCAATTGTTGCAAACCTTGTTTTTGATAATATTCTAGCATTACCTTCTAATATCCTGAATTTTGAATGCTACTTCTGTAACCATTCAGTAAAGTATACCCTTGGCGAAACAAATGGCCAGGAGTCTTTCTTTGCTAGATGACTGAATGGGATGGTTAAGATTAAGCTGAATCTGAGGTTTTCCATGCAAACAACATAAAGGAAATTTCCCTCTCCTGCCCCCCCCAATCCCCCAACCCCTGCCATGCCCTGGTTATCTGCAAAGGTCCAATGAGGTGCTTGTATATTGTTCAGGAAACAGGTGCTCGGTTCCCAGCTCTGCATGTTGTAATGACCTTGGCTGGCTGGAACTTCTCAAATGCCTCAATTGAGCTTCGAGGCCCCCTTTTCTTTACATTCCAATCCTTGCCTCCCTCCCAGGCTAATGTCTGGCTGTCAGCTCATGAAGCTTGGATAGGTGAAATGCAGCCCTGAAATATACTATCACCTATGCTTCTAATTTATTTTCTTGGCACTACTGTAAAATTTCTAGTTTCCTGACTTTCACATGCTCTTTCTATTGCTTCATTACAACCTTTGGCAAAGGCATTCAGAAGCAATGTACTTGGGGAGTACATGTGCAGTGCAAATTATAACATATGGGTATATTTTAAAGGTTTACCACTTTGTCTTATTCTTCACAAATTGAACATAAGGCAAAGATTATTTTGGAACATTTTCTTCAGAAATAGTGAAAGGACACATTTAAAAAAAATTGAAGGCAACTGGGATTTGAAGTAAATATTCAGCAGTGTACCAAAAGACCAGGGATGATATAATAGTCTTCTAAAATGTGTTCACGTTGGGAGTTTAAGGCTGCTGTTTTGTTTTTAAAGGAAGTGAATTATTCCACATACCATCTTCAGTACAACACACGCAGTGTAAAGAGCCTGTTGCTATGGCAATTACTTTCTTTCCTTGTAAACCCTGGACTTGTCGAGGTCTTCGAACATGGTCATCTGATCCATGACCTAATCGATGGTAATCGCCTTTGCCCCTATATCCAAAACATAAGTTGCAATTAACACATCCATCTTTAATTGTTCCTAATTATACAGGAATGTAAATTAGGAGAATATAGATTTTGATATAATTCTGTTCCCTATATTGAAAAAAGCAGATACCACAAAGATAAACCTGTGATCATCCTAGATTCCATTAAAGAAGCATAATTTTGCTAAAGGAATACTTTATCTCTGTTTGTAACAAATGCCAGTATTCTGTTTTTTAACCTCCAGCCTGCAATGATTATGTTTTTGTTTAAAAGAAAATAAATCACTAAGAGCGGTATTACATTTTTTGGAAGAATAAATACACTTACCAAGTGTACACTGCTCCTGATTTGGTAAGGGCCACAGAAAATTGTGAGCCACATTCCACTTTAACTACTCCAACACCAGTGAGAGAATCAATCTACGGGGGGAAAGTTTAAATACAGCTTGTCAAAGAAGGTAGCTGCAGAACATGCAGGACATTGCAGTATCTTAAAAATAAAGCTCTACTCCATTCAAAAAGATACTACTACAATCCTTGTTTCATTATTTTAAGAAATAATTTAAAATACTCTGATCTCATTTTCTTTTCTTTATCATCTCTGTTTAATCGAGCAAACCACCCATTTCCCCAGAGAAATATAAACCAGAGAAAATGAAGGCCACATCTGAACCAACCATGTATTGGTGATCATAGCTTTCATTCCCATGAAAGCAGAAGACAGCCATGTAGTGCAGTCTCACAAAGGGTAAAACAATTGTTAAAAAGAGCCTTAAAAATCAGAAAATATATATATTTGTTTCTAAAGAAAATGGCTACATCCATAGCAATCTGATCAACTGCTGTTACTAATAAAGATGTGCCTTCATCTTCTGTATTTCAATTTCATTCTACACATGTTGTGCATTGACAATAAACGTTTGATTGATATATTCGTATTTGTTACCAGCCAGGAAGAAGACATTTCTGTTATCACACCTGGTATGTGGAATACCATACACCTAATTGTAAATCATTTACTTATCTTTTCAAACATTTCAAACAGTTGCTTAATGATTCACAATGCTGATTCATATCTAATGGTTTATACACACTAACATATTTCCATGATTATTTCATAATATTATTGGATTTTAATACTATACACTTGCTGGAAGTGACACAGAATGTCAGGTAGAATAGAAAGGAATCTGAAAACTTTTCCTGCTTTTTCCCCGTTTTAAATTTCTGAAAACAAAAGAACAAGCCATAGGGACCAACATTTCCAATCACAGGAAAAATCAGAATCTTTCGTGGTCTCCCGTTAACTTATTGGACTTTCTTCAAACTAGTCTGAAATGCATTTGTTAAGTCTGAGAAATCACTGATATTCACAGATTTTCTCAAATGAAAATCCTATTTAGCTCTTATCATTCAACATTATTCCGAATCCAACAGATAAGGCGAAAGATTTTTACAATGTAGAAAAATGGTGCACATTTTTTTCTCATTTTACTAAAGTATGAATGAAGTACCTTCATTGGCACTTTGCAACCATCACTTCCGCCTCTCCCAAGCTTCCCATAGTCTCCATCTCCCCAGGACCAGACAGTATCATCATCAGTCAAACAGAGGGTCTGGGCATCCCCACTGCCACAGGCTATGTCAATCACACGGTAACCTTGGAGTGCTTCAACCTGTCAAACAAGCATTTGGTTATCACAAAATTCAAATGATCAGAGTTTTAAAAGGTTAATTAGCACAATAATACACATTAATGTAGGTCTTCTCTTTAGTGGTACATGACATTGAGTACAGTAGAACAGTGGCACATGACATATTACATGCCATTCTGAAAGGTTTGATCATTTGCATGCATTTCATGAAACAGGAACATATGGCATATTAACTTTTAGATATAGTATTCATTTCATTGAATTAATATTGTACTTTGATTTGCATGCACATTATACTATTGTGCTTTGCAATTTTAAGAGTTTGAAATAAAAATGAAGTAAAAGTAAAAAACGTATTGAAATTCAAGCAATGTTTTATAATTTTCATTTTTACAAGGTAATTTCAGCGAAGTAAAAGATCAACAAGATAGCCTGAAACAGAAGCTAAAAATAGCTGATTGCCCTGATTGGACTATATTGAATTTTCAATATGAATTATAATTCAATGTTAATAGCTACATAATAAAATTATACATACATGGAATTGACTGCTTTTTTAATAATGTATTGTTTTGAATGTATTATACTGATCGCATTACCACTTGAATATTTTTATAGGTAATTGGATTTTTAATAGTAGTTTTAAAATGGTTGATGTTTTTATGTATTTTTAAAAAAATATTTTTTCTGCTTTAAGATGGGCAGATGAATGAATGAATGAATGAATGAATGAATGAATGAATGAAAACTTCCAAAAATAAATCTGGCAAAACAGGTCCAAAGTTATTTGTTTATTGATTTTTGACTTCCTTAAATCTTTTGCATGAAATTTGGCATAATGAGGTGACCTATTACGAGTTGAATTGAATGCTTTACCAGTTAAAAAAGGTGGTTCAGACATGCAACTTGGACGCCATCTTACCAGCTTAGGTTTCAACTGGTCCTCACTGTCCCCATGACCAAGACGTCCGTATCTTCCCTTGCCCCATGTATAAAGATCTCCTGCAGCAGTAATGCATGCGCTGTGTGCTCCACCAGCAGCAATATCAACAACTTCTATGCCCCGCAAAGATTCAATTACTCGAGGACGATCACAAGGACTAAACAAAATAATTGTAAAGCATAAAGGGCTATACGTTAGTAAATACATTGTGAACTGCAAGGTATAACACAGGGGTAGTCAACCTTTTTATACCTACCACCCACTTTGTATCTCTGTTAGTAGTAAAATTTTCTAACTGCCCACCAGTTCCACAGTAATGGTGATTTATAAAGTAGGGGACAAAACCCCTACCGCCCACCATGAAAGCTGGAACACCCACTAGTGGGCAGTAGGGACCAGGTTGACTACCACTGGTATAACAGATTAACTGGAACAGTTAAAACACAGTTGTTAGACTTTTCAAGATAAATAATCCTTACACATTTTTGCTGCCTTGAGCTCTTGTGTTTTGTTCCGCTCTGAACTTGTGGGGAAAAATTCCAGTGATAAGCTACTGCAATTCCATACTCAATTTCCTCTTGCTGTCAAATGCATGCACTACATTGTGAACTATGCCTGCTACTTCAAAATCCCTGATACAGATTAGTGATTAGTGCAATTCAAACCTGCACCATGCACCAATGTCTAACCCAACTGATGTATTAAAGTTTTCTATTTCCTGTTAAATTATTATTTGGTGTGTTATTCGGTTTATTATAAACACTGCAGTTTCATTGCTTTGCTGATATGATCTATCAAGTCAATTCTGGCTCCTGGTGACCACCGAAACAAATCCTGCAGGGACAACATTTTCAAAAATGATTGAAGTACTTTCTTTCTAAAGTGACTAATCCTCAATTATCCAGCTAAATGTCATGCCTAAAACAGCACTAGAACAGTCTCCAGGCTTCTAAGCCAGCACTTTTAAATACTACACCAAGCTGCTTTAGGATTTTATACATCTATGGAACATATATGATATTACGTATAAAATTGTGCTACCTCCGGTTGCCATGGCCCAGTTTGCCATCTTCTGCTTCACCCCAGGAATAAACCTCTCCCTCTGAAGACAATGCTAGACAATGTTTTCCTCCAGAATTCACGGCAACTTTCTTGATAAACACATGCTGAATGGATTCTAGTAATGTGGGAGTAGAAACAGACTCTGTCCCCCCAATTCCAAGTCTTCCACCTGCACCATATCCTGTGGCATAGAGCTAAAATAAAAAATGTATTATTTGTATGAATTTCTCACACACGAATATCATTAGATGACATCAACAACAGTACTGCTATCTAAAATTAACATCTTTGTTGATTTTCATCAATTCTGTTTACTTCACCTAGAAGTATTTGTATATTTTGGGCTGATTATCATGTTCTCTTTGCTAGCTTTGCCTGTATTCTACGAATCTTGGTGTTACCATCCATGTGCCCATTTACGAATTTATGCCTGCTAAAAAGTTCAGCTAGAGAAAGTTTCAAAACATTGCAGTTCTGTAAAATTCAAGTGATTGTAAAGGAACACTCCCCAGCATTTGGTCTGATTTCTAATATTACCACAATAAATAATCAATATTACTCTTTCTATTATTGTCATTAGCCAGCTGTTCTTCCATTATGGAAGGCCTGGTCAGTTTCCATTTAGAAAGTTCAATTCCAAAATTCATAGCCCACTACCGTAATAATTCGTTTTGAAAGATGCTTTTGAGATGAGAATTTATTAAGTGATTGTGGAAGATTTGGATAGAAATAAGGCACTATTTATAGCAATAGCACTTACTTATATACTGCTTCATAGAGCTTTACAGCCCTCTATAAGAGGTTTACAGAGTCAACATATTGCCCCCAACAATTTGGGTCCATTTTACCAACCTCAAAAAAACAGAAGGCTGAGTCAACCTTGAGCTGGTCAGGATCGAACTGCTTGCTGTGGGCAGAGTTACCTGCAATACTGTATTCTAACCACTGCGCCACCATGGTTCCTGGCATAAGGTATGGAATATAACAGTATACGCCACACATAGCAGTGTGATTCACTGGATCATTAAAATAGTGATCCATTGTTTTCAATAAGACAAAAAAATTTCTTTAATGAGTAAATTGTCAAATTTAATTGTTTTTTATATATTTATTGTGTGGTGTTTTTATTGTGAGCCGCCCCGAGTCCTCGTGGAGAGGGGGCGGCATACAAGTCCAATAAAAATAAATAAATAAATAAATAAATAAATCTTTGGTTTTCATTCATAGTACTATCTCTCACTTTACAGACTCTTTGGGATATTCTCAGTGGCACTAATATTTGGCATGTCTATGTTTAACTGGTTTTATGGACAGTTTAAATCCTTGGTTTTATTTCAATAAGCACACATATTTATTATTTATTTATTGGATTTCTAACCCGCCCCATCTCCCAAAGGACTCGGGACGGCGTACAATCATAAAATACAAATATACAATTAAAAAAAATTAAATAAGAAACCCAATTAAAGCTAAAAATAATAAAACCATTGACTAAAAAACTCCCCTCCCCACCCTCAGCCCAGGTCAGCACGTTGGAATAACCAGGTTTTGAGGCCCCGGTGGAAGGAGCAGAGGTCAGGGGCCACCCGAAGCTCCAGGGGGAGCTGGTTTCACAGAGTGGGTGCTCCCACAAAGGAGGCCCTACCCCTGGGGGTCGCCAGCCGACACTGTCTATTAATAAGAAGAGGGCAGAGGGAAGAGGAGAGGAGAGGAAAGGAGAGGAGATGAGATTTTATGCATAAATATGCTCCTTACCTTCCCATCAGCAGTCACTGCAAAAAGTGTTTGCTCACCGCCTATTAACTGTACTGGTCTAAGCGTAGCAAGAGCTTCACACGGTGTAGGAACCTTAACTTTTGCTCCTTCTATACCTCCAAGTTGTCCTCTGTGATTATGGCCCCAGCCATATATTGTTCCACTGCCTCCTGCAGAAAGTGTCCAATCATCTGGCCTCCTGTTGAAGGAAAGAACACATCGTTTGAGCGTGTAAAATACCCTAAAACCCCAATTCTTTACATATTTAGAATTTACCGAAAGCCTTCTCCACCCCAAAAAAATATAGCATCAAAGAACCTGTTCATCCACTGTACAAGCTGTTCATCTTGTTCTCTTTTAAAAACTTCGTGGCTCTCATGCAGAATATCAATATTTTCATGATCTGCCATTAATTCTTGAATTTTCTTGGCAACCTATAATTGAAAGTATGGTATTTTGTGATCAGTTGAACTTGAATTTTGTTTGAACTTTTGAGTCTATAATGAGTAATTAAAATTAATTACTCATTAAAATCCCATTATGAAATAGGGCAAGTTATGGCAATGGGTCCAATACTGACAGACTTCAAACCACATATATCTTCACAGTCTTTATCCAATATAATGTGGATAACTGATTTAAATGTGTATTTATAGAACGGACTTTTGTGCATTGTTTTAAGAACCAACATTTAAATATCCAACTAAATAAACGTTATGTTAAACCAGTACCTCATCAAGAAAGAGGCGAGGCAGTGGTGTTCTTTTATCGAGGGCTACAGCAACTCTGGAAGCCATGCAGTATCTTCTAAACCAAGCCCATTTGTGTGTCTCTGCACAGCAGGGAAGAGTATCTAATTCCAGATCACAAGCAAGGGCTACAAGCACCTATACAAATAAAACAGTAAGTTTCAAAAGAAAAAACATTTGTCAGATTGATTTTATTACTGGAGTCTCCTTGGCTTCATTTTATTACTGGAGGTAGGAGATGCTAGTGGTACCAGTAAACATTATGGCAAGGATGCAATGATAATTCAATAAATTGAATAAGAAACCACTTTGATGCACTGAAATACACTGAAACAATTAACAATAAAAGTATAAAATCAGAAGATTTTTAATTCTTCAATTACTGCACTGCTCTTTATTTAAAGAAATAACAGCTCAGTCCTTACATGAAAGAAAAAAATATATTATTTTAAAGCCCATGAGTAGCTTTGTTGCATTCTTCATTTTAATCAAAATAATTCTACTATATGTTCAGATGAAATTTCAGGCTGACCATTCAGGTTTCTTTACAAGCAATGCTAAAGGATTCCCATTTCTGAATTTTAAATCTTTTGCACCCAATGTTAAATCACCTTAAAAAAAGGACTGTGAAGCAGTTGTTTGCCACCTCTGACAATGGGATCTTCATAATCAAACTGACGCTGTAAAGCTTCAGGAAGGCCTTTAACTAGAGCAGCTAAGGCACTGCCAGTGAAACTCTGAGACACATACACACGAAAAAAAAATTGAAAGGATTAGACAGCAGTGATAGTTTTCTAATGTTGCATATTAGCTATAACTTACATCAAGAGATAATTATCTAGTTTGAAAGTATTATCCATCATAGCCTTCCACAATTTATACCAAGGATTGGAAACATACAAGGCATATTTGACAAAGCCACTATCCAAGTACAATTTGTCAACCTTAGTCAAATAAGTCAATTTTTTATTTGTATTTATTTATGCTTCGTATTTCTTAACCACCCATCCCCCTCAGATATCCAGATGATCCCACATACATTCTGAAATCAAAACACTGCTCAATTGTACAGCTTAAGAAACACAAGAGAGAAAGAGACACAGAGAGAGGGAGATTTAGACTTATATCTGTATTTCTAAGATTTAAGCCAGCCACAGAATTTATGATACTAATAATGGGAGGCTTGGTAATTTTACCATAGTTCGTGCTTCACCATCATTATCTCCTAGGATTCGATTGATATTAATTGATTGGCCAAACTCAGTAGTCAGTAACTTTCGTAGTCTTTGTAAAGCCCACATTCGGTGGCCAGCAGCTAAAAGATATACAGAAAAATGCACGCAGACTTAAGAAACGGTTTTTCAGTATTAGAAATCAGAAACTCAATAGAAACGTGAACTCACCTAGAGCGCTTAGCTGAGCACATGCAGCTAATGAAGCTGCTAAGCGAGGAACTATGCTCCTGTTAGAAGCAAAATTCAAGCGGAAATCCAGTAGACATGTTACCAAATCCATTGACGGACAAGAAAGAATACAGCGATCTGAAAGAAGATCTTTTGGACCTGTAGGAAAAAGTCCAAAATATTAGCCATTTTCCAATCAAAAATTAGTGATAATATTTAGAGAAATAAAACAAACACAATTGAACGGTGCTGGGAAAGTGAATGAAAGATAACGACTTAACAATTCATGTAAATTCCAAATACACCTGCAATGACTGTAATCTCATTTAATGCTTTATTTGTATCTAAAAAAAACCTTTTATCACAGACATATGGCTGCCATCAATGGATGAAAAGCTAACACTGGCTTAGTTTATCATTTTATGAATTAGATACCAACCACAGTATTTTTAACACAGGAGTAAATCTCTCTCTTTTCTGCTATTTAAGTTGCTTGCTAATAACTCAAGTGAAAAATGAAAAGAACAAATATGCCAGTTCAGAGAAATATTTCTATCCTGAAACAATACATGGGATTCACCTGCAGCTGGCATGATGGGATAAACTGTGAAGCGCCAACCCCATCCATTCACAGAGCCATCACTGATAAATTTCCATTTTAATTCATCACCTGGAATGCGCAGTTCACTAGACCAGTCAGACCATTCACGACCTGAAATATTTAGATAAAGTAGTCAGTTTAAACTTTGATCTATTCAGGAAGGGAATCTATTATTTTCACTCTGCCACTTAAAGCAGCACTTCATTCATGATGATCCTCTAGTCACAACTCTTCATCTTCACTGAAGATCATGACTCCAAATGCAGCAGGTCATTATATAACATTCCAATCAGACTGGTTTTTTTTCCTGAGACACTGAGGGGCAACATTAAAATGCCTAGAAGGGATGCTCAGGCCCAAACTATTACTCCATTTCGAAAGATCTTCCTCAAATACAAGTTTTGCAAAGCATAATTAGAAAACAGCATCAACATTAAAAATTGGAAAAAAACAAAAATAGGTGGTTCAAGAAATTTAAATAGGAGAAAAAATGCCAGAAAGTACAACATAATATAGGGATGGGAGGAAGGGGGCAGAATTTAATTATTACTTCTGATTTATGAAATGTATCTGAATTAAACATTTTAATTTATTTATAATTCTATTACATTTACATACCTTCAACATGAAGTTCATCCAGAAAAAACTTTTTTCTAATTTAAAATGTCACATACATATCTCATTACCTGATCTCACAGAAACTATCCGGTTGACTCCATCCATGACAGTGAGAGGATCATGGCGCCGTTCTGTGGAGCATTGGCGGTCAAATTCTACTCTAAGACCTTCAGCACCTGAAGAATGAATGCAACAAAAATAAAATCAAAAGACTCAGAAGAAGGAGGAGAAAGATTTGTTTCCTTTAAATCTGTATTAATTGTTTAGTTGAACTTAATGATCTTTTCAGGCAAGATAATTAAAGCCTTGCATGATGAATATCTGAAACTTAATTGCACAATATTAATTGAAGTGCACATAGTTTAGAACCACTACTCCAATCCTGAACCTAAATTCTAAAAGGTTATTTAATAATCTGTAATATGATTTTATTAAGCCAATATATCTGAAATAATTTTAATAGATACAGGAACACTGCCTCTAAATTAATCTAGTACTGCAACAGCATTATTATGGTACAAAATCATTATATTGCATAATATTATGCCTGCCCTTTTGCTATCTCTTAGAAGTCTGTGGGACCAGGGCTGATCAAGTATGCATTATATGTCCTTAACAACAATTTAGACATTTTAGATCACTTTCACCGAAGCTAAAATTACTATATATTCCCAATACAACTTACAATGGCAATAATATCCTATGTCTGATTTCAGGATAGTCTTTAAAAAAAATTTAGTACCTGGTATTTTAACAGTGCCACTGGTAGAAGTATCATCAGTATATGGATGACTACTTTCTACCACCACGGGCTGAGAAGAGAGACGACCACTTTGTGAATCAGTTGCCACATCTTCCAACTCAGTAACACACAGTTCCAACAACATATCAGCCACCTGAAAATAAAATCGTTTTTTTAATCTAATCTTCAGACAAAATGACTTACAGATTATCAATCATTAATTTTTATCTTTATCTAAATATTATTTAGATCATGGCTTTCTGCCTACTGAATGACTTAACAAAAAATACTATCATTAAAATTAACTGAAAATACCTGGCTGAAGAGGAAAGACTAAGCTTTTATTCTTAAAAGGAGGAACACTAGGGAGTAGATAAAAATCTCTTTTGCTTGGAACAAGATAGATAGAAGATGGCCCTCTCCTGTATTCCTGCCAAGCAGATGTCAAAAAGTGACAAAGGGGTTCTACTGGTCTTAATGTCTTGACAGGATGTCTAGAAAGGCTAAAGCTTTCAATGTTCTATACCTTAAGTTGTGCTTGGAAATAACTAACAACTAACAACAACAGATGTCTTTCACCATGTGATAATGCATTCCTGGTAGTGAACACAAGTTAGTGAATAAGCTGCTGTAATCTGCACAAATGCAAACTAGTAGCGTGCAAAGGTAGCTGCACACAGAGTGTACCACAACACTCAAGGCTGAATGGAAACAATGCATGGACAACTGTTGACAATTCAACTATTGCAAAACTCCTCGAATAAAATTTTTGCTACAATCCAAGTTCAAGGAGTTCTTCCAAAAGTGGTACAACTCCATCAGGAACAGATTGAAATATATCCTACAACCTGTTCTTTTTAATTATGTATTTATTAAGAATACTTCCATATTGTTTGATCTTAATTTTGGCTTTTTATCCTTACTGAACAAGCATGAGTAATGCAAATATACTGCTTTCTTGAACAGAAGTGGCAAGGAACAGTGCGGGTGGATCAGAAGAATAATGGTCCTTCACTTCCAAGCGCCTGATAATTTCTCCCAACCTTTTCATATAAATACTGAACAGCATAGTAGATAATGATAGACATCTATGACATTGTTCATCCCTTATTATTACTTATTCAATGCAAGAATCCAAATTAAAGAATTCACTACAAACCATCGATTCTGTTCATGAACATACACACTAACAGGACAGCCAATCTTCTCAATAGGTACTTATTTATTTATTTATTTATTTATTTATTTATTCATTTATTTAATTTGACTTGTATGCCGCCCCCCTCTCCGAAAGGACTCGGGGCGGCTCACAACTAAAACATAACAACAAATAATTACCTAAAAGCAGATTAAACAAAAACAAGTCAAATACAGAATTTAAAACCCCAAAGTTAAAACAACCATCAAACCCCCCTAGGAGGTCAGCACAGCCTGGACTGCGCAAATAACCAGGTTTTTAAATCGTGGTGGAAGGTGTGGAGATCGGGGGCCTCCAGTGATAAAGCACCCACAACTTCTGAAGGCAAGCTGTCCCACTAGTTAATTGCTTTTACTGTTAAGAAGTTTCTCCTTAATTCCAGATTGTTTAGTTTAGTTTATTGTCATTGCACTTCGTACAATGAAATCAAACACCATCTTCAGTGCACATCATAACCATGTCCATGAAAATAAACACAAACACACCCTCCACACATTGAACCGAAAACCCCTGACACCGCACCAACACTGCCATATACAGCAGAATTCAAAAGAGCTACTGCCCTGGGATAATTTCAGACAAATGGCTATCCAGCGCCTTCTTAAAAGCCTACAGTGATGGAGTATCCACAACTTCTGAAGGCAAGCTGTTCCATTCGTTAATGGTTCTCACTGTTACGAAGTTTCTCCTTAATTCCAAATTGCTTCTTTCCTTATAGTTTCCATCCATTATTTCTTATCTTGCCTTCTGGTGCTTTGGAAAATAAGTTGACCCCTTCTTCTTTGTGGCAGCCCCTCAAATACTGGAATACTGCTTGTAAGACTTAGTCCCTCAAATACTGGAATTAGCCCTCAAATCCTAGAATGCTACTTATAAGACTTAGCTATCAGACCACTAATTATCCATAGCATTATTCCATGAACCTACTCCAACTAGTTTTTTCAAATGTTTCCAAAGCATAAATAAAAATTGAGAAGCTCTGCTTTGTTATAGATTTGCATTTCACTGAATAGCTGGTATACTGTGTCTTTTCTCTTATTTTATTTCGAACATAACTGAAAAAGTCCTTGGTTAGTTTTAAATTCTTCATGCACCTCAGCTGCTGCAATGGGTTTCCACTTATTATTGTTACAAGCTTGTTTCAAAATTATAATATGCTGTCTTAGTCCAGGGTATGTTTGACTGCATTCTGCTTTAATTATCTTAACAGTAAGAAATTATACTATCATATTTCCTATTGATTACTATCAAGCCCAGAATAGCAGATTTCTTTGTGCCTCTCACTACCCACTAAAAGAAAAGGTTTTGAGCAAACATACAAGGAATAGCCTGCTGTGTTACATCACCTTATGGACAAACCCAACAGAAAGGACCAAACCATATGAAACAATGCCCCCAAGATCCAGTTGTACTATGAGTTCAACAAGGATACCATGATTGATGGCATCAAAAATCATTGAGAAGTCAAAGAAAATAAATATTTATACATTCCTCTTATCTAGTTCTTGGTGTAGATCATCCATGCCAAACTAGCAATCTTATTAGTTTCATATCCTGGTTGAAAGCCCAAATTAAATGGATCAAGATGATCGGAATTCTCAAGGATATTAGGGTGGCGGAGCCATCACATTGTCTATTATACTAGCCACAAATGGTAAGCTTGAAATCGGTTGATATTACCTAGATGGAAATTTTCTGAAGTAATGTTCTTATCTTTTCTGTCTTTAAGCTGGCAGAGAAACATTCCTTTGAGGTAGCATTAATTAAGTCTCTTAATTATAACATTTCTTTGTTGTCAGCCTCAAAAGAAGAGACAATAAATTGGTCTGGTGGTAATCTTCACCTTTCTACTTCTAAAGTTTCACACACTGGGAAAAAATGTAAACAAGTGTTTTGAAGTCAGTGTAAACTGTGCCCAACACTGGAGTCTAACTTGAAACAGATACAAGTGAATTTGTCAGTAAAGAATATTGCAAAATGTTCGCAGCTTGCCATCATGCTGCTCTGGTTCCTCTCTCCAGCATCAAGGAGAAAATGGAGAAGATGCCACACATAGTATGGGAATGAAACACCAACCTATTCTGAGCAAAACCTGAGAAAACCTTGCTGCTTTCACCACAGGACTACAAGTGAAATAGTCTTCACCTGTAACCAATTTGAGACATCCTGAGATTTGTTTAATTTGTACTGAAGTTGTTGTTCTTTCCACTTCGTCGCTTTCAGGAGAGCAGGGGATAATTTGGCTACAGTGCTCAGAAGCAACAGTGTTCATCATCTGGATAATTTCCCTATTCCAGGGATCAGCCAAAAACACTTTGAATATCTCCAACAGAGGAAAGAGGAAAATTCCTATTCTGAAAGCTATCTGGAGTTATCAGTAGTTTGAGTGGACCATTATTTTTTAATAACGAGAGGAAAGCGTGATTGTATTTGATTAATCACTAAAATAGATGATCTGCCTAGTGGCCTCATCAAGCATAAACAATACATAAACAATTACAGTGACTGCCTCTTGAAAGCACTGATTGCCTATCTGTTGGGTACATTACATTACAGATACAGCTATTCTCAGTCCTGGACACTTATTCTCTAACATGGGTTGGCCTATTCTTATTTTCTCTTTCTATTTTTCTACTCTTTATACTTTGGTTCATCAGCCCTCAAATTTTCAATAGGGTTGTAATAATTAAGACATTAGAAGTACCAAGTAATTGATTGATTGGTTTTGATTGATTTATTTGACTTGTATGCCGCCCCCTCTGCAAAAGGACTCAGGGTGGCTCACAACTAAAAACAGACAATAAGTTAATTACCTAAAACAATATTAAATACTACAAGCCAATTAATCTAAAACCCACATAAAATTCCTGAATTAAATTTAAAACCACCCCCCCCAAGAGGTCAGCACAGCCCGGCCTGTTCAAAGAGCCAGGTTTTCAGATCGTGGCGGAAGGTGCAAAGGTCAGGGGCCAGAGGGAGTCCCAGGGGTAATTGATTCCATAGGGTGGACGCCGCCACAGAATAGGCCCTTCCCCGGGGCGCCGCCAAATGACACTGGGTCACGGACGGCACCCGAGGAGCCCTTGCCTGTGTGCTCGCACAGGGCAGTTGGCACTCGATGCCGGCAGGAGGCGCTCCTGTAGATATCCCGGACCCATTCCTTGAAGGACTTTGTATGTCAACACCAAAACCTTGAACCACTTTAATCACTTTAGTGTGTTTCACAGCAACTAATTAGCAACAAATACAGAATAAATAATGCAGCAACAATTTTAACTTACCTGAGGGTAAGCAATACCCATGCCAGACAGCACAGCAGAAAGGACATCTTTCCCCTTCTCTCCAGCACGTCCTGATACAGCCAACTTCAATAGGTCAACCATAACTCGGGTATCATCTGGTACCAAGAGACTGGTGAATTCATCCAAGTACTGAGGCTCCGGACCAGAGACTTTGCTTTGGCTTTCTACATCCTTCAAAACAAAATGGAAGACGAGGCAGAGCACCATAATGATGTGAAAAGAGGAAAGTACAAATTCCTAACATGTATTAAAATTTAGTTTTGGTTCATATAGCCTTAGACACTTATTTCTGATTTAACTATCAAAGCTTTAGCATTTCAAAAAATACAGAAAGTTTGTAGAGAAGCTAAATTTAGAAATTATTAAATAGGAAATACTTTTTCTGAAGCTGAATTTTTATCACTGAAAGATGGTGAAAGCAATTTGTTACTTGACAGCTCTACAGAATTTTATTAATTCAGTTTAAATTAAATATTGTAAAACAGGTAAATGCTTTTTGTTATAATTACAGAAGAACAGAGTCTACAATATAGCATATGACATATCTCATTAGATATTCACCACAAATCTCTCCAACCTCATCTGTATTCAATTACTTTTGAAGAAAATCTAGTTAAGTGTGAAATCAGTACAAATGAGGATCTTACTTCTTTGGTTTTGGTCATTGTCTCTGCTATTATACTGGCTGCTCCAGGATCATCTGTGACAGGAATGAAAGGGCGAGATGAAGCCGCTGAAGCAGAGGGAGTCACAGCAGACGGAGTCAAGGCATCTTCTGCAGAAGCCACCTATATAAGCAGAGCAGCAGAGGTCTAATAAAAGAAAGCCTGATAAGGCAGCTAGATTAGGACTTGGGAAATCCCCAACTGAAGAATTAAGGTATTGCATTAATACTTAATGCAATACTTAATTAATACTACCTATAGTTTCTTTTCTGTACACCCCCACAAATCAAAACAAAATACAGTAACAATAAACAGCCCCCCCCCCAACCTGAGTACGCTTGAATGCCTTGTTACTTATTTTAGTGACCTTTTCAAATCAGATTCTTTTTTTTTCTTTTTTCTTTTTTTATTCACATTTATATGCCGCCCTTCTCCGGAGACTCAGGGCGGCTTACAATCTTTGGAGCACAACCCAATGTGCTCAACAATAGACTTCATTCCATTGTATGTGCCTGCTTATTACTAGAGCTTTTGGCCCCCCCAAGTGGCATTTTTACGAAGTCAGCTTATTGCCCCCAACAATCTTGGATCCTCAATTTACCTACCCCAGGAGGATGGAAGGCTGAGTCAACCTTGAGCCTGGTGGGATTCAAGCCTGCACTAATTGCAGGCAGCTGAAGCTAAGTGCTAGGTGTTTAACAGCCTGCACCACCAAGGCTCTTTGAACCTTTCTGGCCTAGATGTTTAAACCACAAATTTAACTGAGAAATTTTAAGATGGATATCTTTTAAATGTTTGGGAATTTTTTTATTGTAAAAGGGGATTTGTCCTATACAATTGGTTTTAAAGCTTACAGGCTAGATTGCAGCCTGTAGGTATAGTGTCTTTATCTTACATATGTCTTAGAAAAGATTACCTCCACCCTTCTGTCTTGCCAAGGTGTTGGGCTCTGCCTCTCCTCTGTATCAATTGCTAACATGCTTTCATCCAGGCTAGGACCACTGCCTATGGAAACAAGGTCTGGAGGTGGCGCAGGAGATGAGGACAAACACTCTACTGGTGCAATCATACTTGCAGGCATCAGTGCTCCAACCACAGCATCCCTAAATCAAAAGAAAAATATTTAACAGATTCTCACATTGCATTGTACAGGTGTGTTATACTATATGGCAGAAGAGGTGCTATCTTCACCATTTTACCTATTCTTGTTTTTTTATTACATTTGATATAGTATTTTTTTTTTAAATTACATTTATATGCCGCCCTTCTCCAAAGACTCAGGGCGGCTTACAATTTCTGGGATACAACCCAGTGTGCTCAGCAATAGCCTTCATTCCATTGTATATGCCTGCTTATTACTAAGCGGCATTTTTACAAGGTCAGCTAATTGCCCTCAACAATCTTGGGTCCTCAATTTACCTACCCCGAGAGGATGGAAGGCTGAGTCAACCTTGAGCCTGGTGGGATTCGAGCCTACAGCAGTTGTAGGCAGCTGGAACTTAAGTGCAGGCAATTAACAGCCTGAACCACCAAGATCCCTAATTTGGGATCGTGACAATTTATCAACCAACAAAATACATACACTTACACAAAGAAGTCTCTCATCCCAAACATTTCCACTGAAGAGTTTAAAATATAAGTATTTAGCTATCAATTATTTTCCAAATTTTTATTATTTGTAACACAGTAAGGGACTTGCATAGTTTTACAAATATTTTCAAGCTCAAAGCTTAAATGATTTGTTAGTACTTTCAATGGAATATGCTCAATTATGATTTTAAAAACATCAGACCCAAGAATCAATCAGTAGGATATATATAATTCTGCAGTCCACAGAAGCAGCATAGGTAGACTACTTTGTACAGAGGCATATTTGTTACAAAGACATATAAAAAACTGTTTTTAAGAGTTTTCATTAAATAAGAATTTTTTCTTCCAAACTTCCTACATCTACTTAATCAAAGCTAATACCCTTGAGCAATTTGATAATTTATAAATGCATTTATGTATATATATATATATATATATATATATATATATATATATACGAAAACATATATATATATCTTTATATACAAGCTTACCTAGCATACATGATCTGTAGTGCTGTCAGTATATGAGATAATGACTGCTGCTTAGCAAGACTTCCATCTAATGACAAAAGGATCTTAGCAAGTGAAGGTCGGTTACATTTAGAGCTGTTTATACCATTGATTTTGTTACTAGAAGCAGAAGAATCGGCATCTGACGGAACACCTGGAGAATAAAAAAGATATTCAATGAGTGTGGAAGATGATTTATCATAGAATAAAACAAATATTGAAGATTGAATTCTGTTTACGCCAACTATTTTCTGATAGATATCATCAAATCTTATCCTTACAAAGCATACAGATATCATACATAATTATTTCTCTAGAAGAACTGTACAAGAGGGCAAGCTATTCTTCAGATTTAATGGAACATCATACAATACTAATTAAGAACATTATGATCGTTTCTTCTTAAGCCAAAACGCAGCCCCACTTATTTATACCTTTAAGGAAAGAAAGGTTAAATGTTATGATACCCAAATAAGATGCGCCTAAAGGGTCCCTTGCAGTTTGAAAGAGAACTGGTTCATGAACAGATGGTGTAGCAACATCCATTGTTGTCCAAGCCACACTATGGGAAGATCCACATGCAACACGGGTTATTTTCTGGCCTTCTAAACCCTGCACCAGAGTGGGCTTTCTGTTGACTGTGGTAGTTCCATTGCCTTGCTGTCCATGATCATTATCACCCCAAGCATACACCTGCCAATAAATCATATAATTTTATGCATCGCTCTTTCCTGTAGCATACATATGCTACTTTCAAAATAGAAATCAATATGTAATTCATTTAATATTTAACATATGGTTACTTCTTCCACATGCGTTTATGTACACAGGATAGCTTAGCCTCTTCACTGTACTGCACAGACTAATTGTTTAAGGACTTTAGTATCAAACATTTTAAAAGCCTTCATTATTTTACCTGGATAGCAAACAAAAAGCATGGGAAAGATCTCATTCAACAGGAATAACTTTCAGAAATGATCCAGTTGAGATCTGCATATGTGGGACTGATTGGGGTGGATTGTAGGGATGACTCCGAAGTATGATGCTGTCATATTTTATCTATATCGTAAATTATTCTACATTATTACAACTCCATTTTAGATTGTATTTTATTATTATTTTATCTAAATTGTATTTTATTCTGATTCCATTTTAAATTGTATTTTTCCAATTCATTTTAAATTGTATTTTACTAAATTCCATTTTGAATTGTTTTTATCAAATTTTAACAACAATTTATTGCTGGAACTTTGCACTTTGATATGGCCCAAGGGCTAATCAATAAAGACTGTATTAAGAATAACTTTCAGTGTTTATAAAAATGGATTGCAAATAATGCCTAAAATGAAATGTTTTATTTCCTATTAACCAGTATTAGAACAATTACAGAATAGGAATTATCTGAATAGACTATGTTTTAAAACCTTAGAAAATATCTTATAATGCTATTAGAAAAGGGGATTGATGCCTGAACAGGAGGAAAAGAAAAAATATTAAATAGTGGCAATTGTTAATTGGGCCATTTTTTTTGCTATATTCCATACTTCTGTATTTACTTGCCTACTGCAATTTTGCTTAATTAGCTCCTCGAAAAGGAAAGTTACTGTATTGTGTTTGATGTTTTAAATGTGGTTTTACTGCCAAATAGTAGTCTTCAAAGTAAACTGATTTTTGTCCTTACCTGTCCAGTGTCTGTGACGGCTAAGCAGTGAAGAGCACCCACAGCTACATGTACTATCTTCTTTCCTCTCAGACCTTCTACTACTTGGGGTTTTCGTACATGAACATCAGTTCCGTGTCCTAGCCTAAAGTAGTCTCCTTTGCCCCTAAGGATAGCAAATTCTAATTTTAGAACCCCTATATATTATTAAGCATTTAAAGCAAACATAAACGAAACCTAGAGTTAAAAATAAAGATTTCTGCCTGTCCTTGAGTGGAAGGGAAACAAGGAATAAGTAAAGCCTAGATCTTGTAATGATTTTCTGATACTTTATCCAAACCTTCCTACCCCATTCCATTCCCTTATTTATTTATTTATTTATTTATTTATTTATTTATTTATTGGGTACAAGTGGTTCTGCAACTGAACAGAAGGAAATGAAAGGACATTCAAGTGAGGGTAAAACTTTTGCTTACAGGTTTAAAAGCCACATTCATCTTATCTTACATTTTTCACAAGGGCGTATAAATGAAAGATACCTTATGTATCCTTTTAAGGATCAAAGCAAAGAGCTAGTAGTGAAATGCTGGGTGTTAATAAAGCCAGTGAAATTTATGCCCTCTTTAATTCTGCACAGAAAACATTCACAGAAGAAGCTGACATCTCAGATTCTTGATGGTAAATAATCAATCTCATGAACAGTGTGTGTGCCATTTCTGTTATAAAATATTCACTATTTCTATTCTGTCTTTCCTACAAATTTAATTCAGTCGAAGATAATTAGGTAAGAAATCCAACATGAAAAGAACAATATTTGCGTAATTTTATATAATTACTCTAAATGTTATACATGACGTACCATGTCCACACTACTCCAGATTTCGTAAGAGCTAAAGAGAACTGAGCTCCACACTCAATCTGACAAACTCCCTGTCCGTTCAGCCTTTCAATGTTCTGAGGAATGTTGCATCCTTCGCTTCCTCCTCGACCCAGTTTTCCAAAATCTCCGTCTCCCCAGGAAAATACTAGACCTAGTAGAACAGACCTGCATTAAAGACTGCAACTGTGATACTCCACAGTGTAAGAATGAAGGAAAAGGCAAAAGATCCCATTTCCCTAAAATTGTAGTCTCTATTAGAGAATTAGTATTTGCAGACATTTGCTTGTGCATGAGAAGTAACGGAAACAGTTTAGCTAGTAAAATCCTCAGAACATGCCTGCTCAGGGTAGAACAAGGCAACTGCGTGCACAGGAAACAGGGTCACAAGAACAGGGAACAGATTATTAAGCTCAGAATATACACGTGTGTGTGTGTGTGTGTGTATGTGTGTAAATAAATATAAAGTTTTACAGATATGTGAAAGGCAATGGTTTGAGAAAAGAGGAACTTGAGGTGGCTAATGCACTAATTATGGCATGCTGTGCTCAAATACAAGCTAAACATTGGTGGGATTCAAAAAATTTCACTACCGGTTGGTAGGTGTGGCTATGTGGTCATGTGACTGGGTGGGCGTGGTCATGTGACTGGGCGGGCATGGTCATGTTGTCATGTGACTGGGTGGACATGGCCAATTTAGCAGTCCATTTTGCCAATTAAGCAGTCCATTAAACAACACACAGCAGCCCCCTTTTCTATTCTTCTTTTTAATACTGCATAAAGTCTAGGGTTTTTTTTTTACTGGGGGGGGAGAGGTTGGCAATGCCTGGGGATTTCTGGGAATTTCTCCTCTGTGTTAGAGGCACCAAAATAACCAAAATGATATAAGATCTCCTGCTGGAGCAGGGGGTTGGACTAGATGACCTCTGAGGTCCCTTCCAGCCCTGGATTGCTGTGCTGTTTCAAAGCATCCTCTGAAGCTGCATCTAGTGCCAGGGTTTGTGGTCCTTCCTTCCTCTTCTTTCTCTCTCTCTCTCTCTCCCTCCCTTCCCTACTTCCCCTTTTTTCTTTTTCTTTCTTCCCTTTTTTCTTTCTCCCTTCCCTCCTTTCTTTCTCCTTCCCTCCCTCCCTCCCTTCCTTCCTTCCTTCCTTCTTTCTCTCTCTCTCTCTCTCCCTTAAAGGCTCACATTCTTCCTTGAAGGCCCTCCCCATGCCCCATTTTAGGCCTAGTAAGCCACCCTGAAGCCCCCTGGGAGCAAAAATGGGCTGCAGGGGGCTGCACTGTACATAGACACCCCCATGCCCCATTTTGGGCCTAGTAGGCCTCCCTGAACTTACTTGTGAGCCAAAACAGGGCGCGTGGAGACTCCTGGAAGGGGCGGGGAGGGGAAGGTCCAGCCAGAGGTGTTATTTGCCAATTCGCCGAACCAGTCAAAATTTCCATTACTGGTATGCCAGAACCAGCAGAGTATCATCTCTGAAGCTAAACAATATTAACAAACCTTGATAAGGTCATAGGAGGGATTGGCTTAAGGTGGACTTATGGAGAAGTATCTGTAAAAACTGTAACTATTGATGGAATGGTCTTAGTACAGGCCTAGTGGGTAAGATCCCCCTGTGTCCTTTCTTATGCGAATGAAGCTTTTGTAAATCTCCACCTCAGTATTGATTTATTGGCCATTGCACATCAGGCAGAACCAGTTTTCTGGGATAGCAGGAATCCTAAATGATTTTCTTACCCTCATCTGTTAAAGCCAGAGTCTGAGCATCTCTGCTTCCACAAGCAACTTGAACGACTCTGTGACCAAGAAGTACTTTAACCTACAACACAGGAAGCAAGTGAACTAAAGCATATTAATTTCAGGAGTTAAAAAAGGTGTTCATTTCAAAATCCTACACTGTTGGTCAACAGAGATTGATTTGTTACAAATTAAGGCCTTCCTACATGAAGGAAAAACAGGACTCATCCAAAATGTGTACATATTCCTCTTCCTTTTACTAGGATACTACCAAGAAAAGGGAAGCTTCAGTTTGTAACATAGGAACAAACCTAGCAGCTACCTTCTGCAACAGACACAAACTGTCTTGAAATCTCCTAATCCAAGTAAAGATTAAAGAAAGCTTCCAGAGAGATTTAATTTGCTCCTTCACTGCCTTTTGAGTGACAGCAATTGGGATAGTTTTATTTCATTTTATTTCAAAATGTCCTAAGACAGAGGTTTTAAGACAGACAAAATGACCTAAGAATATGGTTTTACCATCTTTGGTTTAAGTTGCGTAGTATTGTCCCCATGTCCTAGTCGACCATATTCACCAAGCCCCCATGAATATAATTCCCCACTTGAAGTAATAGCAGCACTATGGGAACTGCCACAGGCAATATCTCGAATACGTTTTGTTTTCAGTGCTTCTATCAGCCTTGGTTTATCACAGTTCCTAAAAACATAAGAGAATCACCCAATTATTATTTGTGGCTTATCCAATTTACTTAGTGAAAGTATATATTATATGTTAATAATAGAAAGATAAATATTCTAGTGTACTGAACATTGGATTTTTATCATTTTTAATTTTTTTAAGGAGTGTTTGGTAAAATGTCTGTAAAAAATAACCAAATTCTACTTTAATCCTTAAATTACAATTAAGGATTATCACCATGATAAGCAACTGTTATTAAAATATTGTTATTACTAGCTCTGTATCGAAGAAAACCATTTAAGATCAACTTTTTGCTTCCTGATTATTCAGAACACTCTTCACGACCTACTGAATTAGGCATAACAACAACCCAGCAATACAAATGCAAAAATAGCGTCCTTACATTCTACTGAAATGTCCAAGTTTTCCATCATCTCCTTCCCCCCAGGAGAATACCTTGCCATCAACAGTTAAAGCCATAGCATGGCGACCACCTAGAATGACATAAAGTACAAGAAAAGGAGAAGTAACATTAAAGGAAGAAAAAAAGCAAATAAAAGTATATATTTCAACCTACTTATCAATAACATTAATTTTGCGGTATGCTCATTTATGACAAAAACCTTATGACACATCATCAATAGTTTTTGCTAATATTAAATTTTTATTTGGCTCAAGTCAGACTGAAAGTGAATGAGAATTGTACTGAAAAAAAATAAAGGGGAGAGAAAAGAAGAAACAAGGCACAAGACCACCACATGGCACACTCTGCCATACATCCCTAGGGATAGGGCCTTCTCTTGGGAGTGCTCACTCTATGGAACCAGCTTCCCTAGAGCTACGATTGGCCCCCGACCTCCGCTCCTTCCACCATGGCCTAAAGACTTGGTTATTCGAACAAGCTGGCCTGGACTGAGGGGGGGGGTTAGTTTTTTAAATGTCATGTTATGGGGTTTTAGATTATTTATTTGGTCAAATTGGGTTTAATAATCTTTTAATTCCTTTTAACTTTTGCATTGTGTGTTTTTTATGATGTGAGTCGCCTTGAGTCCCTAGGGAGATAGGGCAGCATACAAGACCAAATAAGGAAGGAAGGAAGGAAGGAAGGAAGGAAGGAAGGAAGGAAGGAAGGAAGGAAGGAAGGAAGAACATTTCAGAAGCTGTAGAACGCAACTTCCGAGATCTGCAAGTGGGCATTGCACACCGCCCAGAGGCTACCACATGAGAACAAATTATGTATTGCAAAAATCACTTGGAGGTGGGAGATACTTCCAATGTAATCTACCAAATCCCCTGCATGGACTGTCTTTGTGATTATGTAGGACAGACAGGGAGGAAGCCAACCACCAGATTGGAAGAACACAAGCAAGCAGTCAGACAAGGAGACCCAAACTCGCATTGCAATGAACTAGGGCACACATTCAATTTTGCAGCTACTACGATTGTTGGACAAGCAGGCACACAAACAGCTAGGTAAGTGATTGAAGCCTGGGAAATAGGCCCCTCATCAGTCAACAGGAGTGCTGATTTACCACCAGCATATCAAGTAATTAGAAGGCGAGGGCTAGGCAACACAAGCAAATGACAGCCAACAACTTAAAAGTCAGCCATCAACATACCCCAATCAGCATCTAAAAAGCCACATACAACAGCCACCATATAAATATCACATACAGAGCAGCACACACTCTGCTAGAGAGTAGTTCCCTGAAGATGGGTTCCAGCATGAGTCTGAAAGCTTGAAAGACTAAACCTCTGGTTCTGGTGACCGACCCAGATTGAATCCTGCAGCATTATCCTGGGACACATATATTCTCCTTCGTGAAAAAAATAAACTTGAAAACCCTTTGCAATTCTTAGCTGGACTTAAACCATAACACTGAGCAAATGGTTTTTTTTAATTGTTTCCATAAAGGAAAAAACAAAAACATGCACTGTTTTTATACATTTTGCACCTAATTTTATCCAAACTTCTCTTTCTCTGAATGGTATCAGTCTTTCAATTGCTGAAATGAAGAATTTTCCTAGGACTTCCTCTTGGGACCTTATTAACTCAATATGCCAGCACAAGTATCATATTAAGTGAGAAAAGCTTTATCTTCATAGTTAAGTCCATTCCCAAATTCGTGTCCTTTTTCAAATGATTTGCAATAGCCACCTGTTTTACATTATGTCAGTAGATGTAAGTATTTTCAACTACTTTAAGGACAAGAAAACAACTTTCTATCTATATAGTGAGTTTATTGGTTTCTGCTTATTTCTACTACAAATCTGTTTCAAATTACTTGTTTTCTATACCAGAAGAAAGCTTTCCAAGAAGAATCTGTTAAGACTAAACCTTCATGCCTCTTTTGTGTGTATACTTCCTTGCGCTAAGTAATAACAGGGAAAAGACCAGCCTGGTGTGTGTGCAGTTGTATCTTCCAAAGCATTTCTCACAAACCACCACCAGAAATATACAATGGATTAAAAATAAGGAGACACTGCATAAAGTTCCATTTTACTTATTTATTGATTGTCAAACATAAAAAATACGTTAGTACCTGAGTGAACAGCTACTTTCTTGACTACATAGTTACTGAGAGCAGTAATCTGTCGGGGAATGGGAACTGTTCCACTTGAGAGGCCTAATCCAAGCCTTCCATTTGTGGCCTCTCCACAGGCATACACTTTACCTTCCACAGTCACTAAAACATAAAGGTAATTTTGGTTCCATTACTATGAAATTGGCACAATTATAAGTGTTGTTTGCAATTATATCCTATGTAACTTTCAAAGTGCATAGTAAAAAGCTTTCCTACCTGCAAAAAGACTTTTAGAACCGCCAGCTACTTGCACCACATTCAAAGCAGACAGGGTTTCAGAAAAGGAAGGCACTTTGATCTGTAAAATGTAAACAGGAAAATTCACTGCTAAAGTGGACTGATTTGTTGCTTTTCACATTCAATAATCTTTATATCCAGCTGGCTATTTTAGATGTTTGAAATTTTAAAAAAATATTTAAGTTTGTTTCTTCCCAGGTACTTTCTTGAGAAATAATTATTCTGAAAAATGCATTTCATCAATCATATTGAAGTCCTTCAGTATTCTTTTTGGATAGTCATCACTATGGTCTAATTATTCCCTATTCGTCTTATAAACAGTGTTGCTCTGCTATCTGTTAGCAGGGTTCCTGTCAGGGTTCCAGTGGCAATACTGAAGCTTCAAAATGGCTTCAGTCAGCTCAGCTTTAGGGCTGACAGTTCCATCCATTTTTCTTTTTCTTTGAAAGGACAATATTTAGGAGCAGGCTTATCTACCTTTCCTAGTTTTTTTGCCTAAAGTATTTTTTGCCTAAAGTGATTCAAACCATTCTGCAAGGTACACAGATGTATTACTTCCTCCATTTTACAGCAAGTGCCGGTAAAAATGCTCTTACTGCATTCGTTTAATTTGTAAATCACAGAAGTCACTAAACATTAACATCTGTTCTAGATCTCATGTTATTTTCAAAGCCAGAATCCTCAATACAGCAGCCTTGTTTACTTACATCTGAGACAGTAACATAAATGCAAAATTTTATGTAATAAGCAACCAGTGAAGGAAGTCCAAACCACATACCGCCTACTTGGGTAGCCATCTACTACTGTCCTAATCACCATTCTTACAGGTTCCCTCGTGTTTTTGCTTATGACAGTGAAATCAGGAAACACCGTTAATTTCTATACACTTTTAATTTTTCAAGATCCAAACCTTAGAACCTTTCAATCCTCCCAGTTGATCCTTATCATTTAAGCCCCAGACAAAGACTTTCGTCCTAATTGAAGCTGCAGATTCCAGGCCTGTAGTCTTCTTTCTAATAAGACTAAGAATGCACACAATATATTAAGATTGGAAATTTTGTTTAAAAAACAGAAAGGAAAAAAAGAAATAATCTCTCTTCGATAAGTTGATCAACACTAGTCTTTCATATGTACCATGTTATGTAACATTAGTCAATTATTCATATTAAACATGTACTTTTAGAGACAAGATTTTGGTCCTGCATTTATAATTGCCAGTGACAGACACACACACACAAAATACCAACTCTGATATTGTAACATTGGAAGGGCATCCATTTTCCAGCATTTTGTTTCTAACAACAACTCCATTACAACTTGTTTTTCAAATTAGGGTAGCTAGAATCTCAAGTACAATATGATTAAATGTTTTGGGATTGCTAAAGCCATTAGAACCCTGAGAATGTATAATTTTTTCTTTTAATTTTGTGCTGGTGTAAAAAATATTATTTCTAAAATATATCCAACTACCTGAAACCAGCCAGACTCCAGGAGGCTTGTACCCATGTTTTCACTATCTTCTGTAAAGTCCCTGAGGTGGGGTGATACACACTTCAGGGGACGGGGGTTGCTATAGAGAATTCTTGCCCCTGTTGAGATCTCCCACCTATTAACAATAAAGGATAACTTTACTTGTTAATAGGTAGAAGCTCTCAACAGGCATTTCCTTGATATTCAGGGGTGGGCAGAAACTGTTGGAAAAGACAGTCTCTAAGATACCAAGTTCCTAAGCTATATAGGGCTTTACAGGCAGTTACAAACACTTGGAAACCTGTTGGTGCCAATTGCAGAAAAGATGTGACATAACAGTATTAAGGCCAACTGCTAAGCACATACACCATGCATTTTGGATTAGTTTTTTTGATAGGCTTAGCACTCAGGTGTATTCTAACAGAGAGATGCCAAGGTATCGGTGACTGTCTTCATTTCATACTGTGCCAGGTAAGGCTTTAACTATCAACCAAAGCTGTTCAAAAACTCTCTTGGCCATATTCTCCATCTCTTATTTCAGTCCCAGAAAACCCCCAGATTACGAGTCTGCTTTTACGGTGCGAAGCAAAATCCCGTAAGAGTCAAAAATACAATTCTGAAATTGGTCGGCCTCAGATTTAATAGCCCCTCTATCTTGTTTGAGTTGAGTGTTATTCCCTAACCACATCCTAAAAATCCTCAGACTTAGGATGTGACTGCTACAGTATTGCCATCCTGGCGTTCTGCTGGTCTCCCAGCTTTCAACTTCTGCTTAATAGTAGATGGAAATCATGGCTAGGGGAAGATTTGACTCATGTGCCAGTTACAATCTTCTTTGGGCTATGCTGCCCTGGAGACAGTAATCCATGCTTTCATCACTGCTCAGATGGACTACTGCAATAAGCCATATATGAGATTGCCTTTGGAGATATTCAGAAGTTTCAGTTACTACAAAATACAGCAGCTACATTCCAGATGGACAACACTGCCACGAACATCACTTATTTTAAAGTTACAGCATTGGTTACCAATTGGTTTCTGAGTCCAATTCAGACTGCTTTTAAGGCTATTTACATTGCAGCACTGATATATCAGGGAAAACCTTGCAAAAACTGAATCATGATAACTAGACTGGACATCAAAAGAGAACTGTTGCAGTTCTCCCCTTCTGAAAGAGGTACTAACAGGCTCGACTCTACCAGCACTTTGAAAATTAACCTAAGTCATATTGTCCTAGGTAGGTAGTGTTTGGCACTCAGATTAATTTAACTGAATGGCATTAGATTATATAGATGATGTTTGCTACTTGTACTCAATTTTAATTTTTTGTTTATGCCTTGATTTTGTTGTAATCTATTCAGCATCTACCTGAATTGAGGTGGGCTAGAAATATTACAAAACAGATAAACTGGAAGATAAACTATTTTAGCCTTCATTCTTTTTGCAAAATGCTTAAAACAAGATAACTATATATAATGTACTTCCAGTCTATTTCATACCCCTTTCTGCATATTTACAAGCCCTTCCTCATTAAAGTTATTGTTTTATTTTGTTACACTATTCAAATGATCCGTAAAGTATACTAAAAATGGATTATAAAATGCTTTAAGAGCATAGTTACTCAGTTGCCATAATCTGATAATAAAATTTAATTAAAAGGTTTGACCTAAATATTCCAAATGCAGGGTCTGCTAATGCTAATCACACAGTAGGGTTTGTTATTATAAAATATCTAGCATAATTACAAAAATGTTTTTAAAAGATGAATTGTTTTAATATTCCATACCTCCCAGTGTTTGCTTTATCATCATCATCTTCTTCATTATCAGAAGCAAGAAAGGGAACTGCAGCTAAGTCTTCATCCTCTGCTCGGATACGTCCTAGTATACTCAGGCCATGTATCTTACAATCAATACCAGAACTCCTGCACTGCTTAATAGCCACCTCAATATATCTGTGATACTTGGAAAAAAAGGGTTACATTTTCATATTTACATTGTTTGGATCTTTAAAGTGTTCAACATCATTAAGAAAAAGGATTCAAGATTCATTTCATCTTTTCAACAAAACTGTTTTGCTAGCGTAAGGGTCTTTTACATCCCTTCCCAAATTAACTAAGACAAAAGATACAGAATTAGAAACGATGACAAATGCTTTAGCCTTAACATTCAAATATGTATTAGCTACTGACATGAACAAATGTGATGAAATCAGATGTCACACAAAATAAAGAACACACCAACAAATCTAATGACTGTTTTCTCCTATTATAAGATATACTCTCATACAATAATGGTATGTGAGAATGACCTTGTGAGAAATGAGGTAAAGCTATATCCAGAGAAACAGTTGGATAAAGGGCAGCTTTTTCTGACAGTAGCAGGGATGTGGTCATGGCAAATGTTTCAGAAGGGACCCTCCCTAGTTTCTTGGGCCGTAGAGGCAACGGGGAAGAAATATATTTTCAAACTTGCACGATGGATGTCAACCTTGCAAGGTTGTCCAGACAGAAAGCATGACTAGTTGAATTATTTCTACTTTATTAGAGGTTACATTAACAGAATATTGCAAGTTTGAAAGAACATTACCCTGGCTGCATCACTTTCTTGTGTCCCAAGGCCATTCACAAATACCATTACATATACCTACTCTATAATTAGATGGAGGCAGTGGCTGCAAGAATCTAAGCCTAGCTTTAGTTAATGCAACATACATAAGCTTTCCTACAAAAAGAAGCCCTAGTAATAGCAACTCATGGTTTTGTCTCCTCCCATACAGATCACTGCAAAGTGTTTTAGAATAGATACTGTCTTTGAAGATAATCAAAAACTGCAGTTAGTGAAAAAAACAGAAGTCCACTTATCAGTGAGTGAGAGCTGTTTCTTATATATAATACCAGTGACTACCAATTGGCTTCCAGGGAAAATTCAAAGTCCTAATTTTGACCTATACAGCCCTATCTGGCTGTCATCCATGAACCTGCAGAACTGTCTGCTTCAGACAGAATAGTTCACATACACTTGGTGAGAATATTGAGGGTTCATCCCAGGAAGAGATCTGGGATGATGTGACTGAAATTCAGTGTCTTTTTAGTTGTGGTCCATTCTACCAGAAAACACCCTGTAATCATTCTAATGCTGGTTAATAGGAAATAAAACATTTCATTTTATTTTGTACCTGATAGTATGATTTATGGTACATACTATCAGAAACTTGTTGAGAATGTTCATTACCACCAGCCATTAACTACGATTAATACAGGAGCCTCCTAATGTGAAAAATGCAGTAAAGTCCTTAAACCAGCAGAAAAAAAAATTAGAGCAGAAATCCATATTGTAAAAAACTGACTGAAACGAAACAAAAAATTAAAGAGCTGTTGAGTATGAGAAACAACATCAAACCCAAAAATTATTAGTATTTCTTTAAAAGACATTATCCTCCATAAAAACAATATTTGTATTTCTTGATAATCAGCAGATACCTACTTCTGTGCAATCACCAAGAAGTGGAACTGTTGTATCTGTAGGATTAATATTGATAGTCTTCAACTCTATGAGGTTATTTAAAGAACTTCCACCTATAAAAAAAATTAAACAAAGCCATACTGAACTATTTATATATTGCAGAGGTTTTTTTTAGTGTTACAAAGCTTTGAAAAGACAAAAAGTGGTTGATTCTTTCTTTCTTTTCAAACCACGCCATACCTGAGACCACAACTAAAGAAGGCATGTAACTGCTGTCTGCAGGGTCCACTATCATCTTCAATCTGTGTACCAGGACATCAGGAAAAATTTCCAACCGTATCCAGTGCTAGAAAATGTTATATTCAATTAATTCAAATCTTTTGAAGACATATTATGAACAGCAATTATATCTGAGTAATATTTCTTAAGAGTTTAAAAACTACATTTACTAAGACAAAAATAATTATCTACTGCCACTTTGAATTATGGGGAATTATACAAGTATAACAGAGAAGTGAATGTTATGTTATGATTTATTCTGCTAATTGTCAGTACATTTATTTGCTTTACTCTGTTTTTGTTCTTTTAATAAACTTTTCTTTTTAAACTTACCTTTCCTTGCGAGCCAGAGGACTGCCAACACTGTTCACTTCCATCAATCAAACGGGAAGCTTGATTCACAGAAGATGACACATTCAAATTTTTAACAATTCTGGACCAATCATCAAGCAGCATGCCTCGCTGGCTACTATGATGTCTTTTTAACTGCTTTCCAGAGCGACCACAAAATACTGGAGACTGGCCTGGTGTTGAAAGTTGAAAGATAGCTATATTGATTCAACAGTACAAATGCAGTATAGTACAAATATTAAAAACAAGGAAACTGTACTTGTCTAATTATATTTATGCATATCCCTCACTATATAGTTTTGTGCATAATTTTACGCAGCCAAAAAGTTGGTTAGTATGAAGTTACAAGTTACCTCGTGCATTATAAAAACAAGGAATTCAAAAAATACACAATTGTTTTCAAGAATATAAATAAATGAAATATTTCATGAAATGATAATGAAAATATACTTGGGTTTATTTAAATATACCTGGTTCATTTATTCTGCCGAAAGTATGTCTTGTGTTATGTTTCCTACTTTTGAAGCAGGTTTCACAGAAATCAAAATCATCACAGTTTCTGCATTTAAATCTAGGTCCATTAATAGGGAACATCTGACAGCCATCACACCTGAATGATGACAAAAAAATTAATGACTACATAACATTCAATTTACCATCTTGCATATTTTTTTATTCTCTCAAGGTTAAGAAATTCTATTGTTTCAGGTTTTAGCTGCTGCCACCTTGTGGAATTCAAATAGGACACATTACAGAAATAGCAAAGGAAAGATGCAAAAAATTAACAAAATAAATTTTGTCCAAAAAAATGGAAAAACTTACGTAACTCCTGGGTGAATACTGGGAACCAGTTCCATTTCTGATAGTAATCCAGTCCAATGAGATTGTTGAGGGAAATCAACAATAACATCTTTACCATTGGCACTAAAAGCTTTGGTAAGGAAATATTGAAGAGTTATTCATTTATTTATTTCTAGAACTTAAATACAGTGATCTTACGTGATTCACAGCAACTACTAAAATCAACAATGTAAAAATATACACAAGGTAAGAGTTAAAGATACACATGTATTCACTACTGCAGATACTTTGTATTGATAAATGTACATTTCCTGGAATATATGGAATGTTAATATTATAGTGTTTCAAAACTATTACTTTTCCAATTGTGAATCAAGAATTAACTCAAATTATCCACAGGAAATTTTTGAACATATAGATGATGATGATGATGATGATGATGATGATGAAGAAGAAGAAGAAGAAGAAGAAGAAGAAGAAGAAGAAGAAGAAGAAGAAGAACAACAACAACAACAACAACAACAACAACAACAACAACTTTTATTCATTAAACATGAAACTCAGTCAACTAAATATTTAAAAATGTATCACAAATGTCATTGACTGGCGCTGATGGTTGATACGGATTGCTGCCAGCATCCTAGCTATCAACCAAGTATCTTCTTAAAACAATAATAATAAGTTGTTGTTGTTGTTACTATAATTCTAAGAGGAATATTTATCATTCAGGGGTAGCAATTTATTTAACAGAATTTTATAACATTTGATATCAAAAATTTCAGTGAAACATCACCAGGAGGTCAAAGAAGCAATTGTTACCTGACATAAGCCATAATATCTGCAGTGAATCCAGGGGTGGGATTCAAATTTTTTAACAACTGGTTCTGTGGGCATGGCTAGGTGGGCGTGGCCATGCGACTGGGTGGGAGTTGCTTTTTTTTTTTGCAGCACATCCCCCATTTTTTTCCCTTTTTTTGGGCCTCAGGGAAGCCTCCTGGGGGGGGGGCGTTTTTGCTCCCAGAAGGCTTCCCTGGGACCAGGAAGGCAAAGAATGGAGCTCGCACACCCCTTTTTGCCTCCTGGGCCTCAGAGAAGCCTCCTGGGCGAAGCAGTAAGACAGCTAGGGGGGTCCCGGCACAGCTGATTATCGGAACAGCTGATCATTGGGAGGGAAGAAATACCTTAAGGAGTGACTGGGTGGGGGAAAACGCAGTCAGCTATGTCGGACATGCATGCGATGTCGCACATGCATGATAAGGACTGATTGGGTGGGGAGGGGAGGGGTGGGGTGGGTAGAAAAGGACGGGGCCAGCCAGGGGCACGATTTACTGGTTCTCCGAACTGTGCAGAATCATAACAACCAGTTCTATAGAACCTGTCCGAACTGGTAGAATCCCACCCGAGTGAATCTATTGCACGCCCAAAAGTGGAAAGGTTCAGCACAATAGAGGAATGGCTGGTAAAGATGATGGAACTTGTGGAGATGGCTAAACTAACCTCCTATATTAAAGAAAAAATCTCTACCTTTATGGCTGACTGGAAACCACTTATTGGCTTTTTGCATAAAACAATAAAAATGCACTTATGATTTGTGATTTTCAAGATTAGGGGGGGAAAGCTGGGTAATAGAAAAGAGTGAGCTTTCTTTAATCATCATAGAGTAAGAGATTATTTTGGAATTGTAATTATATTTGCTGCAAAATAAATCGGAAGGTTCTTCTATTTCTTTTTGTTCTTTCTTTACTTTTACCCTTTATTATCTTGTTTTATTTTTTATATTTTTTTATAAAGCTTTCAGTGAAAATTTATTTTTAAAAGAGATGTCAAAATAATGATGTATAAAAATCTCATTCTCCTACTCTTTTCAAACAAGCAATTCTGCTTCCAGGATCAATTTAAGTCAGTGATTTTTTTTTTAAGTTTCCTCTTTTTCATCAGCCCAGAAACCCTTTGGAACAACGTAAGGTATGTCACAAATAACTGCAGAAAAAGGAAAGGAAATGTCAAAAAGCACTCAACCCCACCCACATGAGAAGTATTTTCCACTTGTAGATATTCTTCAAGAAACTATTAGAAAAAATTAACAAGAGGAAGATCAAGTTATGGACACAGTTGAATATTATTTTGTAGCAGCACAACCACTGTACCGAGACAACATCTGTAATTACTCAAAACGCCTCCGTCTATATATATATATATATTTTTTTTTTTTTAAATGCAAATTACCTTTTACTACACCCACACTTCTATGGGTAACAGATCCCCATTTGTATTTAGGTGTCATTACAGAAGTTTTTACACGAACTTTGTCCCCAATCTTTATGTGCGATGGAGAGCTTTGTGGTGGGAACCCTATAAAGTATTAAAATCAGTGATATCAATTGGTTTGAATTCTAAATTATATCTCATTATGAATATAATCAGAATACTACTTTATGTCTTCAACTCACCTATCAGTTCAACGTGGATATATCTGACCCAGTAAGTGCCACCTTTTTGTTGCCAGTCACATTGCACATTGAGATCATGCAAACCATCACGATCCAATTTTATAACTTTACCCACATCTCCCTCACAAACCTCCTCATAGGTTCTGCAACATCGGACCATCATCCCCACCTAAGACAACAATAAACAAGTGAAAAGACCAAAGTAGCACTTGGTATTCAAATAATTCAAGTAATATTATATATAATAAGGAAAACTGTAAAAGGGGAAACTACTAGGGGAAAAAATATAGCTATAAAAATATTTCATAACAACTTGGGGAGAAAAAAATTCTTTTTAGCTCTAAATATGGAATCCTAATATCATTCTACACAGACTTTTATTTAAGAGAAAAAATAAAAAGAACCTGAAAAAAGTATCTTAAATGTTAAATCAACTTAGTACTACATATCTTTTTATCACATATAATGGTTTGTTACCATTGCAATCAATTTACCCTTAAAAATACATAAGTTTAGGTTATTTATTTAAAGGATTTGTTTTCTAGCTACTTCTTTCTTAGTTTAAGATAAAAATTAAGCATATATGGGGCAAATTTCTAAACAGTCTTCCAGATGGGATTCCAAGAGCAAAATACTTGTTCAAATATAGCGAAAACTGACTACTTTATCCTACTATATATAGTCCAACAATAGTGATTCCTCCAGCATCATTTTTTGAAACAAAGTGCATCGTATCTTTTTCTCTTGTTAATTTCTAAATCACTGGTACACAATTCAAAATAGCATGATCTATAAAAATGCAATGACTTTTTCAAAACAATATGAATATATGCTCAAAAAGGAGCCACTATAGCACATGATGATCATATGAACCAATGCTATATTTCAAGGCAGACTGCCAGTATTTAACTGAATCCATCAATTTCCTTGTAAAAGAATCCATACATGATCAATAGATACAAAATAAAATGTTTATTGCATTCATTGTAATTTCAGGCCTATAGTATGGTATACATATGTCAAAATGGACATCCCTTTATGACTCAGATTTTCCAACCCCTTATCCGCTTAACCTCTCTATATTCTTGGAGATTCAGCTTAGTTTATTTCTGCCCCCCCCCCTCTCTCTCTCTCACACACACACACACACACATTATAGGTTCATAATGGTAATGGTAATGGTAAAGTCACCTTCAACCCATCCTCAAACCGTTTACCTCATGGTCATGTCCATGCAGTGATCTTGGCAGCAATGCAGAAATGGTCAGGCAAATTTTTTCAACCTCCCAGTTTAGCTTTAAAGCCCTGATATTCTCTGCTGGTAATCAGATCCAACCTTGCTTAGTTTCCATACCTTGAAAAGTTCACCTAGGTAGTGTCATCTATTATTTTGTATTTGTATTAGAACATATTAAATCTTTACCAGTAGAGAGGATTCTAAAGCATCTAATGTTGCCAGTCCTCATGTTAGATGTAAACTGAAGGCTCTGCCATGTTTTAGCAAATGGCAGTTATTCTATAAATTCTTAAATACAAAAGCCATACAGTCAATCTAATTAAGTGACCTAAGATATATTTTCTACACTCTATCCAGGTTCTCTGGAAAAGGACAACTATCGTATTTTCAAATCTGGAGTTTCCCATAAGCTGTTCTTAAAGATTAACATGTGTTTTTGGTTTTGTACTCTATTGAAAGCATAGCATAAATTACTCATTATTGTAGTGGAAAACATATGGTTTTCTGGATGTTGATGAATTCTAAGGCTGCTACTTCAAAGTAATTTTTTAAAGCATACTGGGGCACAAACTGCTTGTCTGGAAATTTTTAAACCAGCTACATTTTTTTTCCTCAGAAGCATGTCAAAACTGCAGAGCACACCACGAACACCTACACAGCACCAATTAATTCTATCCCCCATGAATTATAAGCAACATGGCCAGCAGGATAGATTAATATCTGGAGTTACACATTTTGTCCACTCCCATCCTACATTCTAAAGCTTATGAAACTTCTTTAATCATTATAAAAAGCTCAACTGTTGTACATGTTCATAAGTACTAGAAGCTAACTTATTGGGAATCAGGCAAATGGTTTACTTAATTATATATTGCCTACATAAGTAGGCATTAATCCTCCAGGTTATACTATAAGAATCTTTTCAGTTCCATTGAGAGATGCCATTGAAATGTTTATGTTAATTATTGGTTTGAAATTTTAAAATATTAGCTGCCCAAATCCTTAAGAATGGACAGAATAAAGAAAATAAAACCTATGCTGCCATTAACTTTCACTGATAAAAATAAAGGAGGAAGAGGAGGAGGAAGATGGAGGAAGGGTGTCAGTGCCTTCACAAAAGGCAATACAGCAGATTGAAATATCCTGGAAAATAACATAAATGGCCTTTTGCACTTAATTGATGTTGTCCATATATACTTTTCTATATGCATAATACTTCTTTCAGAAAGAGAATTGTATAGTCATACCCATGCTTACCTGAATATTCTCCCGGACATATACTGCATAATCATCATTACTTAAGAAATCAGCTCTTTTCTTATATGTTTGGCTTTCTGTTACAACAGCAGACTACAATAAAGAAAACAAATGTTCCAGTTGTCATAATAATATATCATAAATGAAATGTCATCTCCATTAACAACTATAGAGAGCTTGCCACTATTTTTTTTGTAAGTTAGAAAAATTTTATCAAAATCATAGTTATTCCTAACATTTACCACTGGATATGCGGCTTCTGCTTCTTCTACTTCTTCTGACACTTCATCATCTGAATATTCATCAGATATAGTGTCACCATCTGAGAAATCGGTAATTTGAACATCGGGATGATCCAAAAGCCAGCCCACCAAGGCTTCTACCCCTAGATTAAGACATCAATAGAATTGTTCATATAAGTAGAAGAATTTAAATTATGCTTTTATTTTATATTACCACTTCAAATCATTATTTATTTATTTAATGAGATTTCTATGCCGCCCTATCTCCCGAAGGATTCAGGGAGGCTTACAATAATAAAAAAGAACAGTACAAAAGTTAAAAAACAATTAAATATGAAATCTCACTAGGCCAAAATGTATAAAACTATTGTTAAAATCCCTCCCCTCCATCAGTCCGAGTTGGCGAGTTGGAAAAGCCATGTTTTTAGGCCACGGCGGAAGGATCGGAGGTCAGGGGCCACCCAAAGCTCCAGGGGCAGCTGATTCCATAGGGTGAGAAGGCCCTACTCCTATGAACCTTTTCAACCCATCTTCCATAATATTTTTCCTACAGCTCACTACTGTATCCAATCTTTATATTTACCCTGTATTATTTTTACCATCAGTACAAAACAAAGATATTCCATGAATACTAAAAACATGAAGTACCTGGTAATCCAGAAGCACTTCCAGAAGTTCCTGATAGTGATTTCAATGCAAATTCAATATTCTTTCTAGGGAAACCCATTTCCATAAGTTGCACAACAATTGGGAGTGGTGGAATGGGAGATGCCTTGCATTTTTTTACTTTTGCAGGTCGGATATGTTGGACTGTAACAGGTGTTGTAGCTTCACTGGAGCTACATTCTTCAAAGACCGGAGTTGAAGGATGCCCAGATTCTACAGCCAGATATTGACATACAGCAAGTGCAGCAGCCTATAGGAAATTTTATATATATAAGCTCTATTTAACACAAAGTAACATAGAAGACAACACATCCATTTATCCTATGGCAGACTTAGATACAAATCCTATGGCATACTTAAAAATAACAGTTAAAATACTAGGAAGGCAAGAACCTAAGCTAGAAATTATATGATTTATTGTGGCAAAATCTGGCTTATCTAATGCAACCAAATCACTTTGGATGCAACATAATTTTTTTAAGCATGCAAATAATTACAGTATACAATGGGCATACAGCAAAGCATTTTAAATATCTCTATTTTTATGAGCCATACAAATTTGTTATCAACAAACTATTCTTCTGGAATCAATATAATTATTACTATCTCTAATAAAAATATTAAATCAGTATCCTTAGAAGAAATAGAGTTGTGCTGTTGCTCATGCTTTAATTTTAGCATTTCCTCTGTGTAACTTATTTAGGGGGACTGTGGTTTCTTTCTACAGAAAAGAATATATCTAAGATAAAAATGCAACAAATATTACATATTTTTTAAAATACAATGTCAATATTTTTGTAAACAAATACAACTGAAAGTTCAAAACTGATTTGCACTGCTGACATAGGAATCTTAAATATGTAACTTTTCAGTACACATGATGGATGACTCTGCCTAAACCTCTTTCACAAAAGAGCCTCTCCTGAGCTAAAACAAACTGGGTTTTTATTCTTTGTAAACTGCCCAGACTCGCTGTGAGTGAGTGGGCGGCCATGTAAATCTTCTAAATAAATAAAAATTGTTTGAAATGTTAACTAAATACAGAAACATCTGAGAGAAATAAAATCAGCAATATAATGACTGTCAGCATTCCTGGGATCAGTCACAGTTTGGTCTCTATGCTTCTCTCAACAGCTATTTCATTTGGCTGCTTCAGAGAGAAAGGTGACATAAGTCTCTTTTTACTGAAATGTCGCTAGTAACCATTCAACCTTTATCTTTGCAAAAATGTGTCATGTTTCATGATGCTTGGATGTGTCTCTTTTCTTACTGTATTTAGTAAGTTGTAATTTTATTTATATATATACATACACACACACACACACACACACTTTCTTCACAGGTTTATATTGATAGTATATGGTTTAAAATAGCAAATGTTAAACAAAATACCTCAAGCTCTTGTTTATCAAATATTGCTTTTACTGGAGATGGTTGTGTTGCTGCTGTCAACAGTTGCTGCAAGAGGATCATGGGAGGCTGAGGCCCTTCTGGAGACATGTCTCCCACCTCAGGTGATGCCACTGCACCATCGTCTTAAAGCAACAAAAAAAGTCTTTTAAGCTGTAGAACCTCCATACCAAAACAAACCCCAAAGCGTATATATTCTTCCAGAAACAGTCCATAACATATCTTATTTCAAATGCAAACAAATATTTCTTTAAGTCTGTTTTTACTGGTATATGTACACATCTAGTTAGTTTAGCAGATATTTAATAGCATAAAGGAAAAAAAGAATCAAAAACACTGTGTAAACCCAAACAAGAATTCTCAAAATATTAGGGAAATACTACATATAAAATAATCTTAACCGTTAATTGAGTCAATCATCAATATTTAACTAAAGTAGTTAAATCAGTAGAAATTATCAATTAGAACAGTGTTAATTTTTTTAAAAATCCATCAAATTTAGGAGATCCACTCTTATTATAAAAAAACAGACAAGACATCATTTTAAAAAATAAGGCTAAAAGAAATCCAATTATGTATTCAGTAATAAGTCCAAGTACAGAATTATAATCCATGAATGGGTTATATGTGTGCTACTTCTTATAATCCTGAGCAACAGAGCTTTTTATTTCTGTCAAGCTTTGTGCTTAAATCCCTATTCCTAGTACAATTATCTTTAGTTTATTACATAATTTAAATACAACAGGGCCAATACTGAAGGTGCAGCAAGCATAAGTACAATGGAGCAGACCATTTGTATAAGTACCCTCCTCATGCTAATTTCAATTAAAGTTACAGGACAGAAAAAACACAGTTTCTTTTATACTAATGAAACCAGCATCTGAATGATAATCTCTGTGATAGAGTGGTTAGATTAAAATTAAGATGACCCGAGTTCAGATCCCTAGATTAGCCGCTGAAGGTCAAGTAGACTTATCACATAGTACTGCTTGAGGATAAGAAGGAAAATACTCATGGATGTCTCCTAAACTATTCAAAGAAAGTAAGGAGTGCTTTACTGATGAAAAAATAAAAATATCTGTGGATCCGCTTTTGGTCCCTCATATTATGTCCCTGTCATCTATTTTGTTTAATTATATTAAACATATTAAACATACTCAGGCTACAATGTATCTCACTAATCTATTTATTTTCTTCCACCTTTGTAGGAATATATGATCCTCAGGGTGGGATTCAAATTTTTTAACAACCGGTTCTGTGGGCGTGGCTAGGTGGGTGTGGCCATGTGACTGGGTGCGTGTGCCTTTTTTTTTTGCAGCAAACACCCCCAATTTTTTGGGCCTTCTGGGCATCAGGAAGAAAAAAAACGGGGCCTAGAGGGGGCGTGCAACACCCCCCCACCCTCCGTTTTGGGGCCTTCTGGGCCTCAGGGAAGCCTCCTGGGGAGGCATTTTTACTCCCAGAGGACTTCCCTGAAGCTCAGGAAAAAAAATTGGCTCCCAGAAAGCTCCCCTGGGGCTCAGGAAGAAAAAAAAACAGAGTCTGGAGGGGGTGCGCTACACCCCCTCACCCTCCGCTTTGGGGCCTTCTGGGCCTCAGGGAAGCCTCCTGGGTGAAGCTGTAAGACAGGAGGGGAATCCCAGGACAGCTGATCATAGAATCCAGTCAGTGATGTCGGGCATGCGCACGATATTGCACATGTGAGATAAGGACTGACTGGGTGGGGAGGGGAGGGCAGAGAGGGGCGGGGCCAGCCAGGGGCATGATTTGCCGGTTTTCCGAACTGCGCAGAATCATAACAACCAGTTCTACAGAATTGGTCTGAACCAGTAGAATCCCACCCCTGCATATGTCTGATATCTAACACTAAAAGAACAGATACTTTCCTCTTAATTGATAAGTGAAAGAGAGCCTATTCTTTTTACCTCGTTTCTCTAGAATCTCAACAAATCTATTTTTGGGCAACTAATGAACTAGTGAACCTATCTATACATACAAAACTTTATATCTGATAAGGAACAGCTTGTTGCTTCAAAAAAAACATTAATAAACATTTCTGGATAAGTGTATACTGCTGCACAATTCTAAATCAGGTTACTTACCATGAGGAAAAAAAAGAAAAGGTAATCACTGAAAATCTAATTCCCTCTCCATTATGCTGCCTAGTTAAGTAGAAACAGTAAAAAATATGAAAATTGTAAAAAAGACAATTAAGTTGAATTTTACCTGTGGGAACTGTGCTAGAATCTTGTACTGCTGGTTGAGATAAGATCTGCCTTAATTTATCCTGGTAAGAAAGCAGAGCTCGGCCTGCTTTTAATATGTATAGTTTTAATTGCTGGCATCTCAAGAGATCCAAGTCTATTTGTCCTGTTCAAAATATATTAGAGGCATTTGTTAGCACAACTGATAGGAAACATTAGAAATAAACATGAAAGAGAAAACGTATTTTGTTTTAGGCCTGGAACTAAGCAACTCCATTTAAAACCTTCTATCGGAGTTTCTGAGCTGGCTGTGTTACAACAGAGAAATAGGAACTTGAGTAGTTTATATTCTAATGGAACACTGCTGAAATATGTTTACTATTCAGGTTCTCTGATTTTTACCCAAGGGCTGCAAAAATTAATAGGAAAAATGTTCGTGCTGAAAGTACAAAAATTTGTTAAAAGCGATGATTTTCAAAATTATTAAAATAAATATCCTTAAAAACAGTAAGAATACAATTCTAATCTCATCCATTGAAAATCTGTTCAGATTACAAAGGTGTTGTGGGAAACTACTACTTTAAATTACCTTTTCCACCTTCATACACATTATAGATCTGGACGTGGGACTGAAATAACATTGGTAACTGACTGATGACCTCAATGCGGGTAGTTCATCCTTCTGGTCCTATCAGGCCCTTTGTCTGGTGTTTAGTACAATTCTCTGTGATATTTGTATGATCCAACTGTAATGGCTAGATATTGGAAGGACTGTTCTACAGTAGGTTCAGTACTTTCCTTGGTGAACAGTTTTAACCAAAGAGGGAGGAGAAGTCTGCTTGATGGATACTTTTGTGACTCTATAAATAAAGACTGCTTTTTAACATTATGTGAGCTGCAGGGAAAGGTCACTTGTCAGCTTGGGGTAAGATGCTATCACTGTACTGTTGATACTCAGTTATACAACATCACCCTGACCCAGTATCTGGAAGCTGCTTAAGGACAAGATGGAACAAACCAGGCCTAAACTAAACCCAAACAAAATACAAAAGTTTGACATAAAAATATCAAATCTATCAGTTCTGGAGATTGCTTTATGAAAGAAATGCACTTTTTCTGAAGGAGCAAGTCCATGACTTGGTGGCTCTTGGATTCAGAGTTACTGTTGGATGAGTAAACAGAGGATATAGCCACAAGGGCCTCTGCCCAAATTTGGCTTAAATAATCCTTGAATAATTCTGTTTAATGCTTATAAAAGCATTAATCCCCTTTAGATCAAATTACATTTCTTATTTCCAGTTTAACAGTCTTGTTATCTTAGACAGAAGAATACTTTCAAGTGGAGAAATATATACCAGAAAGGCCCTGGTTAGGAGTCTTCATTCTTTGTTTTTCTACTTTACTTCCAGCCAGATTTACTAACTGAGCCCAAACGGAAAGCATGGGTTCAGTGAAAGGTAAGTTATTCACATTAAATGGAACCACAGGAACCTAAGAGAAAACACAAATGTTATCAATGTAATTTCATTATAGTTTAGACAGCAAGATTTATTTATTTTCATCAGAAATCACCATGTCCCATTTCTAGAAAGAAGAAACCCAAGATTTATCCAGCAAAATCTTTTTCTCGAAGAAGAAACCTATAGAGACTTTGGAAATTGCAGTTCTCCAGTCTTAAAAGATATTTTGCTACAAATTTGAGTATGTAACATAAAAACGAAACAAAATGGGAAGATGGACTAAAGATTTTCACAATAGACTTAAAGCTGTCAGTGAAATTACAAATATCACATCACTACCACTATCATCTCAGAGCAGCAAGGTCATTTCAAGAGGTTCAGGATTTAAAGGAAAGTCATATCCTGTGTTTCAGGATACATACACTTCTGCTTCTTATCCACAACATTTCCCAAGTACTGTGTTAACTATCAATTTGCTTGTTTTCAATATCCTAACATCGCTTAAGGCACTCACTGGTTTTAGTTGGCTGAAAGGACAAACTCTGCAGGTTCTCATGTCATAAAACTGCACTGTGATTTTCCCTTTTGGAGTAATCCTTGTCACCGTGCCTTCTCCAAATTCGTCATGAACTACTTGGCCACCTAACCGCAACCGACTGTCTATTCCACCAATAACTGCCAAAACAGCCATCAGGCCTCCCACTTCTGGAGTCTCAGAATCAGGAAAACAGTCTTCCAAAGCAGCCTAGTAAAAATGATTACAATCTAGTTAAACTACAAGGAGCAGTTCCCTTAGTATATACATACATATATAATCATATATTTAAATATTTTTGCACATAAAATCAATGCACATATGGGATATTAAGGCAAATTTAATGTTTAAGAATTTTAAAACTTCATTACAGTGCTAATTGAAAAAAGTATAATTGACTGAATTAATTGCTTTCTTTTTAAAAAAAACAACAAATGAGTTGATTGTAAAAATGTGGGAACTACCCCTTCTGACTCTTTTCCTGCAAAGATGTGGGTGATGGAGGTTAGCTGAGAGTTGATAAACTTGTTTATGAGTCCATTCCACTGGCTCAATGAATGCAAAGTCCTCAACAGAGCAACAATCTCTTCAGCTAAAGTACTGCTGTGAGTTGCAGTCAGGGAGGCCTGAGGCCTAGCTTTCCTCCTTCTCAGAGTAGATTCTGCAAACAAACAAACACAGTACAGAAGACATGAAAGAAAGCTAAGATGAAGTTACACCCATGAAGGATGAATGGACCAAACACTATATCAATGAAGACAAAATATTTTCTTACCTCTGAGCAGTGGGATATCTGAAGAACATGTAGTCAGCAAGCTACCCAAAAACCCAAATAATTTTTCCACAAGAAATTTCATATCCCGTGACCTTTCCGTTTTATCCCAGGAAGGAAGCACTGCTTGTAACAAGTGCACAGCAAGGATCTAAAACAATGAAATAGCGGGAGGGCGGGGGGGAGAGTGCACTACTAATTAAAAATTGCTTTAAAACAAAACAGTCCATTTGTAAAATTAATTAAATTTCCAGTGCAACTATACATTCAAACATGTTAATATATACACTTTCCTAAAAGAGAGACTGGTTGCATCCATCTGGAGTCAGGACACAAATGTTTACATGTTTAAATTAATGCAGGACGCCCCACTGATCTCAATAGTTTTTATCCTCAGATGAGTCTATTTAGGTTATTGCTAGGTTAGAGCTGGGTTTATTTAACCCAACATGCCATGTGTGCTGGAACAGGAACTTTAGAAGAGATACTTGCAAAACTAAACTGTTTTTCTTCATTATTCAGAAAGAAAATGGATATATCATAAACCCTATGTCAAGCCCGAAATTGACATATGTGTAAATGCTGATAGATTGGTGGGGAAATTCCATGAAAAATATCCACACAAGCCAAAACCAAATTCTGTGAGTGGCAGAGGAGGTTAAAATGTGCATTGTATGTTTGTGTTTAACCTAATTTCAATCTTTGTGTATTTTATGTCATTGCAGGGGTTGCTTTTCAAATGAGGGAGGGCAGCCTGTCAAGCCCGAAATTGACATATGTGTAGCCATTTTAGTTAGGCTTAGCATATATTCTTTTTCTTACTTTCTCTGCGCCAGTCATGGGGGAAGGGTTTCGGGCTTGCCACATTCCTATGGGGGGAGGAGTGGAGATAAAGAGAGTTGTTTTAGCTAGATGATCTTTCTTTCGTGGGAAACAAGCTGTCCGTGCTTGGGCCCCTTGAGGTGGAGATTTATGACATCAAACAACATTGAATTACTTCTATTGGAGAATGTGACTTATGGGGGTTGTTTCTAACTTTTAATATTGTGGGGTAATTCCGAGTTATGTCAGATCCGGAATTACCATGGACTTTGCCAATTTGATGCTTTCCTAAATAAAAGAAATTGTATTGGAAGATGGACTTTGTTCTTTTCTTTTTAAATGGATTTTATCACTTGGAAACCTGACATTCTACTGAGTTCAGTGATTCTAGGAATAGACTTTCCATTTCAATCAACATGCTGGCCACATTCTCATCTTGTTCCCCCTGCACACATGAAGGATGATAATTTGCAATTAAAACCTCTATTGCCATAGAAACTTTCCATCAGTTGTGGTTCAAATTTCCCCAAGTCCCTATTTCCATGAAGAATCTTAGGAGTTGCTTTTGGCAAGATGAGTAGCTATATAAAGTTGATTAATAAATATAAATAAACTAGCTCGATACCCGTGCTTCACTACGAAACTATGTGGTTGGGCTTAGTTTTTGGGGAGGAAAATAAGGGGGGGAAATTCTGCCTCTGCCTACCAGCATCCATCGGTATTCATCTGGCTAGCATCCAGTCAGTGTGTGAGAGTTGAGGGCTGTTTGGAAACTGAAACAGTATTTGCTGTGTGAGCAAAGAGACAGCAAAGAGCCTGGGCATGGCTTAGCTCAACTGTTCTGTACTAAAGCTGGTTGCTGCTGTGAAACTGAAACTGAAACTCCTCTCCTCTGCTTATGTTTTGCATTTGGAACAGATTTCTTTTCAGGTGGGGAGAGGGAGTAGAACTCCTTATCATCAGAGCATGTTAATAATATACGAATTACTAATGCTCCGATGGTCATTTCAAAAAATCCTTTCTTAGTGAACACCTTGAAGCCAAGAGGAACATACATGCCAAATTTCAAGTTTGTAGGCTTTACGGTTCTGGAGATTTTATGATGATGTGTGAGTGGTATTTCGCTTTTATAGAGAGAGAGATAAAGTAGAGGAGGCTTTCTAGTAGAGATATGTGTCCTCCCCACACATATGTGAAGGGAGATAGATAGATCTAACATGTTTATCCATGTCCAGCTGGAAGGAATGACAGCAGTTTCACCACTTCCTCTAGCCTTCATTTCCACATTTTCATTATTTCCAGCTTTGAACCATTCATTTGGTTTGACAGTATCTCCATATTCTCATCAAGATGGCCCACACTCCAGCACAGGAGAGAGAAAAAAATTTAACTTTCCTTTTGGTAAATACAATATTAAGTCATGACCAGTTTTCAAAATGTGAACATGCCATGAGTATTCCCTCCCCTTATTTATTCTTTGAAAAGAAGATCTGGCATGGCACATGCTTATAATTCTCCCATGTTTTCCAAAAAGGTTTGCAAGACAAAATATCTGTTCCTAAACAAAGAGAGGGATCTAGTGTCTGCTACCCATATATATTTTCCATGTCCGGAGCACTCTTAACCAATACTTTCAGGCCAACCTGCCCCAGTTCTCACGACTCTCTCATATTTAAAGTAGATGCAGTGACAAAGCCACACTACATATTCACGCTGATCTTCTAAGACACATGCTTCTAAATTATAACAAAGCTATAAAAGACAGCTTTAAAACTACACCATGAATCAACCACTGATTGTTAAAACATTATATGTTGTTACCTGTCGTTGGAGAGATGCAGCAGTGAATGAATCATGTCCCTCTACAATTTTCATTAGCAGCGTTATCCATTGTGATGTACTAAGAGTGCTGCACATTTGAGGCATCAGTGCTATACTTCGGATGAATCCCAGGGTACACCAGCTCCGATGTTGCTCTTTGTTAACTAATGTATTTGGCAAGGAAGCTGCATATAATTAACAATAACCGAGTAGTAATCAACATTGATGTAATATTTCTGATCACACAGTAGAAATTCCTATTGCTCCCCGCTCTCTGCTCCTCTAAAAGATGGAGAATATGAACCTTAAAAGGGGGGAAACTTCTTCCCATTTTCTTCAGGCTAACTGGAGAGGGAAACAAATTAAATTTTTCAAAACCACCTTGTCCTGTATTTCATTTTACTTTACTGTAATGTATCTAAACAAAAAAAACCTGAAATGATTATAAAAGAGAAGCATTAAAAAAGGAAGTTACACCAAAGATTTTTCATTCTATAAAGGATGAACTTTAAAGGCACAGTAACTTATGAACTGACTAAACTTCTGAAGTGTTCTCTTGCCTTTAAAGGTTACTTAGAAACTATAGAGATCCCAAATGTGGCAGCCCACATACTAACTGGCAACTGCTGGTGGAGGCACATTACTCTTGTGCTTTGAGTTCTGCACTGGCTTTTAATAGGCTTCCAGGCACAAGTTTAGACATACGAAGTCCCTTATGACTTGCCATTTACAGTACAGTGTGTTTGGTCATGTCAAGAAAAATAACCAGTAGCTCTCCTCTTCTGGGAAGTAAAGGAAAAAAGCTAAAATGCACTGCTTTTCAGAGGTGTTTATTCTCCATTGCAATCAGCCTGGTCCCCTCCCTGGTTTCATTCAGAAAAAAAAAAACATTCAAAATGGTGCTCGTCTAGACAGAATGTGCAGCTTGTGCGGTTAATATGACTGAATATAATTGACGTTATTATTTCTGGGGTGGTAGATTATAATTCCATGACATACAATTATAAATTTTTATGTGCGGATTATTTAGTCATGTCTAGATCATGCCAAAGATTATCAGATTGTGCTAGGATGAATGAATAAATCAAATAAACACATAATATTCTTGTTTTACTGATACTTGGGTGGTGAATACAACAGAAAGCAAGAATATAATGCACTGGATTTACATGATTTTTCTGTCGTGCCACTTTCTACCAGCATGCGGAGCAATCCACACAAAGTTCTCGTTGCTTCATTCTGCATTACTTCAGCGTGAAGGCCAGCAGAAAGGCAGAGTGTTTGCAGAAGATTCACTGTGCTGGTCAGCATCATGGAAGTAGGATGGAGATTTTTCTCAGCATGTTCTCCCTCTAAAACAAGAGTCATAGTAAATTACTGAAAACAAGGTTAACGTATTTCAGCTCCCTCATTTTCACAGTCACTCTACATAAAGTCCAGTAATATAAGCTTAGTCTTTTAGTTATGACCAGTATAAAATCACAATAGTTCCTCGAGAATAGTTGTGTTAATCACAAAAGAAGATAGACTATTCAATTTATTTTATCATGCATGTCAAAACAAACACAATTCAGAAAGAATAGCTAACACTGGCAGTGCAAATAACAAAGAAAAGCAAACTGAAAGAACTCTCATGTCTTTGAAACATAGGGGAGCAGAAAGATAAATGATAAAGCTTTTGATTCACATTACAATCTACTAATACGGTATCCCTTTGTTTGATATACTAATAAAATGAAAGAGGATAATAATAGAATACTAGACAACCTATGACTTCTCGAATCATCCTTTTAAATATGTTTTTCTTACCTAAACAGAGAAATAGAATGATCACAGAAGGACGAAATGTCAGTGAGAGCAATTTCCACTTATCGGTCAGCTTCCCCACTGAGTTTGTGGAAACCGGCCATGAGCAACAGAAATCCTTCCTTCCTTCCTCCTTCCCTCCCTCCTTCTTTCTCTCCTTCCTCCCTCCTTCCCTCTTCCTTCCTTCCCTTCCCATATTACCAAGCATTTTCTTTTAATACTTTGAATCTTTTGAAAAGAGAGAGAAGACAGAAGAAAATCTAATGAGATTAAATCTACTTCCACCATAGAACATGTAGATACTAAAATGCCAGTGACTCCAAATTTTCTTACCAGAATCATCCTCGGTGTCAGAATCTTCAGTTGCAGGTTGTGAAGCAGGAGGAGGTTCGGCTAGCTTTAGATCATACTTCCCTTCTTTTCCCATCCGGTAAGAATTGGTACTGCCAGTGTCCCACTGCACTCGAATCCAGCCATCTTCACCCAGTTCTCCAATTACCCGTCCCAAACCTGGAGGAGGCCCATCCTTAGGAAAGCAGAAATGTTTAAAATATATAACAACTATATTTATATTCAAATGATATGTTTGTTTATTACATTTTTATGCCACCCATCCTACCCCACAAGATGACTCTCGGCAGATATAAGGCAAAGTAAGTGCAACACTGACAAAGGTAATACCTGGTCACCCCACTTCCAATCTACTCCTCTCATCACTCTAGTACCAATCTTCATCATGGCTGCCAATTCTGGTCCTGAAACAGGAAGCTGAACTGGAGTGCTCTCCTTCCTGGACTCTTCTAGGACTGTAGCAGAAACACCCCGGGATGCAGCAATCATATCTTCTTCCACATTATCGGAGCTAGGTCCTAATTCAACAATAGATTTACTAAGAGATACACACCTTCTATTTGGCCATTAATAGATACATTCTAAAACCGTTAAAATATTTCCACAAAATAAAGTGTCAGGAAACAATGAAAAAGACATTTTAATTTTTTCTAAGTTTTGATCAGGGGAGGAAAAAGCCAGAGGAAGACAGATCTGCAAATACCTATTAGCCTCAGTGTGGTTTGCATTAATGCCAGCATGCCAGAATTGAGAAGAAGATTCAAGGTATTTGCACCATGTTGTAAAGTTAACATGTTAAGCATGACCAATAAAAAACGTGCTTGTGGGACAGTTCCAAGACTTGGTCCTGCAGGATTCTCATTGGTTATAGTCTGCAGAGGAACAGGCTGGATCCCTAGGTGAAAAGTGGAAAAAAAACAAGATATTTATTAGCTTAAATAAATGACCTAAAGAACACTTCTGCCAAAAGTTTTTTACTATTATTTTGCCTGAATTTGCTTTTCTGGTTGCAGACAATACACTAGAAACTCTAAACATACACATACAGATATAAGATTCCTCTAATAACTTTTATCTCAATAGACAATGCAGATATAAATAATACTACAGCCATGAGTCCACAGTACTCAAACATACAAACCAAGCAAATTTTCAAGCAAGGAATCAGATAATTAAGACTTCAGGATATATCAGTGCAGATCTTCTATTTCTATTTATTTAATAAAATGGTCTAAATAACTCAGAAGCAACTGGGAACGGCAACATAGATACAAATCTATATGACTCCCTTCCTCTCCATGTCTGTTATATTATCGCATGAAAAGGAAGCTATCAGATATCCTACAAGACATAACTGGAAACTATACTTCAAAATTTAAATTACAGTTTACACTATCATACAAATTCATGCAAGTAACATCAATGAGTGTTAATAAATAAAAACACAGAGTAAATACCTGGAAGGACTCACCTAATTCTTTAAATCTGCTATTAGCATCAAGCAAAATGTTTCTAACATTTTGAACAGCCCACGAATACAACTTTCCAAAGGTAACTTCCAGAAGCGTGCGGTTAAAGGGTGGAATCAGATCAACATCCCTTAAGCAGTCTGTTAAAGGCTCTCTTTGTAGATTAAAAAAAAAAATTCAGGATTTTGAAAATATAACATAAAGTATTACAGACAGGGCATATGCTGCGCTAGCAAATTTAACGTAGCTATACTGGTTTTTTTTTTCAAAAGGCTTCACATTACTGACACACTTTATATTAGATCTAGGAAAGCTAGGTACTCTGTGATACTTCAGTGCTGCTCTAGGATTATGATTTATGTTTTCTTCATTTAGCACAAGTCTGTTATACTATACAGGTACCCCTCAACTTACAACAGTTTGTTTAGTGACTGCTTGAAGTTACAACGGCACTGAAAGTGACTTATGACCATTTTTCACACTTATGACCATTGTAGTAGTCCCATGATCACATGATTTATATCTGGATGCTTGACAACTGGTTCATATTTATGAACAGTTCCGGTATCCTGGGTCATGTGACCATCTTTTGCTCCCTTCTGATGAGCAAAGTCAATGGGGAAGCCAGATTCATTTAACAACCATGTTACTAATTTAACAAGTGACAATTGCAGTTATTCACTTAACATACGTGGGCTCAATTGTGGTCATAAGTCAAGGACTACCTGTATTACCCAAGTCCCTAGCCCACTTCTGGCTCAGTTCTAAAATCTTTAGTCTTGATCTTATGGTTCACAAGCACAACACTACAAAATGCTCAATAGAACTGAAAGAAAAGAGCTAAGGGGAAGAGTACCCTATATTAATTCCTTCTGGAATAAGTCTTTGCCATCCACAGAACATAGCATATTGCACAGAAGGCAGCAAGAAGCTCTTGACGGCCAATTTTAGAATTGTATCAATCCCCTCTAATCGAACTTCAGCTCGCTCTAGCTGCAAAACAGAGATAAAGCATCACCTCTTTATAAGTTTCTTATGCAATAAATTCTCAGCCACAGTAAAGAAAATATAGTTTACCTGCTTTAATAAGCACTTCCTCATTTTTTCTACATCAACAGGTTCCTCCTTCAGAGCAAATTCAACTATGGTGTTGAGTAACGCAGACTGGGGATATAACCCTTGGACGTTTTGCTTCAGCCACTTGTATTTGTGAACACCTGTGACTGTATTTATCAGCGGCTGCCATTTATCCTAAGAAGTTAAATGTGCATTAATATGAATTAATAACTGAGGTCTCGGGCTGAAAACAATGTTAATAACCCAACTAACACATTGAGATATTGAATCTTACAACTTTATGCTCCAAGGGCAAAGAAAAAAGTTACAGATACATTTGATGATGAACATAGTAACACACAAAAACACCACAGTGTTGCATCTAAAAATAACCTCCCAAAAGTGAATTGAACATAAAAATTCTAGTTATCAACAGGAAGGCAATTAAAGACACCGAATATTTTACATTGTCAGCTAGGCAAGGACCTTCTTTTGATGACTATAATCAACTATAGGGCTATACAACTCATGCAAAGTAGATGGGGGCTATGGGTGAGTGGGAGTTGGGCTTCCTTTTGGAATGAATGGGGTTTTTCTTTTTCATCTTTTTTTTAACTGCAAAATTTATTTGAGGGCCTATGCTAGATTTCCCATCTCATAATAGAAATTAGTTTCTGACAACAGCAGTGAGAGATCTAAAAGCCATACATACACACATTTAGAGTTGTGGATACCCATCCTGATGGAAGTTATGGAAAGTAATATTTGATAAGGATATTCTGTGTATAGTTTAAATGCATAACTTCCATTTCCTCTCAGAGTGCCTTCCGCAGCTTGTGCACATAAACTTACATAAAATATGCCAATTAATCAGGTTCTGTTAAGAGATATTATAAAAAATCTTCCCACAATAAATACTTATTTAATTGTTTATTGAATTTATTTGCCACCCATCTAGTAATGAAATTCAATGAGGTCCCACTCGCCATCTTCAGGCTGGTGCTTTTGGCTTCGTGCTTGTGCGAGCAAAGTGTGATTGCTGGTGGGGAGGTGTGGTGTGCTGGCTCTGTTGTAAGCGGGTTGGTTGGCTGTGTTGTTACTTCTTGATTGGTTGATGGAGTTGATGTTTGCAGATTGGTTGGCTTTTTCTGTGTGGCTGAGGTACTGGCTGCGTGTCTCTCAGCCTTTTGTGTTTTAATGACCTGGGTAGTGGGCTGTGTGATGACCTTCTGAGTTCTATTGCTGTGACATCCTGAATCTTGTGCTGTAATCTCCTGGGTCGTTGGCTGTGTTGTAACATCCTGAGGTTTTGTGGTGTAACCTCCTGAGTTCCATGATGTGATATCCTGAGCGGATGGCTGTGATGTAACGTTCCGGGCTTTGGTTTGGCTCCGAGTTTGAGGTCTGGCTATGTGTTCATGGCGTGTATCAGTTTGCTTAGTTTCAGGGTCAGTGGGTGTAGCAGCTGGTGATGCAGCTGTGGTCTGGTTTCTGGACAGTGGTTGTCTTTCATCTATGGGATGGGTTTGGGTTTGAGTCTGGTGAGGGAGATTGGTGGTGGCGTCATGTGTTGTACCTCAACCACACAGGGTCTTATGAAAAAGCCAACCAATCTGCAAACATCAACTCCATCAACCAATCAAGAAGTAAGAACACAGCCAACCAACATGCTTACAACAGAGCCAGCACACCACACCTCACCACCAGTATTTATAGAGAGACGGCAGCTCCGATCACACTTTGCTCGCACAAGCACGAAGCTGAAAGCACCAGCCTGAAGATGACGAGTAGGACCTCGTCGAAACGTCGTCAAGATACTCTCAATCTTACATGGGAAAAGACCCAAACACGCCAACACCTGCATACCTGTACCTGTGAAAATCTATGAAAACAAATATATATATATTAAAAAAACATTCAGCAACATCTACATCTTACTGCATGCATCCTTTTTTATATCTACCTTAGGTGATTTGATGGACAAAGGCCTTTTATCAGTTGTCACTGGACTATGAGATATCATACATGACTCTCCCAAATCACTTTCCTCATTTCCAATTTTGGATTCTTCTACATCAGAAGTTTCAGATTTTTTAGGAGCTAACAGAAATAAAGATGCTTTTAAGAAAAACCCAGAAATGTAAAACATAATAATTGAAATAATCTGTATTTCCCAAGAAGCAAAAGTTAAAAGTTTTTTCTAGAAAAAAAAATCACTGCTGAAGTGAATAACAGTTGTACGTGGCAGAGGATCATATTCCTCAACCTGTTCTTGCTAATTGCATTATCTTTTGAATTTACAATATGGAACACATTAGGAACTGGACATACAAGCAATGATGGGTCATGCCATTTTTTTCCCCATTGAGGTAGTTATAAAAGACTTACTTAGGAAAAACCCAAAATTCGTTGTATTCTCCTACATATCAACAAATAAGAATCACATCTTCTCCAGTACACCCTCTGTAAATCATATTTAAGCCATTGTTTTACCTTTCTTTTTTCTCTTATCTCTAATTATCTTCTGGACTACCCTTCTCCATTGGGGCAAAGAACTAAGACTTTTAAGTTTGGACATGATGGAAAGATCATTGCACACTGCTGGGCGCAGTTCATTGAAGAGAAATCTCAAGCGTTCAATAACAGGAGCACAGACTTCTTTGTAAGATCTTCCTTGTTCTTGATGGGTCTTAAAATAATAATGCACATGAATCAGTCCATAACTTAATCAGCAACAGCAGTTATTAGTACTAAGGAAGGATGCTGCTGACTCCATACTTACTTTGATCAGTGAACATTTTGCTTGATAGACAACACGACAAACATCTGCTACAGATTTTGGAAGTATTCGGTGTTTCACTTGATCAACTCCAAGCATAACAGGATGAACAAGAGAAAGTGCTACATGGCCTTTAGAAAAGAATAAGCAAAAAATATAATAGGAAATGAAATTCTACAATAAAATAATAAGACAATGAGTTATTTCTTCCTGATACTCTGATCTGAAATGGCAGGGAATTTTCTTTTTGAACTGTTCTGGTAGAACATAAAAGACAACTGTTTCCCCTGCTCCACAGCCATAGTCTGCTGCCTCACTTGTCCAACCAAAAATTTATTATTTTCCCAGTGCAGAAAAAAAGTTAAGACCATTAACAATTTAGTTAAGAAAGTTTAATAGGATTAGGAAGAAAAGTTATCCAAGTATGTGCTAGACCAGGGGTCCCCAGATCCTGGGCTACAGCCCGTTTGGAACTGGACCATGGAAGTGGTGAGCAAGTGTGCATGTGTGAAGCTGCATTTGTGAAAACAGTACCTGCATGCAAGGAAAACCATCCCCTCTCCCCCCCGCCCCTCCAATGCCCTCACCAGTTTGCCAAGCTGGAAAGGTTGGAGACCACTGTGCAAAACTAAACACTTTGCAATTTTGGTTTTCCCATAGCAAACTATGTGATGGGATATGCATCTCCATCCTTCTTAGTACCTTTCTGCAAAAAGGCATTTTTTCTCTGGAATTCTAAGTCCGCCCAGCTCAAATAATACAACTCAACAATTTGAAAGCATGTTGACTAAATCCGTATGGGAAGAAACAAAGATTGTTGCATTCTGCTCCCCAAGACAGAGGATCTGAAACATTTAAGAATCTGTCTATTCTGTCTCATCTTATTTTGAAGGCCAGAATGCCAAAAGGCTATATTATCATAATAACCCCAATTTTCCTACACAATCTTATATTCTTGTATATTACTTGAGGGAGACCCTGCTGCCAATAACGGCTTCTCAATGTCCCGTGTGCTCTCACAGACAGGACCTCCTTGGGGTGCCATCGGCCAGACAATGTCGGCTGGCGACCCCCAGGGGTAGGGCCTTCTCTGTGGCAGCACCCACCCTATGGAACCGGCTGCCCCTGGAGCTTCGGGTGGCTCCCAACCTCTGGTCCTTCCGGCGGGGACTGAAAACATGGTTGTTCAAACTCGCCGACCTGGACTGAGGAGGGGGGTGGGGGTTTTAATTGAATAGTGCTATTTTAATTCAGATTATTGGGTTTCATGTTTAATCTCTTTTTAAATTGTATAGTATTTATATTGTTTTTATGATTGTATGCCGCCCCGAGTCCTTTGGGAGATGGGGCGGCATAGAAATCAATCAATCAATCAATCAATCAATCAATATTCCAAATGGCACCTAGAATAATAAGCAGCATTTTAACTGCTATATGATAACATACAGCACTATGCCCATGCCATGCTATAGTAATGTAACTCTAATAAGTTTTTAGCACCTCACACCTCATTGCATTTCATTATTGTCTCCTTTCTCTCAGTGCCCTATAATTTTTACAGTGCTACTCTGAGATAACTGTATGCCAAATATAGATACCTAAATCCTCATGCTTGAGAAGGCAACATAACAACAGACGTCCTACTTCTTCTACTGGGTGCTCAGGAGGGAATGTAATTGGTGTTGTCAAATGACACTGTTTGCAGTATCTCTCAACTTGACATAAGAAATCCTAGATTAAAAAAAATACACTTAGTAGGGTTTATGACGTAGCAATCAAACAAATGCAATTTAATGAAATCAAATAATTGAAAAAAGCATGATGAGAATATCACATACTGGCATATTATATATCAGAATCTCAAGACAGATTCTCCTACATTCTCTTTTCTTACATATAGACGGAACCATATCCTCCTAAGTTAGGATAATAACTGTGACTATAATAATAAATAATTATTTTAAGCAAAGTTTGCTCTCCTGCACAAGTTGAGGTGGCATATTTGTATTAATTATTTGGCTGATTGGCCAGTTGCTTTAGTGTGGTACTGGGATTTTCATTGGTGGAAAATTTAGCCTGATTTAGAACATAACATTTGATATTTGGTGTTTATTTTCAAAATCTGATTTGTATTTAATTTTTTTTTCACTATGCTATTTGTTTTTGAGTTTCAATTTCTTCTGAAATTTGCACTGTAGTTCTGAATTTCTGCTGATATTTGTGCAGGCTCAAAGGTGTGATGTTATAAAGCTCAAAAGCCTTTTACAAAAGTTTTTTTTAATAATTTAAAGTTATTTTTCTTTTAGCAGCATCTGGTTGTCTTTAAATTTTAAAAAATGTTTTTTTTTTGTGATGGACTACACTTGTGACACCCATTCTGGGAACACGCAAATTCCATTCATTACAGCAATTATGGCCTTGATAGGAAAAACTCACTACCCCCCATGTTATAAGAACCCATTTATTTCCACTAATATAATGTGTTTGGACCAGTAAGCTCTTCCTCGCAACCCTAAATAGTATACAGTAATTATCTCCAAAACACTGTTTAAAACCTGGGATATCAAACACTTTGGTATAACAATGGAACAATCCATTGATTTATAAACATCAACATTTAAATTAGCAATTTCAGTGCCTGGAACAGCCCATCTTTATTCTTAAGACAAAGTATTCTTACCTTCACAGTGTGATCCTGAATATTGTTGTCTGCAATAGCTTGCAGAAAAGGCTGTGAGTGATCAGTCAAAGTGAGTCGATGGGAATACATCTTTGACTTGTTTGGTGTGGTGTTGCCAGGAGAGCTACAGTGGTCCTCATCCTTTTCTTCATTGTAACTATAATGTATCTGACTAGTTTGCAAGCCTCCAGAAAAAATAGAGGACTTCAACCACTCTAGAAGGAAATACATTTAAACATTCTATTTTATCATACTATTTCTGTAGCTTTGTTAAGTAATTATTTAAAAATAAACTTAAAAGAAAATTATTTCTAAGTTTCTTTGATGGTTGAGCACTATCCAGGGTTGTTGGAAATCAGGAGGTATACAAGTTTAATAAATTGTTCTTCTTGTTTTTGTTATTGCCGAATTTTAAGGAATAAACTTTTTGGACAGTTTCTTGAGAAATGCAGGGACTTTATGTCATCCATTCTTTGCCTATATAATTCTAGTATTAACCTAAAGCATCTAATACCAAAGCAACACTATTGGTCTGCCTAGTTCAATAAAATTTATTGAACAGGAAATATTTCCCATAATCTGAGACACTTCATTTGTTAAAATTTAAACAAATTTGTTTATTTAAATTAGAAATGCCAAGGAGTAAACCTGGCTTTTAAAAAACAAAAGCAAGCAGTATATCATAGAGAGCTATGTATTTCTTGAATCTTTAAAATTAGCTCTTATTTTTAACAAGTTCACTGTATTATAGAACATAGACTAACCCTTATATACATTTACATTTACAGTAAAACTGTAAAAATTCTTACTGGCACATTCAATCTCCACTGGAGAAAGTGGTGTACTCATTGCTAGATAGGAAGCATGTAGACCAAGAAGGAGGCCTAAATTTCTTTCAGTGTCTATGAGAGGAGATGAGAGACTGCCAGTATCTGGTGTTGTGATCACTTCTTGATCAGGCTACAGAAAGAGAAAATAAACAAAACCAGAAGCCAATCCATGATGAATAAACTGTGATTAAATAGTGATGATCACACTTTGTCAACGACTTTAATTTAGCATTCAGTTATAGACCTATAGCAATATAGAGCTATAGCATATTGGAGACACAGGGAAAAATTAACAGAGGAAGAACTATATAGAAGCAGCAAGAACAACAATAAATTCAGAAAAGCACTATTTCTGCTCCTTTATTCATTTTTGTTCTGTCAACTGCAGTGAAAGAACAAGTCAAAAAGTTTACATATACTCTATTGCATATGTAATCTGTGTAATTGGATATTTCAGTGTGAAGTTATTATTTAAATTTGCACAGAAATCAAACTTAATTTGTAATGGAAAGCTGATTTTAAATCTATATTGTAGAAATGTTAAGGATACAACAAAGTTTAGCTTTTAAAACATTAAGTAATTCAAAAAGGGTAACAACTGTTCCAGGATTTGAGTTTATTTAAATTCAATTTGAGTTTATTTAAATTCAATGCATCTGAATCATATTTGGTATTAACTATTTCCATATATGGCTTTCATAATCCAAGCAGTTATTTTTGCTCTGAAACTATAATAAATTATAATTTAAACATAGACAATCCTCTACGTACAACTGATCACTTAGTGACTATTTGAAGTTACAACAGATTGCCCCCCTTCCTCAAAAGCTCCATTTAACAATCCACATGTCCATATAATCATGAGTCCTGGTAGTGGTTAAAGTTTAGTATTGCAATATGGAAATAATGCTTATACTGTAAACTACCCAGATAATGCGGTGAAGCACTATCTGGCAGTACATAAGCCTAAATACTGTTGCTATAATGGTTGTTGTCAGGTTTCCAAGTGATGAAATCCATTTAAAAAGAAAAGAGCGAAGTCCATCTTCCAAAACAATTTCTTTTATTTAGGAAAGCATCAAATTGGCAAAGTCCGTTGTAATTCCGGATCTGACATAACCCGGAATTACCTCACAATATTAGAAGTTAGAACCAACCCCCAAAAGTCACATTTTCCAATATAAGTAATTCAACATTGCCTCATGTCATAAATCTCTACCTCAAGGGCCTCAGCATGGTCAGCTCGTGTTCCCACGGGAAGAAGAATCACCTAGCCTAAACAACTCTCTCTCTCCACTGCTCCCTCCTTAGGAATGTGGCAAGCCCAAAACCCTTCCCCCATAACCACCAAAGAGACAGTAAGAAAAAGAATATATACTAAATCTAACTAAAATAGCTAGTTGCATCATGAAGAGCAGGGGTGGGTGTCATTAAGTGAGGTCGTCTCCTTTAACAGCCACTGCCACTTGCAGCTATACTGAGCAGGCTCCATTATGGTCGTAACTCAAGGACCTTGAGTTACGACCATAATGCATAGGCATTACAAGGCATTTTCAATACAAGGCATTTTCAGAGGAAAATAGAAAGATGAGCTGTCAAAGAAGTCATTGTCCTTATGAACCTAAGAGGAAATTGGATTAATGCATGAGTCGTAATTCTTCAGTGTGACGAGAAAATACAGAAACGTGCCATACTTGTTATGGCATAGGATTCACTAAGACAATTTTTCATCTTACTTGGCTCAACTTTGAGACAATTTAAGGGTGTTACCTCCATATATTGGCCAACACAGAAAGCATGCATTGATTCTTTTGTATCCTCAAACTGCAAAGCTGCCTCCAAAGCAACAATTGGATCTTCTCCTGCAAACTGGGCTAAAGAAAACAAAAAGCAATTGGTTTAGAAAGCACAGCAGTTGAACTTGATATTGAGTTTGATATTTGCTTTGATAAAGTAGTCAAATCTCACCAAGTATACCACTCCCTGTTAATGACTGGGTTTGGAAATCTTTTATGTCATACACTTTGCCATCAATCACTGTCCAAAAGCCACCATCTTTATTGTGGTTTTCCAAGTCAGCTTTTCGTATAAGTGTTACTTCCTCATTATTTCTGCAATTCTGCCCTGTGAAGAATGTACCTAAGAAATGAGGAAAAATGTTAACTGTGGTTTGTAACTAACTCTCCAACTGAAAAGAGTAAAACCAAAGGAGTAGGAAAGCATAACCTCATCATGTATTCCCCTATAAATATATTTTGTGGCATACTTTTTCTAAAATAGTAGATTTGAAAGAGCCATTTAGGCCAACTTCCTGTTTAATTCAGGAATCCAAATTGTAAAAGCATCCAAAGTCTCTGCTTAATGACAGAAAACGAACGAGAGCTAGCTTTCTCGTTAGGAAGCGGAGTGTTTAATAATTCAATCTGAATTGGATTTGAGACTATTATACCATGCTCTGCATTCAGAGATAAAAATTAATAGCACTCCTGCAGGAAGCTATCACATCTCCCACTCATCTCTTTCCTTAGCTAAACATACCCTATATTCTTTATCTTTTTGCAAGATCTAATTAACAAGCCCTAGAACCAAGAACAGTGCTCATAAAGCGGACTGCTAACTCGGAATGGAGAAGAAACATCTAAAACTTATGTGAAGAATATGTTAAAACATTTTAAATATTTTAAAAGAGCATACCCATTATTCCAGGCCAAGCTAAGTCTTCATTGTCATCTCTCTCTTTACCAGGAGCTAAGTGGCTAAATCTGTCCAGATGTTCTAATAAGCCAGCTAATAAAGGAATCGCTCCAGCTTCCTGAATAAGTCCAGGATTTTTACTGAGAAGGAGTACTACAGATACCACTAACTCTGGAAGGAGTACACCTAAGGAGAACAAAATTTGTAGTAAAAAGCTAGAATAATATATTTTGTGCATCCTCCCAACACATTTCAAATGGACTCGAATCCAGGCTTGCAAATCAGCAAGATGATAAATTAGGCCATTTTTGCCCATTCCCATTACACAGATGGTTTTCAATAACAGCTCTTGGATTTTTTTTTTAAAGGCACTCCCCCTTTCTTGGCACGATCCACATTTATGGATCTAAATGTGTGCAATTAGATCTATGTCTATTAGGTTTCTATGTTTTACATTACAAGTGATAAAATGGAATTAAAACAATGCATCAGTACCTGTTAAATCCCCATCTACGACATGAGATACTTCTGCAAAATGCCTATGGCTAATAGAAGCAATGCTAGTTGCTACAGGCAAAATATCTCCAATGTGTGTACACAAAAGTGCTGTGTATTTCTTTAGCAGAGAACCAACTCCTAGAAGCTCAGGACCTGTTAAGAAATGGAAATATCACATTCTGTTCATCATCATAGTATTTAATCTCAGCAAACTTTAGAGGAAGCTCATGTGAAATGGCTGTCTAATCCAATAGCAAGCATTTCAACTTCTTCCCTCAAGACACCAGGGCATTGCATGCTAAAACAAATAGATACAAGGACAGGTTCCCCTCCCCCATGCTATCTTTCTGCTAAACAACTAATTCTCACAACACTGTCAAATTAGTTAGTAGGGCTGTATTACTATTATTCTTCTAATCTTTCCTATTACCTACTTCTTTATCTTATGACTATATCTTTGTTGATTGTATCTTACAATATATATTGTTTTATTTACTATCCTAGTATTATTTATGTTGCTTATTTAGTATCCTATTCTGTATCTTACGATTTCTGATGAATGTATCTTATGATGATTGTGATCATGATTTATCACTTGTTGCTTGTATGTACACTGAGAGCTTATACACCAGAGACAAATTCCTTGTGTGTCCCATAAAGAACACTTGCCCAATAAAAAAATTCTATTCTATTTTATAAAATTTCAACACTAAATTTTTTTGCCATACTTACTGTATGTATTAGAGACCTGTCCAAAATGATCTCCTGGGTACAACTTACTAACAAGCAAGCGCTGAAAACGCAGCAGTAAATCCAAAGAAGCAGACCTTTCTTTAGTATGTTCATGGTCTAAACAAGAAGAAATGGGACGAGCCACATCTTTCAATTTAGCAATAGTTTGTGAAGCAATGTTCCTGATGGGAATAATGGTTTTTAAAAGGCTTTAAAAAATGAACAAAAAAGATCACTAGCTAATCATACATTAATATTTTGTTGATTTTTCTTAAGACTCTTCATAGTCCCAAATCTGTAATTACATCTTCCTCATCCCTCCACCCAGTGTCAACGTGTCAACCAAATAAACCACTGATAAACAAGTATTGTTTTCAAACATTGTGTAATATACCTCTTACTTTTAAACATTATTGTAATCTATAAATCAAATGAATAAAAACAAACTTGAAATTTTATAAAATACAATCTTAAGAATATTACATACAAAGAATATTTTTCTTATTAAACTTCAATGTATTAACCACAGTCTGCAATGTCAAACATTGCTTAAATAATCAATGGGGAAAATCTACTTAACAGATACAAGGATTTCACTAACTAAGGATTTCACTAACTGAATAAGCAACAGAAAACAATTTAACAAACACACAATCACAAAGATCCTTCTTTGGACAACAGCAAATCATCCCTCCTGGAGAACAACAATGAGCATGTGCATGGTTGATGGATGCTGTGGCCCAGCACCCGAAGTCATAAAGTAAAGAAAAGCCTGCTAAAGGGTAATTTTTAAAATGTTTTTAGCACAAAGAATTGAAAAGGCATTATGTTTCTTGTTTCAAGGCCCTGAAATTTACTTGTAAGCCTGGGGGTAGGGGTAATATGTAGTTTAAGAACCTCTGACCTAAGGGCTTGGCTGTGACCTATATCTTTAAATCAAAACAAAAAGAAAGAAAGTTAAACCCCCTGACAATCTGATATAAAAAATCCTGTTTTAAAAGCATAAGAAAATTGTCCAGATTTGCACAAGTTTACAGCTCAAAATGGCAAGCTTACCAGAAGTGCCCTTAATCAGGACACACATAAAATGATTTTAGCGCCGTCTTTATTCTCAACACAGTATGCTTCTTAGACAGTAGACAAAAATGAAAAGAAATCAAAAATTAAAAAACAAAGAGGAGCAATAATTCTAAGACAACTTTGTTATCAAACCAGAATACCTCAATAGTTGCTGGATTAATTGAACCAAGGGCAAGCTTTGTTTTCCTGCAGATTCATAGATCCCAGTATTAATGAGGTCTTTATCTAGTGGTGTTTTGTTCCTGTGAAGTGTTGATGCGTTTGCTTCCTGCTCATCAATTTCTTTTTCTTTCTGAGCTTCTTTTTTTGCCTCAATATCCTACAGAGCAAAAGATTTAAGTGAAAGCACTGAACATTTTCATTCTTACGTCCATTAAATAAGAGATGGAATGCCCCAACACCTAATGATTTATTGACTTTCCAGCTTCCTGTCTCTTAGATGAATCTGCAACTTTACCGCTCCTTAAAGCCCATATGGCCATGAGAGAGAAAGCGTAACAAAAGGGAATCTATACAAAGTTTTTTTTAAAAAAGTTTCCAATCACATCTAACTTCTTACAACTGTACAGACCCATCAGTGTAATTTAATTAATAATTAATAAATTATCTGCCATTGCCTCTTTTCAGGATTATTTTTTGCTTCAGTCTAGACTATAATCCTAATATTTCCTGATGGCATCCCTGTTACACCGAGACAGGCTTGATCTTGCTTAGCTTTCCAAAATTAACCATGTTGACTACATGCAACCATCAAGATATCAAATAAGCCGCTATGTTCCAGGAAAAATTCTTATTCAGGTTAGAGAAGTGTGGTTATTGAGTCACATGTCACAGAGTTAGTTAAAATTACTAGTGCACTCTAAAATAAAATGGCTCTCTTGTGTAGGCACAGACTTATTTTTACTGCACATCCTAAACTCCGCCTACTCTCCTACAAACACTGTTCCCACATTAGATTAATGGATTTTGCTGGTGAACCAGAAACTAAAACCTCCAACATGAATATGAGTATAATCAGTCTTTAGAAGAAAAATAAGCACCTTGAACTGAAGTTAGAAATGAATAATTAACATATGTAAATCATGTAAATTTAATACAATATTAACATCTACTGCACAAACATTTCTATATTCCACATTAGTTGTAGTTTGGGACTGTTGTTGTTAAATCAGCATAAATGGGTTAAAATGCCACCTGTATAATTACAATCAGTACTGCCTCAGGAACATATCTGGCCCTCTAAATTGAATTTAATCGTAATCCTTTTTTATAGATTACAGGATTCCCCATTCTAGTTAATGGGACAGATTATACAATAATCTATGTATACCATTTATTGATCGATAAATAACAATCCTTTCCCCTCATAAGCATTGCTAGCCTAAACATTGATAATTTATATCAACAAAAATGATAAAACACAGCGAAGTTACTTTGTAAACAAATGGGTTTTTCCAATCTTTCGTGAACACAAAACCAACCTACCTGAATTTCTGCAGTAATAGCAGCATTCAGTGCAGATTCCAGACCCCCATCAGCCATCAGACTTCCAACCAGTAGATCAATCATAAATCTACGACCTGGACTCACATTTGTTTCATTCCCTGAAACTAAAAGTTAACAACACTTTTGTAACGTATGATGTATTAACAATGTCTTTCTCTGTCTTATCTTTGCATATCTGTGAATGAAGCATACCTGCACTGGGTAAAAGTGCCGAAAGAGCCCTTGCTCGTTCCTCTGCAGTTGGTAGCAACACAGACCATCCACTTTGCAACACTGCTTGGGCAGCTGACTGCACAGTATTAAGCACACCAGCGTTACTTGCTAAAGTCACTACTGTCTGCTTCAGACTGTTGAGCAAGACACTGCCTAACCCCAAGCCAAGGCACTCGGGATCAACTTGGTGACTAATTGCAGCATGCAGCTGAAAGACAAGCACAGACAACTTATAAAACAATGAAGCAAATTCAAGAAAGAATTTGAATGTTGCAAATTAAACATACATAGTTGTGAATTTTAAACATTTATTAAGGAATATACTTCCAACATAAGTGAAAATTGATTACCATATGTTATAAACACATCCCCAATTATATGGAAAAGGAGTGTTGGCCTTGAATTATGATGAACTAGGATAACAAAGGGAAGGGACTTTGAAGGATTAAGACCCAGGACAGTAATTACTTGACCACAGGCATGCTATACCTTTAAGGCAGGGGTCACCAACCTTTTGGACCTCAGGGACCACCAAACTCATAATTTTAAATCCTGGGGACCACTAACTGGTTCTGTGGGTGTGGTCTAATTTGTGGGTGTGGCTTGGTCATGTGACTGGCTTTTATGTAAATATTATAAATATTTATATAAATATTGAATTTTTTATAAAAAAAGAGCAACTTTTACCCCAAATCAGGCAAAGCAGGCAGGCAGATTGAGTTGCCCACAGAATCACGTAAGAGATCTGTGTTTCTGCCATCGGCTATCTGAGTCTGTCACATAAAATTTGCTTGCAAGCAAACTCACAAAATTAACTCCAACACACTATGTATGTAAATATTGATTTTTTTATTAAAAAAAAGAACAACTTTTACCCAAAATCAGGCAAAGTAGGCAGGCAGATTGAGTTGCTCACAGAATCACAGATTCATTCAGAGATCTATCTATCTGCCATTGGCTACCTCAGTTTGTCCTGACAAATAGAAACTTCAGTCCTAAGGAATGTTCAGCTCTGCTTACAAGCAGAGCCGAAGATCTAAAGATTAGCTAGAAAGGAAGAAATGCAACAATTTCCTGCTTCCTAGCTAATCTAAATCTCTCGGCACAGCAGAAGAGCTGATGGTCGGGGGGGGGGAGGAAAAATAGCAACTTAGCAGGCAAGTTTGCCAGATAAGGAGTGAGTGGTTGGGGAGGGTTCCCGCAGGCCATGTGGGCAATGCAGCCTTGTGTTCCTGCACAGCCTGGATTAATCGCTTTGGGGGGTGCTCTGGGGGTGACAATTCTCTGCGGCCCACCCAAAAATTTTCATGGACCACCAGTGGGCCACAGACCACCGGTTGGCGACTGCTGCTTTAAGGTGCAACCTACAGATATTGTGATAACAGCTGTCACTCTTTTAGGCCTATGCAGACAGTAACAAAATTTTTAAAAAAAGAATTTAGAAAATAGCAAGTCAATGTTAATTCCAGCTAATTCAATAGTTAATTACCACAACTGAGATTCTGAGACCCATTCTGAATGCTACCGCCATGCTATTTAAAATACCTGCAGCCTTAGAAGATTCAAAGTAGCCACAGCCATACATTCTTTCTCCTGTGGAGGTGGCCAGTCAGAACTGCCATCCATTCCTTCTGTAACTTGTCTCAATAGGAGATCCAGCTGTTCAAATGTCATTGAGCAAACATCTACCACAAAGGGGACACGTAAACCAATTGACCATTCTGAACAAGATGACCACGCAAAGCTCTGCAAGGAAAAGAAAAGAAAAATCAAAACGTATCAGGATTAAATATTATTATCTGTGGAATGTAGAACTGCTGGGAGATGCCCCCTCAGTCATCCCTCTCTAAAAGCTATCAATTTTTAAATAAATTATAGTGGAAAATAAATGGGTATTGAGTAACAATAGTTTAGGGCGAAGTACACAATCTAAAAAGTAGGGGCCTTACAATCAGCTCCCCAAAACTAATTAATTTATTTATTTCTGCCTGTCACAATTGAAAGATTATTTGGCTTAAAATATCATCAAATATACTACGACATCCATGGAAGAAAATAATAAAAATTAAAAACAAAAATAGAAAAGTGCAACAAATACATACATAACAAAATATGTTAAAACAACCGCTATGTCAAACCAAGAGATGCAATCAATAAATAAGTAGCAGTATTTCATTATTTAACCCTCTCTCTTCAACAATTCAGTTTACATGTTCTCATAAAACATTAGCAAGTAATAATTTTAATATTAAAGTGGGAAATTGTCTGCGGAAGAATAATCATATTAAGTAGTTCTGATTTTAACTGCAATAAAATATACATGAAATGAAACCAAATGTAATGTTTGCCTAAACTGGAAATCAAATTTAATTTGTGACTAAATTGGAAATCAAATTTAGTTTTTGCCTATACTGACAATCAACTTTAGTTTTTGCCTAAAGTAGTCACCTCCTACTTTGAGTAATATAATTTCCAGCAGCCTATTCAAAGGCCAAGTGCAGCCCCTGGTCCATCTTAAAGTAACTGAGTCCTCTGAAGATAGCTGATCCAATTTTACTTTGAGTTAGGCGAGAAGAACGTAATCCTCTTTCAAATCACAATTAAATTTTCACCCTGCAAGTTGCCCTAGGAATGAATCTATTTTCAGGACTCATGGGTGTAATAGAAGACACATAAGCCCTACTTTTTAAGTCATATGCAGAGCTTGGGAAACAGAAGTGAAAGTGTTATGCATAGGAATGAAATTATATTACATTCTATTCCTGAAATTTCATCCACCACTTTTTTTTTAAAGTAAGAAATTACATTTTAAAACAAGCTTTTGTACCAGAGGAAATCCCTGTCTCTGTATCCCTAGGTGTAATTCTGCTTCTGTTTTGTCAATCATCTCCACCAAGAAAAGTGGAGGGGGAGGGGAAGTTATTTGAAGAATACATTTCTTCACAGAATCATCATGCAGACAGATAACTAATCCTAAAATGACAGTTCAAATTACTCTACACTCACACACATGCAAACTCAGAAATAGTAGTACAGCTATGATCAAAATGTAAATTTGAGATGTAATGGAAGTTAAAAGTAGTCTGAATAGGCATATTAGAAAAACAAGAGGTACATGTGAAACATAAAATACATAAATCTTAAATATGCAAAGAAATCATTGTCAAAAGGAGTTAGATACGAAGCATAAAAGAGAAGCACGCTCTTAAATCAATTCCTCAACCCTGTTTGTAACCTTATGAGAACTGAAAAGCAGGGGTCCCCAACCCCCAGGCCACAGGCCACTACTGAGCTGTGGCCTATTCTGAATTGGGCCACACAACTGGTGGGCTGGAACACATGTGTGGCCCACTGTTCACGCAAGTGGAAACTGCACACATGCACACCAAGCCTGCCACTCACATAAGGGCTGCGTGAGTGCTGGCCTGCAGCTCACATGGGCTAGTTCTCCTCTCTCTCCCCTCTAGCTGAGCTGCCAACCACAAAGGTTGGAGACTGCTGGTGTAAAGGGAAAACTTACCTGGGCTGGCCCGCAGGCAATACCAACAATGTGCTTTGAGTCCAATCCTGGAAGAGCAGTTGGCTCTGGTTTAGTAATCCTCAAAGTGTCAAAATGCTGGCACTGATCATTGCTTCCCCAGCTATAGACTTCACTATCTTCCGTGAGTGCTAAACAGTGAGTAGAGCCAACTACTATATCTATAACTTTTTTCCCTGAAGGCAAAATGATGAAACAAAAATTTTGACAATAATTACACTCATTATAACCTGAAAGACAAATTAAAATACTTTAAACCTGATCTTGAAATCATTTTAGTTACATTTTGGTATTATTCCATTAGGAAAAATGACTACTGGGTGTCACTTTTTTTGAAGTTAATTATCTATGGGGGGGTCGTTGGTGTTCTCTGAACTTGCTTGTTTTTTTGCAGACATTTCATTACTCAAACTAGGTAACATCATCAGTGTAGTCTCACTAGTACTGATGATGTTAGTAATAAAATGTCTGTAAAGAACAAGCAAGCTCAGAGAACACCAAGGAAGTTTCATTTCAGCCCAGGCTACAAATATTCTCCTTTGTTAATATCTATTGCTGCAAACTGGAAGCCAGGGCCATTCCTGACAGAGGCCAACTAGTTGACTATGAGAAAGAGCATAAGAAATAGTCCACCTTCCAAAAAGTCTATAAAAATAACTACTCATTGTGGTATGATAATTATAATGTCTAATTCTTTTTTTAAAACCATCTAAATCAGTAACCAACAACTTAACTATAGAAGCCAATTCTACAGTGTATATAGTTATTATAATATAGTAAGCATCCTTTCCTCTGAAAGAAAAATTTACTTATTCTTACTCTTTGCTTCTGTTATCTTTAACATACTAAAACCTGTCTCATTTCATAACTATATAATTTCTATAAACTTTATGTATACTGAAATTGAAAACATTCAAGGTCTACCAGAACTGGGTAGTACCTTTGATGCAAAGGTTGAATGAATGAGGTTATTCCTGCTATAAAGAGCAAATAATGAAAAAGCAAATGTAGAATGTGAAAAAAGAGTAACTGTATCAAAACTGAATTCTGACTGCAGGAACCAGCCTATTCCTTACCATTAAAAAAAGGAATGGCTTTAAAATATATTGAATTTTCTTATATCAAGTTATATGGTTTTTATCATTATTTTATTTGATATTCAAATTAGATTTCATCATTCAAAGGAGGTAGTATATGTAATTCGTGCCCAATTCTAATTTTTATGAAATCATTCATGGGTAAATCACACACATTCATTTATCATTTTAAGGAGCTAAAGAGTCACAAAGTTTGAGAAGCCTTTTTAAGAGCTGCCATGAAATGTCAGCTATGTGTCCACATATGTTCAAGAGTACTTTTGTTCTTTGGAATCAACGGGTTGCACAAGAATCCTAGCAAGTTTATCACAATATTCCACATATCAAGTTAAAAATCAAAATAATCTTTATGTCAAGAGAAGATTTATCTTGATCATTAAGCATTTTTCCATACTCTGAAAAATGTTGCTTGGGTAACTGTCACCTAGGATAGGCATTAAGTTAACAATTTCTGGGAATTATCAATTTCTAGATTAACATATGACGCAATTTCCTCTTCACTCACCTTGCAAGCCTTCCAGCAATTTAGGATAACGAACATGTTCTTCCGTTCCATGCCCAAGTCTTTGATTGTCTCCCTTTCCCCATGAGTACACCTGTCCATCTTTTGTTAGAGCAAGTGAGAACTGACTCCCACAGTGTACTTTAACAACATCCAAGTCTTGAAGTTTTTCTATCAGCTTGGGGGTTTTGCAGCCATCACTGCCACCTCTTCCCAATTTCCCATAATCTCCATCACCCCAAGACCATACTTGACCTGGAAAAACAGATCTCAGTAAGGGTAGCATAATAATAGAATAAGCAATATTTGCATTCTCAGGCAATGGAACATGGCAAATAAAGCCACATGTACATAACTATGAAATGTTAATATTCACAACTGTTTCTGTAAAAAAAGAGAAATTTTCAAGCAACATTTCTACTATTTTTTTTACTAGCTGAAAAAAATAGTACTTCACCTAGAAGTAGTCTAAGGAACTGAAAAATCAATAAATAATCAATATTCTGTTTTTTTTAAGTACGAATTGAATATGCTTCTACAATGCTTCCTGATGCTACTTTATATCATTTTATGTCCCACTACCAAAAAACTTTAGCTTGGTAGAAATGAGAGAAACATTCTTTTCTGTGCAACATTCAAATATTTACGTAATCTCCCCCTTCCATTTTGAAAGCTACATCAATTCATTGCTATACTTCTAAGAAAAGAAAATACATTTCTATTGAAATCATCATTTGCTAATTTTTAATACTGTAGCTAAATCATGGTTTTATTCTTAGGAAGTTGCTATTATATTAATACTTCTTTTTCTTTGAACATTTTTTTACTATTTAAGTTCCTCCAATTCGCAAAGCACCCTTGACCAAAAGAAATCTATAAGTATTTTAATAAGAATTTAATCCAACACATAAAACCAGTCAAAAGTATAAAAGACAAAAAAATGGTTTCCCAGTCTCATTATGTCAATAATGTTGCAGATTGTGCTACTCACCATTTTCCGTTACAGCAAGAGTCTGGGCATCACTACTCCCACAGGATACATCAATCACTTTCAATCCTTTCAGGCCAGTAACCAAAACTGGAATTGTTTGGTCTTCACTGGAGCCTTCCAAATAAAAAAAAGTGAGAGGCTTAACTCTTGTAACCTCAAGATTCATCGTAGGAGTAAAACATTGGGGTCACCAGGCCCTCTCTAATTATAATGGCTTGAATCAGTGGAGGGATTTCCCTTTTCAGCAATGAAACACAGAAGACAATGGTGAGAGCTCTTAAAATACTTCTAATCCATTAAAAAAAATCCACTTCACAATAAACAGATTTATTTTGCTTAATGGTGCCAGTTACAGCTGTCCTTGTTCCCAAACACATTAAGTGCAGCCCTCAGCATCAACTATCTTGCGTGCTCTTGTTAAACAGACTCTGGAGATTTCAGAGGCCATTGTAATAGCCCCATACAACCAAACTTGTATTTGACAGCAAAACTATTTACTTTCAGTGATGTTAAGGGGGAAAGGGTAGGAATAAATTTCTAATGTCTAAGCATGTATCTATTCCACTTGTTAAATCCATCCATCTAAAAAATGGGGGGGGGGAATTGCTTCACCTGTTACAGTGCTATTGGCCACACTATCTGCAGCTCCACCAGGCAGAAGGGCAGAAGAGGCAAAAAAAGAAGGGAATTGTTCGGCCCTTTGAGGTAGTCCAGACAAGAAGCACAAATCATGGTACTAACACAACCTTTATTGTGAAGTTACCTCAAGTCTGAAAGTATTTCTCCCCTCCTTTACCTTTACTTTCCAGAAAATCTACAGAGAATCCACAGCTAGTTGAGGCTCTTATCATGTCCCTTCAGTTTCTGAGATACCTTCTGAATTCTTAGTCTGTGGCTTCTCCTCTTGTCATCTAAGGTCATTCCCATGTGTCATTATGGAAACCCAATGAAACCAAAAAGGCTACCACCTCCTACTTTAAAGAAAATATCAGAAACATACCATGACCTAGTCTACCATAGTTTCCTCGGCCCCATGTGTACAATTCTCCATCAGCTGTTATTGCAGCACTGTAGGTGCCTCCACATGCAATATGTACAACATGTTTTCCAGCCTGCTTCCCAGAGAGAGCAGAAATCATTTTTGGTTCTTCTAAAGGCCTAGAAGAAGGAAGTAGAACAAGAAAGCACAAATGTGAGAATTAAAAGAACACATATTATAAAATGGCAACAGATTCCATGCATACAGCAATTACTATAAACAAATCAAAATAGACATATACTAATGCAGTCTATTATTAGAAAAACAAGCTATTCAAAGAAAACATTGGCTTCCTAGCACTGGACAGTTTCAAGCAATAGCCACGTAGACACTTGTAAAATACATGATGGTTTGCATTCTTGCATTGAGCAAGGAGTTGCCCTATTGTCTAAATGGGCCCTTCCAAAACTATGGTGCTATATTTATCAAACAAAGGTTTCACTGCTATGTAAGGCAGATTTGCCATAGCATTCAATTGTCTGGTTGCAGAAATTTATAGCAAGATGGGTAGATGCAAATGTTGCTGTCTTAGTTATAATCAGAATGATTGTAGTTGAGTACCCTAAAATATGTTAATGTTCTGTATAAATCAATATTCTTAATGTTGGGAATATTTCTAACACATGCTCCAATGTTTTATTTTTTATGCTGGAAACTTTGAAGAATCATCTCTTCTTACACTCACATATATAGCCACACAGTTTGGCTTACTGCTTTCCAAGCTTTTGCCTCATCTGACCCTAATACAGATCAATCTCCATCAGAATTACAAAGCAGAAATGCAGCTGCTAATTTAGTATGCTAAAAATAAAAATAAAAACAGAAGCAGAAAGCTTCCTATGAATCATTGCTAACATTGTATACACCATTGAAACTGGAACAAATTATATTAACCTGGAGAAGGCAACCATGAATATAAGACAATCCCTTTAAAAAGAAAGATTGATCTCAAATAAATACAGATCCAGACAAAAATCATTCTGCTTGCTTCTCACTTGCCAAGTTTATCAATTCCAGCTGAAACCAATGAAAACAAGTGTGGAAATTTAATTTCCGCCATAAATAATTTCCTTCCTTTCCTCCCACCTACCTTCCTTCCTTCCTTCCTTCCTTCCTTCCTTCCTTCCTTCCTTTCTCAAGAATGTATGTGTGTGTGTTTATCTATCAAAAGCCACACTCTAAAAAGCAAGTGCAGCAAGCTTTGCCAGGTTTCCATTAAAGGCACCCACAATTATGTCTAATGTCATCTATACATCATACCAGTTTGTAACAGATAATTTCAGCTAATTTTTTAAGCTAATAATCCTTGTTTCCAGTATTTTTTTACTGCTTCTAGTCTCAATAAATGCAAGTGGGAAGAAAGCATTTTACATTCAAGTCTCTTACCACAAGCTATCTAAAATACATACACAGTATCTCCATGGCCCAGTCGTCCACCATCTCCACAACCCCAAGAGAAAACTTCTCCAGTTGCAGCTAAAGCCAGATAGTGATGTCCATCTGAATGTGCTGCAATTTTAATAATATTTCTAGAAGCAAGACTCTGTACAAGTTGTGGTGCCTAGAAATAAACACACACAAATAGAAACTCTGCATTGCAGAACAGTAGAAAAAGGAAAGTAAGAACCCTTACTGAAAACAAATAATACGATATTCTCAAAACTTTTCAATAACTAATTGAATAACAATGTTTTTCACTCAAACTAAGAATATTTAAGTAATTAGTCTAAGTTTTAAACTATATTCAACATGGAAAATCACATATCCTGATTTATAGGTTACAAAGGCATTAAAACATGGACTTTTTTCTACTTCCATTTTCTTTTTAACAAAACCACTGGGTGAGATCATCTCTCATTTCAGGGTCTAATCTTTTCAATATTCTAAAGCAGAACTGAAACATCATGGAAGCTTTTTTTTTTAAAGGATTTCTCTAAATTCACTTGAGTTTGCTTGAACTATTGTAGAAGACATAGTCCATTAACACATGAACTGAAACACTAAAAAGATCCCAGTACAGATATCTATATAATGGACTACTAAAACTCTCACATATGCTTGTTTCTAATCTTCAAGGGGGTGAAATTAAAGCCAGCCAATTGGGTGCAGGGGCCAGAGGGAAGTGGAAACAGTTATTGAACTGAGGTAACTCAAATAGGCTAACTTACAGAATGCCAGGACCCATCACACATATGTGAACAAAATTTAGAAAGTGGTGGCTGCTTCAGCATCACTGTGCCTTCCGACTATACTTCCCAGAAACCATAGGTTACATTACACAAGGGAAGGTGGGAGTGTTGTATTTGCACCTTCTTTCTGCCTCCCTCTGCACCAACTGGCTGGGGGCAAGTTCTGACAGATAATCTGCGGGAGCGTCTCCTGCCGACATCGAATGTCGACCGCTCTGTGCAAGCGCAGAGACTGGGACTTCTCGGGGTGCCGTCCACAAGACAGTGTTGGCTGGCGGTGCCCCGGGGAAGGGCCTACTCTGTAGCGGCTCCCGCCTTGTGGAACCAACTCCCTGTGAGGCTCCGCTTGGCTCCAGATCTCCACTCTTTCTGCCACAATCTGAAAACTTGGCTGTTTGAACAGGCTGGGCTGGACTGACCTCTCGGGGAGGGGGGTTTTAAATTGATTTTATGTGGCCTTGTAGTGTTTAATTTGTTTTTAATATCTTTATTGTTGTTATTTTTAGTTGTGAGCCGCCCCGAGATCTTTCAGAGAGGGGGTGGCATACAAGTCCAATTATTAAATTAAATTAAATTAAATTAAATTAAATTAAATTAAATTAAATTAAATAAACGGTGATTGGCCAAATTGAAACTGAAGCTGAAATTTGAAATCTCTTAACCACTGTAGGCAGTGAGGAAAGGACAAGGAAGCAATATGGACACTTGCTGGCAAGGTAAGGCTGGCTGGGGAGGACCAGGAATCAACACATGAGTTCTCTTCCTCCCTGAAGGGAGAGGGCCCTTGAGGACATGACAGGACGGGGAGGGCAAGTTCTGTTTTCCTCATACTCCACAATTCCCTTTGTTTCCCCAACCCCCCAGCAAAGTGACAGGCAGTTCCATGGGTCAGACATGGAAAAGAGGAGAAAAGAGTGATTTCGAACACCCCCTACCAGCATTCCATAAGCAAAATCAATGGAAAAGGCAGTAGGAAGTTGGAAGTTCTACCTGCTTCCATTGTTTTTCTGCGCCCTCCCCCCAATGATCATTCTGTTTCTCCCTTTAGAAAAGAAATCTCTCTAAAAGCATGGCCCAAAGGGTTACAGCAGGGGTATCAAAGTCACATCGTCATGGTGGCATCACATGATGTATCAGGAGTTTTTTCCCCTTCGTTAAAACGGGGATGGGCGTGGCCAGCATATGACGCCTCCAGCCCACGGGCCGAGAGTTTGACAGGCCTGAGTTACAGGATGTCTAGTATATTTTAAAGCTGAGAAAAAGGAGCAGTTTCTCAATTACAAGCTTCAAATTCGTACAGTAAGAATGTTATCTTTTGTTGTAAAAGGAAGCTAGAAAGTAAATAAAAACCACCTACCAATGTGTCGTTATTGTAGGCTTGTGTATAAACACGGCCATTTTTGGACAAGATCAGAAAACGCTTTTCTGCACAAGCAATCTGTATAACTCCAAGACTAGCAAGTCCTTCACACTGAATTGGACCACTGACATTAGAGTAGTATTTCCATCCTATTAATCCCCATGCTATAAACTCCTGCAAAGAAGCCTAGAAGGAAATTCATCATTTGAGAAAGTATCAACAATGATTTTTAAATTAGAATAATTAGTATCTTGCATAAATGATCCCAATCTCAACCATGTTACTATTTCAGTTGAGTCTTGCAACTAAGACTTCAAAAAGCCCTTGGTGGCTTGGTGAGTCCTTGGTGGCTCAGGCTGTTAAATGCCTGCTCTTAAGATCCAGCTGTCTACAATTACTGTAGGCTCGAATCCCACCGGGCTCAAGGTTGACTCAGCCTTCCATCCTCTCGGGGTAGGTAAATTGAGGACCCAAGATTGTTGGGGGCAATTAGCTGACTTTGTAAAAATGCCGCTTAGTAATAAGCAGGCATATACAATGGAATGAAGGCTATTGCTGAGCACACTGGGTTGTATCCCCAAAATTGTAAACCGCCCTGAGTCTTCGGAGAAGGGCGGCATATAAATGTAATTTAAAAAAAAAATTACATAAACTTGAATATTAGTGACAATATCTGGAGTTCGTTAATTTGATTTAATCTTTATGAGAAGGATCTAAAAGATCAGACAGTTCTTCTATAATCTAGCAATTATAAAATCTACGAAAAGTCAAAGCATTCTAACCCACATCAAACAAGGAATTCAGAATCCAGAAGACTGCATGATTAACTGCTCTTGAAACTGAGATGTACATGAAAGGCAAATTATGGCATGGCACAGAGGCAGCAGAGCAAAGTTTAAGCTTTAGCATATCCCCAGTTTAATTTATCCAATCTGCTGTACCATACCTTATGAGATGTCGGAGAACTGCACTGTGGGGGCATGCAGGGAGTGGCTAGTCGATCCAGGTGAGCCATAACCACAACCGCTGTTTGCCTTAAATCAATTGCTAGCTCATTGTCCTGTGGAAGTATTAGGTATCTTAGGAAGTTTTCATTTGGACTTAGTGGATAAGCCAATATCTAAAATAAACACAACAACATTTAAATCCATTATCTTAGGCAATACCTCTTTAAAGCCGCATATTGAAGAGCTAAACATTTTAAACATTTTTTATGACAGATCCACATATAATTAACAAGATTTATACAATACTTTACTCAAAAATATCCAATTGACAGCTTACTTAGGGCAGATCGTGGATTTAGCACACAGAACTAATCATCAGAACTAACAGTGATGTACACAATAATAGCAGTTTTCATATTACAACGATAACTACAGAATTATTTCAACTTTCATCTCCTTGCACTTCATTTCTACTGCATTCAGAAATTAAAAATAATCCAGGGAATTTACAGATATACATAAAATGCAATTCAAAAAAGGTCCCACAACTATCAATTTGAAGTATGATTATTATCAGCAAAATAATTGTACTTCTCAGTCATGGTACGTGCCCAATGGAACAGATCCCCGTTATGATCCAGATGTTAGTCATCCAGAAAACTTGACTTTCCCCATAGAACTAGGTTGTTAATTGAATCTGGCATGTATGGGATTTTGACTATGTGATAAGTTTTTTGTTTTTTGTTTTAAATTACATTTATATGATGCCCTTCTCCGAAGACTCAGGGTGGCTTACAATTTTTGGGATACAACCCAATGCGCTCAGCAATAGCCTTCATTCCATTGTATATGCCTGCTTATTACTAAGCGGCATTTTTACAAAGTCAGCTTATTGCCCCCAACAATCTTGGGTCCTCAATTTACCTACCCCAGGAGGATGGAAGGCTGGGTCAACCTTGAGCCTGGTGGGATTCGAGCCTGCACTAATTGCAGGCAGCTGGAACTTAAGTGCTAGGCATTTAGCAGCCTGCACCACCAAGGCCCTTTTTGGGGTCCTTGGTTACAGTGTGTGTGTGTGTGTGTGTGTGTGTGTGTGTGTGTGTAATATATATTATGTATTATTCTATTTTTATATTTATGAGGTCACAAGCAAGAAGCTGGTTCTATACTTTTTATAAATAAATAAGTAAATACTGTTCCACAAATGTAGAAAAGCATGCTTATAGTCTAAATAGAAGCACTGAAGTACAAACCTGAATTTCTTCTTCTGTATTGTTCATCTCTTTGTTACAAATTATATTCTGAAATCTCTGCAACAGAGGAAGAAGTGGGGCACTGGTTCCCTGTGCTGAGCGTTCATTATCTGTTTCTCTCGTTCCATTATCCCAGAGTTGAAGCAATAGTATCACAGCAGACAACATTTGACTGAAAAAAGAACTGAGACTAAATTGAAGGCATGGAGTGAATAAATCTTGTCACTTCTATTTATCTCACTTTTTTCAAGGACTTCCCTCCTCTCCCCCCTACAAATGTTCCCAGAATCTGTTATGTTCAAATGATGCTGGATTCTGCAATGAAAGATCTCTTAAAGGGTTTACCTCAGTGTGCCTCTCTGAACAGCCAATTCCAGTAATATAGCAAGTGCTAAGTGCTGGTCTTGCAGTGGAATGCTTCCTGAGCCTTTTAAACCTGGAGCTCCGTGGATGTCACTAATTTAAAAGCACAAATATACTTACTTAGAAATACACCCATAAAAGCACAAATATACTTACTTACAAATACACCCACATATGCACAGTGCAGAATTTAATACCCTACTATGCTATTATCCAATATTTTCCCGAAAGTATCTAAATACCATTTGGTCACACTTTTAGATCTACTTTTCCAATTTCCTTATAAACAACCATACAATACTGCTATTATGCTGACCCTCATTTAATGTAAATTTACAAAAGATATGTATAGATATGTTAATGACATATCAAAACAAAAAGAAACAAAACAAAAAGAAATGTAAGACAGAGTTCACATTCCTTAGGTTGTTATTTTTAAAGCAGTAAAATGATATCCAAGTATTTAATTCCAGGTTGTTTAGAGTAGGAAGTCTATTACTCTTTAAATAAGGGCTGCACAACAGCTTTTAAAAAGTGAACAAATTCACCATTCTGAAAAATACACTGCCAAGCATCTCCAAGTGCCTCACAGCCAGCTCTAGGCAGTGCCACAATTTCACTAACAATCAAACAGCTGATTGAGGAACATGTTGCTTTGCAGCCCATTATTTATTTTTAATTTATCAATGTGACTCTTTCCCCTCTACAAATGGTGAGGCTGCTTTAGATGTTCTAGATTATAATTCCAATATTTATCAAACACCACATTGGCTAGGAAAGATGATTTTATTAGACTCTTCAACCCCTTTGAAAAAACAGTAAGTTGCCTTTTTCAACTTATTCCAACAAAAAGAAAGGAAGACAGAGGAAAAATAATGGTCCTGCTCAAAATCATGTTTCGAGAACACGATTTGTATTAAAACATGGACCGAGCTCAAACAGTATTTTGAAAACTTACCCAGTTACAACAGACCTTAGAAATTTAGTTGCTCTCTCCACAACTTCCAACCATACAGAGGATACTGTTCCTTCGTCAAATAGGGATGCTTCTGATAGGGCTCGCAGCGCATCTAGAGATTCTTGTAATAATTCACTGCAAAGATCTGCATCCTCACCTACGAGTGCAATGTGTTTTAGCTGTGGTAGATATTTTCACAGCATGTGAAAACAGGGGGCAACAGAAGAGTTTGGGGTTTTTTCACCAAAACTACCTGCAAATTTAGGGCAGTTATGCAGTACACAACCTGTAACTTATACCTGATCTCCAAGCTCGCCGTAGGAATGCAAAGGCAAATGAAAGAGCCGCTCTGGATCCTACTCGGGCAAGACCTTCAACACCTTTGCTTACAGATCTAGGACTACAAGAGAGAAATGGAGGAATGACCTCTTGCTTAAATCCTATGCAAACTCCCCCCCCACTCCCAAAAAAGTCTTAAAACCAGGAATCAAACCCAAAAGGTATAAACAATAAATAGGTGTTTCTGGTACACAGTCAGGAAACATCATTCCAATGTAAGCTTGGTAAGAATTCATCTTCCATGCAAAACAAAAATGCTACGGGTAGTCCTTGAAATACAACAGTTCCTTTAGTGACCATTCGAAGTTACAACAGTACTTTAAAAAGTGACTTATGGCCATTTTTCACAACTTATGTCCATGGCGGCATTCCCCTGGTCACGTCATCAACATTCAGACATTTGGCAACTGACTCATATTTATGACGGTTGCAGTATCCCATGTGATCACCTTTTATGATTTTCTGACTGTCACTACGTTATTTTGATTTGTCTGCTAAGCTCCTAAGCTAAGTTTTGCAGGCAGTTGCCTGCCAGCTAGAACTTTGATATCTTGTCTCCATAGTAATGAGATAAGGATGTCTTATGATTTCTGATTTACTGCTCATGCCTCAAAAGTTTTCTTTACTTCCTTTGGTATGAGATTAGCTGCCGGTATGTAGTCCGTTAGGTTTTATTATTTTTGTAAATAAAAAATATGTTTCTTAGATTATTTTCCGGGTTTTATTTAAGCAAAGTTGACAGCAGAAGAAAAGCACGGTTTATCACCTCTAATTAGCAGGGAAGATGTTTTTACTCCCTGACACTGACAAGCAAAATCAATGGGGAAGCCAGGTTTACTTAACAACCATGTTACTAACATAACAACTGCAGTGATTCACTTAACAACTGTGGCAAAAAAGGTCATAAAATGAGGCAAAACTCACTTAACAAATGTTTCACTTAACAATATAAATTTTTGGGCTCAGTTGTGGTCATAAGTCGAGGACTACCTGTAATGCTTTATGTACAGAAACAAAATCCTAATGATATTATTATAGGATAGAACTGGGATGTGTGGAGGAGAACAGACTGGATTTCTTTCATCGAGCTTTTACCTTTTCTTATCCACCATGAGCAATGGGATATTGCTGCTTTTCCACTTCACCTTGACATTCTCAAGAAGAATGCTCCTGTTTAACGCGATAAAGTAGCGTTCTAATATAGCAAGCCTCTGCTTCAGCCTGAGAGCAGAGAGAGTGGTGGTAGCGGTCTTCTTGGCTAGAACCTGCTGCTCTTTTACTAATACATACAGACAGTCTTTCAGTTCATTGACATCTATAACAAACATAACAGCAATGCACTTAGCAAAATGTATAAAACTATTCAGAATTGAATATAGCTTTGAATTACTGAACTGTGTTCATAGTTAAGATATAACAAAAATGTAATGGGGATGAGGGTTAAATGAGTTTTTTGGGAAGGGTTTCTTGTTAAGAGTTATTATTGACTTTATTTAATTTCTATTTCAGAAAGAAGACATTATCCTATTTTTGTACTAATTATTCATTCATTTAAGATTCTGAAAATTACTATGTAATCTTAGTAGTCAACTATAAAAATCCTCAGTTAGCTTAGACAAATTTTCACAATCCAACAATTAACCTAATTTTTCTAAACCTTTTGCAGATCAAATAACAATTGCTCAGGATTTTTAAAGATTCTTACCTACCTCATCCCAGTTTAAATCCTACATCAATATACATTTGCATCAGAGAATGTGAGCTATAACTCATGAAAGCTTATGCTTTTTAATAACATTTGTCAGTCTGAAAGGATACGAACTCCTTCAGTTTTTTGGACTACCACAAACTAGCACAGCTCTCCTCCTACAAAGGAGAGAGCACTCCTTCTACAAAGAGAAGCTTCTGATTCACTAGGATTCCATTCCACTGCATTTGTTGCAATCCAATTACACTTGATACAGGACACCTATTAGCAACTTAACTTAATGAAGAGACAAGGTATATAAATAGCAACAAGTTATCTTCAAATTACAACAGTAATTGGACTGTAATTTCTATCACTAAGTAATGCTGTCAGAAAGTACATGATCTAGCTAGGGCTGCAATCCGAGTTGCCATTGTTAATCGAATCATAATCATTAGGTGAAGTAACTTCTTGCCAGCTTCCCATAACCAAATCAAATGGGGAGGTCGGCAGGAAGCTGCAAGTTCCAGGCAACTTGCAAGCAGACTGACAGGTAAATGACTGCTATTGGATGGGAGAGAGTGCAAAGGAAATGCAGAGATGCTTAGGGAGGATGGATGAAGGTGTGTAAGATTCAGAGAGAGTGAGCAAGGGTGCACAAAACTATGAGGGAGGGGAAGGCTGCACAAGTGTGTGCAAATGACTGACATAATGCAAGCACAGGGAGGCTGGGAGAGTGCGCACCAGTAGGGGAGACTTACCCCAGCAATTTGTGACTGTTCCTGCTAGCTTCCCCATCGACCTTCTGGGAAAGCTGGCAGGGAAAATCACAGATCACAATCATATCATTATGGAGCGCTACAATCAATTATAACTGCAAAATAGTTGCCAAGCAGATGACCACAGGAGTATGGGATAGTCAGATTTCTGAGGACTGGTCCTAACCACCATTCATTCAGCCCCTTCATAACTTTAAAGAATTGCTGAACAAATGGCTGTAAGTTGAGGTCTACATATACTAAAGTGGAAGTATATAAGCTTTTCGTTGAATTTGATTTAGTGAACATAAACACTGATGTAAGGCTATTAAAGGGAATGTTTCAAAACAGCCAATAAAATTTAACCACATAACAGAATCTAGAAAGCTGGCTTATGGCAATAACCATGGCAGACTTTTGAGTAGTAAATAAACGTAATATAGTACATGCAGCATATAGCCATTTGCAAGTTTTTTGTAATAGTATTTTCTCTCAGGCATATGCAGGAAACCTATGTTGCTTAAACTTACTAAGAACAGACTATTTTTATTTGTATTGATTCTCCACTGTGTAGGTAATATTTTATAAATTTACAGAGTCTGTATTTCCCTACTATGAAGGGAAAATGTTGCAAAATACTATAGTCAGACTAGCAACAGATAGTTCTTTTCAACAACTCCAGGGATATGCATATGCATGTTTGTGCATAGATATCACACCTTTCCTTCCTGAACTCTCTTCTACTAAACACATGGATATTTATCTTCAATCCAAGTCCATTTTTACATGACAATCCTGTGAAGTGACCTGGGCCAAAAGACACATAGTCAACTTTTATATTGTTTTAACCAAGAGTAATAACAGAATACAAATAGGTAAAGATATGGGACCACCCTAATTTTCATTTCATTTAATTAATCTATTCTAGGGCTGATTAATTTAGATCCACAGAATAAGCTATCATTTTAAAAAAATAACAATCTTTTTAAGCTATAATAAATATAGGTATTTCTTGAATTATGACCACTCATTCACCGCCTATTCCAAGTTATGATGGTGATGAACAAGCGGGACTTAGTCAGTAAAATTATATCTTTCACAATCATGTGATTGCAAACAGGCATTTGGTGCCTACTTATGATTATGATGTCATAGCAAGATGCAATCATACAGTTGTGATTTCTGATATTCCCTGTTGGTTTTCCACAAGTAATGTCAATGGGAAAGCTAGCAGGAAGTCAGAAGTCATTCCTGTCACTTTTTCACTGGCCTCCATTTTAGAGTGCCTACCCACAGCACTCCAATTACCCAGTCCGGTGGCTTCCACATACCACATCTGCATTTTTAAGAGTCTGTCTTCAGCAACACCCCACAGCAGCCATGCACTCACTGGCCAGCTCACCTGGGACTCCCATCTTTTCCCACTTAATAATCTGCATGGTCTAGGTGTTATGATAGGACTGCTATGATTTCTGTCACTAAGTAATGCTATCACAATACATCATGCTTCATAACTGCATTGCTTAGTGGTGGGAGCTTCACCTGAATTGCCACTGTAATCTGAAGACTACCTGTATTAACACATTTCTTAAACAAAATGGCTATCCAGCTATCATTTTAGCATTTGATACTTTCATGGCTACAAGGTTATAGCTCACAATGTTTCTGTGAACTAGTTTGGTCATTTGAGTGAATTCCTAGTTTAATATGTAACAATAGCAGAAACAAAAGAAACAAGAGACACTTTTCTGCATGTACAGATGTATCATGGAAATAAAATGCTCAGCTCCCAAATGAGTAACCAATTTTGTTACTAAGGTCTTTCTACACAATTGCCACAAAAATATTGAAAGCCAGTGGATACTACAAAATAAAGAGAGAAGAAATATTGCTTTAAAATCAGAGACCACATTTCCCATCTCAGCCAAGATTCTAGGTTCATTCTGCTAATGTGCCAGAATTCATTTCCTGGAAAGTATTTAACAATTTATATGATAGTAGTATTTGCTGTATTATTTAAAACAAAATACGTATTAAATTGACTGCTTAAATTAACAAAACATCTTCAATAAAAGGAGAAGGGGAATTGTCTTATTTAAGTTCTATTTTTTAAAAGATATTACCTGGCTGTTTTCCCCAAATCCAACTTTCCACAATTGATTTAGCTCTATAGGTAGGTGGTGGTGTATCATCCTCATCTTTCCTCTCTTTGTCATTCTGATCTTCTTTCTTTGATCCAGTCTGGCCTTCAGTGCTTTCATCTATGGGGTTTTAGAAACCACAAATACAACTATGAAAAACTTTCTTTTTTTAAGCAATCACTTTCACATCTAAGAATGTGTCAGTCAAGGTATTCAAAAGCTTGTTCTGTGTCCTCATATTCACTCTAATATAAGCCTTGCACGGGGAAGTCAGAAGAGGCAGAAGAAGAAACTTAACTGCTTCAGGTGCCTCATCTCCTCTTTCACTTGACAACTCTATTACTCTTCTACCTAAAAATCTGTATTGCATTGTCAACCATGTTCTGAAAATCAATGTTTACTTCACACACAAACTACCGTTAAAACATTATTAAATCTAATTTCCCCCCATTTATTTTTTATATTTTACAGTGTTTATTTCTTTTCACATTCAATAGTTGCCTAGTGTCAATGGTCTCATCTCTAAATTGAGCTACAAGAAACTGTATCATAACTGAAATGGTTAACATTTTGGAGATGTATTACAACACTAAAGTCTACATATAATAATGGAAAGCCAAATTTCTTTTAATTATTTTTGTGGCTGCCCAATCTGAAATTTTAGAGAGAGAACAGTACAGAAAAACTGCGACAAGTACCATTTTGCAAAATTAGATTGTGACTATTTTTTTATGTAAGGTGAGTAGAGAATAGTAAGGACCCTCCGATTTAAAATTGTTTAAAATAGCTTCAACATAACTCTTCTTCACTACCCTTTATTATGTGGCTGAAATGAAGAAAATTAGTCATTCAGTTATGTACAAAAAAGCTTTGTGCTCTATTCAGGTCTTGTTTTGTTCAGCACTGAACAAAAAATGTGGAATTAATAATTCATTTAGTCAAACGCTGAGTCAGATTGGTTGAACCAGGGCTCTAGGGGTGTTTTTTTTAAATATAGTGCTTTATATTAACTACTGTCTAAACACTATTCCTTAATATTCTTTCCTATCTCATATTTTCAAGCAAGGTTCACATTATTATATTCTGATAATCCCTTATGCTTATTTCAAAAGCAGTAATATAAAGTAGGAAATAGCTTTATTAATAAACAAAAACATTATCCATATCATACACTCAGATGTGTGAGCAACCTCTTGGGAATGGTGCTACACCTACACTTTACATCTGGGGGGAACCAAGGACCCTCATGAGCAGAATCACTATGCAAAGTAGGCAGGTCTGTCACGTAAGTGCAGGTTGTTTTTTTTTTTAATCCTGGCTTTGATAAGGGAAGATTTGTTACAGGACTATGTTTATTTTAGGGCTTACTTCAAATATTGTGTATCTCTCACTTTAAAATGAAGATAAACTGATTTTTTATTATTATTCCAGTAAGAGGAATATTCAAGGGTCACAAAAAGAGATTCAAGGACCATATGTGGCCCTTAAGCTTTGACTTGCCCATGTTTAATATAAGAAAATTTACCTTTTCGTGGAGATGTTTCACCACTTTGGGTAACTTCTATTCCAGTATATACAATTTCTCCATCTTTGACCATTTCATTCCATAGACCACAGAGTCCATCTCTGGTAAATGCAAGCTTTAAGAAAAAAAGAATTCTGATTGTCTGTTTTTTACAGTTATTACAAATAGAACATGTTTAATACTCCATTCTTAAAATAAATCTTAAAACGTAACTATTACAAAAATCTCAGGCCCATACTAAATAATTCATTTGATTCAAAGTGCATACTATGTGTTTCTCAAAGTATATCCCTAAGTATAACCTTAAGAACAGCTCATATATAAAAAAGAAACCTTCAAAAGCACTTTAATATATTATATGCCAAAGGGGGGGAGGCGGTGGGAATCTAGAATCTTTGGTATATTCAACAGCAGAATTTTTCACTCACAGCCTTACACAACTTGAGGTCACACCTGCAATGTAATGAACAAAATCAGAAGTACCTCTGTTAATTGCTTAATTTTTTAAAAAATCTATTATAGGTAGTTTGTGACCTACAACCACAAGTGAGCCCAAAATTTCCCTTGCTAAGCAACACAGTTAAGTGAATTTTGCCCCATTTTACAAACTTTCTTGCCACAATTTGTTAAGTGAGATGCTGCAGTTAGTAAACATGATTGTTAATTAATCTAGCCTCCCCACTTTGCTTGTCAGAAAGTCGCAAAAGACTATAAGGTGGTTCCATCATGTTATAATGGTGACAAAGTTTTTAAATCAGCTGAATACATTTTTGGAAGATTCAAAGCATCAAATAGTACCCCTGCGAGGAAAACTTGCCTCTTGAGGACCACTCGGAGGCTTCAACTGGTTCAGAATGCGGCCACGCGGGTTGTGATGGGAGTATCCCGATACTCCCATATTACACCCCTCCTGCATGAGCTGCACTGGTTGCCGGTTGCCCTCCAGGTGAGATTCAAGCTGCTGGTAATCACCTATAAAGCCCTACATGGCTTAGGGCCGGGGTATTTTCGGGAACATCTCCTGCCAGCAATGACTGCCCAGCATCCCGTGTGCTTCCACAGATGGGGCCTCCTTGGGGTGCCGTCGGCCAGTTTTAGCTGGGAACCCCCAGGGGTAGGGACTTCTCTGTGGGAGTGCCCACCCTGTGGAATCAGTTGCCCCTGGAGCTTCGGATGGCTCCTGACCTTTGATCCTTCCATCATGACCTGAAAACATGGCTCTTCCAGCTTGCTGACCTGGACTGATGGGGGGGAGGGGTTTTAGTGGTGGTTTTTTAGTTTTAATTAGTATATTTGGATGTTTGTTTAATATTTTTTAAGGTTTGTACTGTATGTTTTTTATTGTGTGAGCCGCCCTGAGTCCTTTGGGAGATAGGGCGGCATAGAAATCCCAATATAAATAAATAAATAAATAAATAAATAAATAAATAAATAAATAAATCCTGATGAGCAAATGCTTAGTTTTGACATTACCTCTGTCTGGAGGACACTGTGGAAAGTTATTATTTAAAAAGTGGAAGGCCTGGGTTAATATCCCTGGGCAAGTTCTTAGGGAGTGCACAGATGACTCTTGTGTTCTTACAGATATTTTCAATCTTTCATTGCAGCAGAAAGTAGTCCCTTCATGGTTTAAGACTACAATTATTTTGCCAGTGCCTAAAAAGTACATTATCATCCAGTTGCACTTATGTCCATCATTATGAAATGCTTTGAAAAGCTGATAAAGGATTTTATTATATCCAGCCTCCCTCCAGCATTTGACTCACTTCAGTTTGCTTACCAGGTGAATCACTCCATATAGGATGCTATTTTTCTGTTCTCCATCTGAGCTTGATGCACTTAGAGGAAAGAACTACTCATGCACGAATGCTGGTTGTTGACTGTAGTTTGGCATGATCATTCCTTAGCATTTAGTAGATAAACCAGGATTTTTAGGTTTTAATATTCCTTTGTGCAACTGAATTCTTGATTTTCTCTCTGATAGGCCCCAGTATATGGCAACTGGGACTAATATGTTCTCCTCAGGGCTGTGTCCTAAGTCCATTGTTGTTCTCCCTGTTGACCCATGATTGTTGTCCAAAGTTTGCTACCAACAATATTGTGAAGTATACAATAGTGGGCCTTATTCAGGATGACATTGAGGGTGCTAACAGGGATGAGGTAGTTTGGTGGACTGGTATAATAAGAACAGCTTGGTTTTAAATGTAGGAAAAACAAGAGAGATAATTGTCCATCTCAGAAAAGTTCTACAATTGAAAGCATCCTATAATATTGTATTACTGTTTGCTTTGGAAGTATTATTGTTTCAAACAGGAAGGCTGTGCAGAAGGTGGTGAGGATAGCAGAAAAGATTATTGGAAGTTCACTTCCTTCAATCCTGGACATGACATATAAGCACTGCTTAACCAGGGTCCACAGTATTGTCAGGGATGCTACACATTGTCTCTATGACCAGTTCTGTTTGTTACCTTTTGGGAGGATGCTTCTTAATATCCAAAACAGAACAACTAGATTCTGTAATAGCTTTGTAGCATATAGTATCAACCTTCCTAACTCTCAATATTTTATTTTACATTATGTAGTCAAAATGGACTGATTAATGTATGCGTATGTATACACCCACGAAAGAGGAAATGCCAGATATCCTAATGGAGGAAGTATCAAGTGTCATAAAATCAATGAAAAATAGCAAGGCTCCAGGAATGAATATGTTACAGCTGAAATGCTGAAAGCTGGTGGTCACAGTTTACACAAGATACTAGCAAAACTGAGGTGCCTCAGAGAAGAAAAAATACCTGATGCATGGAAACATGCTGAAGTGATTCTTATATACAAGAAATGGGCCGATAAACTGATTTAAAGAACCATCACTCAATAAACCCTTCCTTCAGCCATCTACAAGATTTTCACCAAGATAATAGCAAAAAGAATATTGAGAATATTAAATGATACACAGCCAAAAGAGCAGGCAGATTTCAGAAGAGGCTACAACATAATGGATCACATCCCGGTTGTTCAGCAAGTCATTGAAAGGCACAACGAGTATAGCATGGCTTTGTGCATGGCTTTCATTGACTACTAAAAGGAATTTGACTCAGTATTTCAGCAAGCAATCATTAATGCATTGCTCAACCAAAGCATAGACACTGCTTACATAAGCTTACTACAATTAATATATTAAAAAAACAATGGCAACAATTTCCCTTAATGATCTTAAAGTGGAAATCAGCATAGAACAAGGTGTATCACAAGGCGATACAATATCATCTATCCTTTTCTCAACCTGCCTTGAAGAAGTATTTTGCAAACTAGACTGGGCAAAAGATGGAATAAAAATCAAAGAAGCCTATTTAAATCACTTAAGATTTGCAGATGATATTCTTCTCTTCTCACAAGTCCCAGAAGAGCTACAAAGACACCAACAAGAGTTGCACAAAGCTGGAGAACCACTTGGCTTAAAAAGAAACTTGAAAAGGTTCAGGTTATGTTTAATAAATTCACCAAAGAAAGAAAAAAAATTATATCTGGAGAAGAACTAGACATGGTGTACCATTACATATACCTTGGCCAATGGATCTCAATGGAAGGTGATACAATAAACGAAATTGATGTGGTTGACAGGCATTCGGCCAGCTAAGCATAATTTTCAAGAACATCCCCCTATGTCTGAAAAGAAAAGTTTTCAATCAATGTGTGCTACCTGCTATAACATATGCCAGTGAAACATGGCCACTAACCTCACAATTGATACAAAAGCTAAGGGCTATGGAAAGATACATGCTTGACATTACAAGGCAAGATACAAAAACCTGCACATGGATTAGAGAACAAACAAAAGTATACAATATCATCAAGAGAGTAAAAGAATTGCAATGGAAATGGGCTGGAAACACAGCAAGAAAAACTGATGGTAGGTGGACCACAGCATCATAGAATGGATTCCACTTGATAAAAAGCATCCACAAAAGAGACTTAAAACAAGATGGATCAACAACATCAGCAAGTATTGAGGGCCCAATTGGCAAGTGTGTGTACTTGTTTTGAGAGCAGGCATTGGAATCTCATTTTAATGTGTGTCATTGTGTACACAGAAAAGTGTCAAGGTTATCTTATCTAAAAGGTGATCACATAACCTCCCAACACTGCAACTGCCATAAATATAAGCCAATTGCCAAGCACCTGAGTTTTGATCCATATGACCAGAGGGATGCTGCAATGGTTGTAAACGTGAAAATTGATCATAAGTCACTTTTTTCAGTGCCACTGTAATTTCGAACTGTCACTAAATAAGTGATTGTACATCGACAACTATCAGTACTCTATTTTCAAAATAACTTTTTAACATCATAGCCATTCACTAGCAAATAGTATATCAAAATTAAATATTCCAAAGTGAACATTTTCTAATTATTTATATGTAAAGATCACCTTTAATGGCACAATCTTTTCAATGTGACCAACAAAGATATAATGCAAGTGCTATAGTGAAACTATAAAGAACTGACAAAGCCAACCAATAGCCATCAGCATAATTGTTTATGGTACCAATATTCAATCAGAATAGAGCTAAAAGGGACCTTGGAGGTCTTCTAGTCCACCCCCCTCCTCAAGCAGGAGATCCTATATCATTTCAGACAAGTGGCTGTCCAGTCTCTTCTTAAAATCCTCCAGTGATGAAGCACCCACAACTTCTGATGGCAAGTTGTTCCACTGGTTAATTGTCCTCACTGTTAGGAAGTTTCTAATTCCAGGTGAGTTTCCATCCATTGTTTCTTGTCCTTTCCTCTGGTGTTTTGGAAAATAAGCTGACCCCTCCTCTTTGTGGCAACCTCTCAAATACTAAATATTAAAATGTTAAATGTTAAAATTAATAACCCATCAAAGGGAAATAAAATTGTTTTATGGAAAGGCTTGCGTGAATAAATGGATCTGAATGTATTTTCACAAAGTCCTTCAAAACCAGCTATTCTCCAAATGGAAATGTTGATGATCATCACAGCCAATCAACTTCATCAGAGGCTCTCCAGAATAATTGTAAGATACCTTATATTTACAGATCATTCTACTGATTTCAATAAATGAAAAATAAACTCCAAATATGCACACTAATTTAGAATCCTCATAATATAACACGCATTTTAAAGAAACTCCAAGAGCATATTAAAGTGCAAGCATATCTATGTGCAACAGTTGAATTCACAGGCTGTTTATAGAAAACCAACTCTAAAAAACATTCTCTTCCAACAAAAAAATGCAACATAGGGAAAGAAAGCCAGTACAGGTGAAACTCGAAAAATTAGAATATCATGCAAAAGTTCATTTATTTCCATAATGCAACTTAAAAGGTGAAACTAATATATGAGATAGACTCATTACATGCAAAGCAAGATACTGTGATTTGTCATAATTGTGATGATTATGGCTTACAGCTCATGAAAACCCCAAATCCACAATCTCAGAAAATTAGAATATGACATGCAATCAATAAAACAATTATTGTACATAGAACAATATCGGACCTCTGAAAAGTATAAGCATGCATATGTACTCAGTACTTGGTTTGGGCCCCTTTTGCAGCAATAACTGCCTCAATGAGGCATGGCATGGAAGCTATCAGTCTGTGGCACTGCTGAGGTGTTATGGAAGACCAGGATGCTTCAATAGCGGCCTTCAGCTCTTCTGCATTGTTTGGCCTCATGTCTCTCATCTTTCTCTTGGCAATGCCCCATAGATTCTCTATGGGGTTCAGGTCAGGTGAGTTTGCTGGCCAATCAAGCACAGTAATCCCACGGTCATTGAACCAGATTTTGGTGCTTTTGGCAGTGTGGGCAGGTGCCAAGTCCTGCTGGAAAATGAAGTCAGCATCCTCATAAAGCTCATCTGCGGAAGGAAGCATGAAATGCTCCAAAATCTCCTGGTAGACAGCTGCATTGACCCTGACTTAAAGAAGCATAGTGGACCAACACCAGCAGATGACATGGCTCCCCAAATCAACACAGACTGTGGAAACTTCACACTGGACTTCAAGCATCTTGCAGTCTGTGCCTCTCCATCCTCCAGAGTCTGGGTCCTTGGTTTCCAAATGAGATGCAAAAGTTGCTCTCATCAGAAAAGAGGACTTTGGACCACTGAGCAACAGACCAGGTCTGTTTTTCTTTAGCCCAGGTAAGACACTTCTGACGACATTTGAAGCCCGTGTCCAGGATCCGTCTGTGTGTGGTGGCTCTTGATGCACTGACTCCAGCCCCAGTCCACTCCTTGTGAAAGTCCCCAACACTTTTGAATGGCCTTTTCCTGACAATCCTCTCCAGGCTGCAGTCATCCCTGCTGCTTGTGCACTTTTTCTTCCACACTTTTCCCTTCCACATAACGTTCTATTAATGTGCTTTGATACAGCACTTTGGGAACATCCAACTTCTTTTGCAATTACCTTTTGAGGCTTTCCCTCCTTATGGAGGGTGTCAATGATGGTTTTCGGCACAACTATCAGGTCAGCAGTCTTTCCCATGATTGGGATTCCTACTGAACCAGACTGAGAGATCATTTAAATGCTCAGGAACCCTTTACAGGTGTTATGGTTTAATTAGCTGATTAGAGTGGGACACTTTGAGCCTAGAATATTGCACCTTTTCACAATATTCTAATTTTCTGAGATTGTGGATTTGGGGTTTTCATGAGCTGTAAGCCATAATCATCACAATTATGGCAAATCACAGCTTGACCTATCTTGTTTTGCATGTAATGAGTCTATCTCATATATTAGTTTCACCTTTTAAGTTGCATTATGGAAATAAATGAACTTTTGCATGATATTCTAATTTTTTGAGTTTCACCTGTAATTCTGAAAAGCCTTGTTTTAAATTAGTTCGGAATTTAATATTTCATTTTAGAATTTAGCTTATCAGTGAACTCAGCATGAAGAAGCCTGTTCACAGATCATTTCATGTCTTGTATTTATTTAGAGTTCCTTTTGTTTGATTTAGAAAGATTTTATATTTCTAAGTGCAACTCAAAGATGAGGGATAATTGCTCTTGCTCTCTTATGAAACAAACTCAAAGCACTCACAAAATTTAGCAGCAGCTACAAAGCATGCAAATTAACCTTATTTTGTTGTGATACTAAACAAGTTACACATTGCTACCTCCATGAATTTTAATTCTTGATGCTTTATACATTATGTGTAGGAGCCAAATTGGCTCCTAAAGACTAGAATTCCATTTTTTTTCAAGGATCCAGTTTTTCCCCAGACTTAAATGTTTCTTAAATAACAGAGGGTAGCACTGAGAAATACCCAGGACATTTGAGGGGAAAATGTAATGTTCCAGGACTGAATTGTTCCTCTATGGAATATATTCTACATATATTCTATTTACAGTAATATGTTCAAGGAAAATACATACTCAAAGTGATATATTACTTTAGCTGTTTTTAAGTTCTTTCAAAATAGTGTTTGGATATCTTCTCTCAGTGAATTTGATTTTTCAACAGAATTGAACTACTATTAACTAGCTGTTCTTCAACAGACTGTCTGAACAGCTGTGGTAAAGAAGTCCAAGCTCCTTTTGATTTTTATAACATGACACACTAAAAGGTCATATAAGATATATGCAATTCAAAACTATGCATTAAACATATGAGTGTTTCTAGTGGGAAACAGCAAAGATACAAACATATGAAGAATTTCCCTTCTTGGCCTTATCTGCATCGATTCATATGCTACTTGCAACCATTTTTTGCATCTCAGTATCTCATGTTGTTATTATTTCCCATCTCAAAATGCATCCCAAATATAAGACATGTCTTTCCTACCTATTTCTGAAAATAACTGTTGTCTGGAACAGTTATTGCTAAAATAATGATTTCTTCTCTCAGATATCTTTCAGGTAGTCACCTATCTGCTATATGACCTGATGAAATACATTAGGAGCAGATTCTCCTGGAGAATATGTATGTGGTAACTAAGAGTCAACACCAACTTGATGGCACATAATCAATCAATGACGAAATGTAAACACATCCAGTACCAGTTTGCACCTATTCATGTGTTCCACTCTATGATGGTTCATACACAGGCATGTTACTATAAGCCAGTGTTATTCCTCAATAAATAAATAAAAACATATAGAAAAAAGTGAGAACTAATTACATGGCAATTAACATTACAACATACTAGTTTCTCTCTTCTGAGTAAGATGACATTTGGCGCTGATGACCATAGGGAAGTGAGCACAGAAGCTATACTATAAATAACCATATGGCGTAGGATTTTAGTACACATAATGCCACTTACATGATGCTAAAACTAAGCTTGGGTCCTCGTTTCAACAGATAGTGGCATACCAATAAACATTTATTTCAACATAAACTAAATTTCATTTTTACAACTTTGTGAATGTTTCAAGGTTCAAACAGTACTATTTAATTTTTTAAAAATTGGCATTCTCTTGTAAAAGATACCTTTAGCTAACAAGTGTAAAGAATGCTGCCTCATTTCCTAACCAAAAAAACTGAGATTTATTGAGACTTTCATGTAAAAAAAACTAGTAGTGTTTATTAAATGGATTTTAAGCATTCCATTTGTGCTTGAAGTAGAAAAGAATGAAACTTTGATTTTTAGTTTTACCGATTAGATTGATAGATCTTTAAAGAAATGGCTTGTTTATATTATGAAAAAACAAAAAGTTGTGATTAGATGTTAATGCCTTATTTTACTGCAATAGAGAGTTGGAAGTCAATGCTTCTTTTTCTTTTTTTCCTACCCTTCCTCACTTCTCTTCACCCGCTTCCACCCCACCGTTCTATTTACTTTTGTATTTTGTATCTTATTTTATCTTATAACTCAATAAAAATGTTAAACTGATAAATTTTAAGTATTCCTGATACAAGACCTATCAACAGTGAATTAAGTCAATTTACAGCTTAGTCTTTTATAAAGTTTTGAAGTATTTAATTGCAGAACTAAGAAGAATAGGGAAGTTTAACTGTCCTCTTCATTTCCACAGAAACAGACCAGATAATTTGTAAATAGAAATGCTAGAACTCCAAAGCCAAGTCTTCCATATTCCATTAAATGTACTGAATAAGCTGAAACCAAGCATTGTTTACAAGTTCATAGGTTGTAAACCATATCAGAGTTTCCTTGGGTAAGATTTATAATACTATGATGTGTATGACCAATAACTGGTACTTATTTAACAAGCCAGCTTAGAGTACTTTTGTATATTTTAGAGCACAGGAATTTATTCTTCAATTGTTATAATATGTCCACAGATGAGAGTGTATGTATTGATAATAGCCCTTTAAATGTATATGCAATAAACTTTTTTGATTACAGTATCTACTGTTCAATCCATGTTTAACTGCAAACGCCTAGCACTGAAGTCAAGACCTTCTGAATGTCAAGCATGCATGCTGCCACTGACTTACTTTGGTTCTCTGACCTAAACCATTCACGATACAATACTGAATTACAATGTAAGTCATATTAACGTTCAGAATGCTCCTGCATTAAAACCTTCAAAACAAAAACCACAAATATTCAGTAAGATGAATTAAGTTTATTTTCAGAAAATGGATGTAATATTCTTATGCTAATTTTTCTCAAGTGTTTTATGCATTAAAATCTGATTTAATTTTATAAATACAAAAAAGTTATAGAACATTAACAAGTGCTTTTAGAGTGGACTAAAAATATTCCATATCCAATATGTGTAAATCCCAGTCCCATTTAAGTTGGTCTGCACTATATTAGTAAATGTTTTGGTGGCTAATCTTTGGTAGGAATTGGACTGAAAGTATTAGCCCTCTTTCAACACTATCCTTCTGGTGCATCTAATACAATTAGTTCTAGGTGTGATTGGGTGCCAGAAATGGCGCCATGGAGCTACTGCTCAATGTCAAAGCCATTATATATAATCTTCCACTGATTTATTTATTGATAGGATTTATTTATTGCTTCTAGTGCTTAGGTATCTAGACAATACATGGAACTCAGCAAGCCTGTTAGTTCATTAAAAATATCTAGGCTTTAGGAGAGTGTGTGTATCCAAACCAGTAACAGATCCATTCAATTACATTATGATAAAGTACACTCTACCCAGTTATTATTTATTAACTTCAATAAATGGAAAGTGTAGCATCTGGATTGCAAATACCTAGTTTTCCCAAATTCATTGTACTACTAAATGTCTTAGGGCCTGACACTATTAAGGATAATTTTTCTCATTTGTAGACTGTCATGCCTTATAGCTAGAAAAATCTTTTGAACACCTACTTTTGAACAAATATTGCTGCATTTCCCACACGTTAACTCTATATTTACAGAAGACCAGAAGATCCCCTTGTAAAATAGTATTAGCTAATTGGGGAAAAATAACTTCATCTTACAAAATCTATGAGGGAAAAGCTACCTGACTTTAGCTAAGAACCAGAAAGAATACTGCTTTACTCCCTGATTTAAGAGCTAAACTCCATAGCTAGTGTATAAACTACTTGCACATGTTTCAAGCTTAACTGCCGTTGACCATGGCTGTAACACTACCATTTGTTGAAACTACTGAAAATATTTCACACTTCTATTTTATGCAACGTACAACAATCAATCTTTGATGATGGGCTCCATGTCCTCTTAATGTCTTCTATATTATGTTTCCATGGCAATGGTATTTTGCTCTTAGCCTTGGAATTTGGAGACTATATACAAAACATGTATAAAGGCTTATAAGTATGGATAATACTGGATTTTTTTTTGTATTCTAAAAAATAAAACCTGAAACACAGTTACCATGTAAATTCTTACACTCTCTTAACTTGAAAGAATACTAATATCCCTACTTTTCCTATATAAGAAACTTGAAACTACAAACATTATGAAATGTATAATTAAATCTCTGGAACTCCAGAAACTATCTCTAACAACTACCAGAGATGTAAAACAAAGACACCCCAAAAGTGCAATATATCTACTAACTCTCTCCTTTTATGACCCTGTAATCTCTTACTTCAGGGTAGAGTTGGGGCAACTGGATGGAGCTGAGCATTTACTAGCCAGATGCCCTTCATAACACCACACAGTGTTTGCAGCAATTTTTTCTGTGTGTCCTAGAAAAGAAACATCTGTCGCTACCTAGGATTGAACTCCCAACTTTCTGAGTGGGAGGCAAGCATCTTCACAATATATCCACCAACAAACAGTAAAATTCACCTGATCAACCTGCTGTTCTTCACACTGTGAGGGGAAGTAGAAAGACAGAAAATCATAGTAGGAAAACTAAAACCAAAACTGTTCCATCTGTAGAAAGGAACTTGAACATTCTGCTCTGATCCTCAATCAGAAAAAAAGTCTTAATGTTAAGTTAAATTGTAGCTATTAAAGTCTGATTACATATTTGCCTGGTATAAACCACAATAACCATGCTAAGTGAATGTACCCATAGTGCCTTACTGAATGTATAAATCAAGCTACTATGGTTTAAAAAACGTATTATGATTTTTAAAAATACACACTATAATGTGTGAACCAAGCTCTTGTTAATTCTTTGTTAACTATTAAAATAATTAAAATACAAAGACTTCTAAATGGCAACAAATCAACCAAATTCAAGCTTGTATCTGAATATACACGCACACACACAATGCATAATTATAATATTTGTATTTCCAGTAATTTTCCTATATATAGGAATCACAAAAATAACTAAGAATATCTCCAGAGGTGTTAAGAAAACCTCCAGACCTATAAAGCCTAAAATGAGATCTCTGATGTCAGATATTACAATTTTGGTGTAGGGATGATGTGCAAAACTGTCCATGCATTCAACAACTAATTATGGTTAGTCCATGTCTGAACTGAAACACACATTTTTTTTCAGATATAGGACTGACAAAATATACAGTAGTCCTCGACTTACAATTCCTTTAGTGACTGCTCGAAGTTACAACAGCACTGAAAAAAGTGACTTATGACCATTTTTCACACTTGCAACCTTTGCAGCATCCCCATGGTCACGCAATTTAGATTTGGCTATTTGACAGCTGACTCACTTTTATGACAGTTGCAGTGTCCCAGAGTCATGTGATCCTCTTTTGCAACCTTCTAACAAGCAAAGTGAATAGGGAAACTAGATTCATTTAACAACCATATTACTAATTCAAGAACTTAGCAATTCATTCAACAAATAGAGCGAGAAAAGTTATAAAATCGGGCAAAACTCACTTTAAAAATTTCTCACTTAGCAACATAAATTTTAGGTTCAATTATGGTCGTAAGTTGAGAACTACCTGTATTGTACATTCTATATAAAAGTGTGAAGTCTCTTATATGGGAGAGGGTAAAGAAAATAACAAGAGTACACAGCAGTATACAGCAGCTAAGGAGAAGTAACCAACTAGCAGAAACTTGGAGAAAACATATGGATTAGCTGCCACTATCAAAATCCGTGTCTACAACCATAGTATATCTACCAGCCTTCCCATTGCCCTACCTCCCTTTAGTTACAGAAGGCAGTGCCCTTGGCTTTATGTACTCTGGGGTTCAGAGCAGCAGTAGGCAGACTAGCTGAGTATGCCAGACATGAAACCAAGGACACGTGCTGTTGCAGTAGAGAAAGTAAGTTGTTGGAGGAAATCAGCAGGTTAACTATCCGCCACTGTATAACGTAACCAATTAGTTTACAATTTCCTAAGTCTTTTTCCATCTCTTCTTAGAGGCCACCAATAGTGCAAAATCCTTGGCTTTAAGTATGAGGTAATGAGAAGTTCAGAACTGAAAATGTTGGGAGATGAGCTAGCACACAGGCATGTACAACAGGGAGGAAAAAAGTGAGGTACAGCAGGCAAAACCCTGACCAAATCTGGAACATTTAAAATGTTTCAAGTTTCAGTTCAGCTGAAGCATACTCAAATAAAATAGTCTGGCAGAATCTGAAAATACTACGTGTTTGTTCAAGTTTCTTTTCTTTTATTTAAAAAAAGGAGAAGTTCATTTTGGACACATTCTTGTTTTACCATGTACAAAGGTCAATTGACTACTTATCCCTACTCACTTTCATTCTTAACCAACAAGTCCATAATTTAAATAATTAAAGTGTTTCAAAACAAAAACAAGTAACTTTTTGACTCTATTACCCTAGTGTTGATCTGGAAGACTATACAATTCCTCCATATAGTACAAATCTGTCAGAGAGCAAGCTATTACAATATTCGATAGACTTATTAAATCTTCTTTCTTTCAAACATGACTTTTAATACAATTCAACCTTTAATATATGACTATGACAATATATGATAATATATGACTATGACAAAGGTAAATTTCCATTATTTCTCCTGAGCAACTTAGGTCGTTTTCAATAGAAAAAGCTAATTTCAATCTGAAGGGGATTTTTTGAATTGCCAAAAACATTGCTTTCCAAAACAAAAGCTCTCATATTACATAACCATAAAATATAAGCATTGAGGAGTTCTTACCTGTAAGTCTGTCTTCAGCCATTTGGAATCAAATCTAATTTGAGCAGCCAAACAAAAGGATTCAGAAGACATTTTCTCTTTTCCAGCTAACTGTTTTGCCTGGCTTGGCAACCTATCAATATATATGTATATGTTTTACTGAGAGGGACAGAATAATCTACTCAAGTATATTTACACACATATTCTCCCCAGATGATGTCATGGTTTCTTAACAACCATTCACTACAGCAAGTTACAGCAATCCAGTACAGTATATTGTAAGCAGGGAAACAAGATCATTAGTACTCTGTTGACAAGAGGTCTGTTTATATCAGGAGAGTCCTCCCAAAGCTACAGTGAAAAACATCCCCTTCTATTGCACCATACTATATTTTCTGCTGCTCTCATTCAGGCTTGTAATTGGTGCATGAAATAAATAATTAACAATTATGCAAGCCCAGAAAACCAAACCATCCTTGCTCATCCTGAAAAAGTGATGCCTGGGAGAATTAAAACCACTTTCATTAGAACTCCACCAATCCTCAGTATTTATTCTCCAGTCTCATCATCTAATCTAATTCCCTTTAATGAGAGGCTGCACCTATTATTATCATGCACGTTTTTTTTGGTGGGTTGTTACTGTTGTTGTTGTTTGCTGTCTATTTTAAGCTGCAAATCTTTTTGCTAACCAAAGCACACACGTGTGTGGCAGGCAAAGAGAAAGTGCCATCTTGGACAGCAACCTCCAAAGCTGCAAAATAACAGTTGACGGTGCTTATATTTTTGGAGAACCCTTTTCACTTGTCCTGTAATTATTTTGTTACAAAAGAATTATGGGGGTGGGGAAAGACAGACCACACCAAACTCTGGAAATATTCCGGATATTAACAGAGATACTAGCCTTCAATATTCAAATAAAAAATTCTCCTGAATCTCCCATTAAAAAAAATTAAACCGAAAAGGCTGCTTAGGATGAAAGTCACGATCATGCCTTTCCTCTGCCTCCCCTTCGCTCTTTCATATGGGATGAGCTCCTGGCCTGCATTGGGTATTTTCCAACGATGGTGCTGCCCCTGACATCCAAGGACGCCCCTCCGCCATACGTCTCCCTCCCCCCACCCCGAACAGATGCACCAGCCTCAGCTTCCCTTGGCAATGCAGGGGAGGCCCGACTCCAAGGAGGTGGGGAAGGCGAGGCCTCTGGACAGCCGAATCCCCCTCCCCAAATCGCGGGATTGCTCCCGCACTCACTCAGCTACCCAGGCAGCCTCCGTCGGGCCTCCTATTCGCGGAACGCTAAGCCCGCAGCGTCCGTCGCGGGTCCGTCCGGCCCATCCAGCACCCACCCCACCCCACCAGCAGCTGATGCCCCCCCCCTCGCCCACCTACCCTGGCCGAACCGGATAGAGGAGTAAGATTCGCTTCTCCACTGGAGCCAATCAGGGAACAGTACACGATCCAATCCCACCAATCTCCTTTGAGGAGGCGGGACACTTTCGTCTTCCTTAGAGGATCATAGAGAGGGTTTGGCATAGCTGCTTCTGTTTTCCGTAGAGCTCCGGTTGTGTTGTGCAGATAAAGGGCGCTGTGGAAGGAACCGAGGGAGGCTGGAAGGGCTAAGTCCAAATTGATCTAGATTTTGCATTGTTTTTCCCCATCCATCCATCGATTCATCCATTTATCTATCCATTCATCCATTCTTCCCCCTCCCCCGCTGCAAGAGACCCACTGAACGGCCAATTTGTATTGTGTTTTGTATTGCAGGAGTAATGCCGCTTAAACATGCATGTTGGCTCAGGAAGTGCAGTATTAATATTGCACGTTAAGCTCTGTGTTTTGCGTAATTCTGAAATAACAAAACCCAGGGATCAATACAGAATCCTATGTGGTGATCATTTTTTCACTCACGTAAACCTGGGATAACATACTGCGAATTTGGCAACTCTATTTGGAATGTATTGAATGTTGTTAGTGATCAGTCATGAAAGTTTACACTTTTTAAGAAGTTTCTACTATTTCTTTCTTTTGATTTGCTGTTATTACTTGACAATTGCATGGACATAACACTCAAGATAAATTGGTAATGCTAAATAGGTTGATACAGATGCATTTTTTAATCTTGCATGCTTCTTTGCATGATTGTGTATTTTCCACATATCAGGTTTGCCTTCCAGTCACTCTCACTGCCATAAGCCCAATTATCATTCAAAAACAGCTTGAACTGTAGAGTCTGTGTAAACAAGCTGCACTTTCTCATTTAGACAGCTGAATATTTTAGAAATGAAGTATTTTTGACAACTTTTTCTACTCTGAAATACTGTACTCTGAAATACTGGCTGCTAAAATACTTTCTCCAGTGCCTACTCAGAAGTTTTATATGTATAACTTCAACCAGCTGTGGAATCTTAATGCATGTATAATTCCATTATGTTCCCCTCAGCCTTCACTTCTATTAATGTTAAAACAATTTCCAGTCTTACATATTTAAACCATCAAATTTCTCTCCCTACACTCATCAGAATAATGAGAACTATTTATTTTTCATAACATATTTGAGATTTCCTTGAAAGTTTATCCTCTGGTGAAACTTTGGTCCAGTTGCCATGATTTAACCTTTTCAGATACTTTTGGCCTGGATGATTGAACCTTCATTTACAAAACGCTGGTGAGGTATTTTTTAACATTTCTCATTTGCAAATTTTATCCCCTAATTAAGAGATTCCAAAGTATACCAAAGAGTAGTTATTGTTTGTTACACAAACTGTATATGCCATCGTTCCTCCAGAAATTTAAGGTGGCTTATATTGAAAGCATCCTTCTCTTCCCTCACAGCTACCTGTGAAGTAAAATGGACCCATTAAAATCTATTAGATAGCTTGTGTGATACATCAAACACAAGCAATGCATTTTTATTTATCGTACTAATTTTAAAAATATGCATGCTGCTCTTCATTTTCCCAGAATAAAATGCAATATAGAAATACTTAAGCATTCTACACATTTTTGTTCTCATGAACTTATAATTTATTTTAAAAAATAATATTGCTCTTAAAAGTAACCTTCATCCAGTTATCCTTAGTAGTGTTAAATCTAGTTAGTGAGAATTAGTTATCCCTTTCTAGTACAGAATTTTACCAGTATGAATGTAAATATACAAAAACTAGGGAACTTTGTAGCTGCCACCATTGGACTTTTTTATATTTGAATCATGCATATATGTTTATACGTAGAATCATATGTTAAAAGGAAACATTTGGATCATCAATTTCTGTCCCTTACAGAGGGGAGTAAAGCATTTCCAACAGATGTCTATCTGAACACATCCAATATAGAACAACATGTTGTCTTCTTGGGCAGTTCAAACTATTCTTACTGTTAAAGTTATTTCTAATATTCAGTTTTAAAATGATGAAGAACAACATTAGGCCTATTTTTGACATCCTCTCACATATTTGAAAGTGCTGTCATATTGTCCCTTGAGCATTTCTTAAGAGTAAATTCTGTTTTCACTTCACTTTGTCTTCCTACATCCTAGTAGTTTATCTTTCATCTTCCTTTTTGGCTATCCCCTCAGGAAATTATTTCCTATGATGTAATTGATTTAATCCTGGACATTTAAACACATTCAGAATATACTCTATGTGCATCTTCTATCACTATCAAGATTCACTTGTGCACAATGTTTTCCTTTAGAAAAATAAAATGGAAAAACAATATGTAACAAAGAGGAAATAAATTTGACTATTGCCATCCCATCTGGGTTAAAAACAAACACAAAAATTATTCTTCCTTCCATTTGGGTTGGACTAAGTGACACTAAATTTGTGTAATGAGATTTCAGAAAAAAACACAATAGATGGTCATCATTATACTAATAAAAGTAGGAAAATAAGAATGCTAATTATGTTTATCTTATTTGACATTTTAATATAGATGAATAATGTATCATGTTAAGCTATGATTTAACATTTTAATGCATCTGGCTGGGTTCACACAGGATACTGAGCCAAAATTTAAAAAAATATGGTTTAATTCACTAATTAATTAATACACAACTTCCAGAGTATATGAGTTCTTATAAATCTTGACCTATCCAAGATCTAAGACTAATTAGATCCTAATTATATGTTTCAGCCTAAAACATACCTTACTCTCCTATATAGCCCTATCTAGTGTCCATTCCCATTCCCAGCTTAAACACTACCAACGTACTTTTGCAGTGTTATTTATACCAGAGTAATGTTATGCTAATGTTATGTATATCACATTAAAATTGTTTGCCTGAGATGCTGTTTTTATTACCTTTTTTTTATTCATGGATTCAGGAACACTTGTGAGACAAATGTTGAGCTTAATTTTTCATTTCCATTGTTGTCTCCACCAGATCATTTCCCTATACTCATTCAATTGAGAGAGAAGTGGTAGTATTGGAAGCTCAGAGACCAAATACAGAGAAGAGTTGAAAATGCTCACTGCATTCTTGAAGTGTCCCATGTAAGTCTAGAATCATTATCACAGCAAACATGTTTCCAAGATCAAGTGCTTCCTTTCTTGGACCTTCTGAATAGGTCTGCTTTAAGATAAGGTTACATCATATCTCTCAATGTCAAATTGTTGCGGTCTGCTTTTAGCTTAAGAAAAGATATTAATATTTAATTCATTTAAAAATCATCCACATTTTCCTGAAAGTAAGGTTCCTAGAATAGATGATGTTTATAGCTTTACAGTGTATAATGGTGGCTAGTACCAACATCATTAGAAGCATAGAAATAAGCATTCTAATTATAGAATGAGACCCAGCTAACAAGCTAATATTGCTTTCTTTGAGCAGTGAATACAGATAATTTTATCACCTGTGAAGCTAACACAAAAGCAATTTTTATAAGAACAAAGCAGAAATATTCATTGAAGTACTGGTCGCTATAGTTCTTTAGTTCAGAACCACTTTGATTTTGTGTTCAAAGTACATAAAAGAAAGCGGTATAGAAATACTTTCCAATGAGTAATATTCACACAAATATCTCTTTCTAATAGGCATGAGATTGCAATTTCAATCTTTTCATGCTTATGAATCAAGGTAGGAATTGCTTTCTTTTCTGTCTGTTCTTAATAAATGTCTTAATACATTGAACAACACTAAGAACTATAACAGAAGTAACTATGAAATCATTTTTATTGAATGTTTTCTATAGACATATATAGTCTTATATCTTATATTGTTTCTTAGTATGATTTGATTGCTTATTGTACCCAATGACTATTATTAAGTGTTGTACCTTATGATTCTTGACTCTTGATGAATGTATCTTTTCTTTTATGTACATTGAGAGCATAGGCACCAAGACAAATTCCTTGTGTGTCCAATCACACTTGGCCAAAAAGAATTCTATTCTATTCTATTCTATTCTATATTAATCTTTACACACCTATCAAGTTATTGCCCATCAGAGTCAGCAACATTAGGCACAGTACAGAAAAGAAGCAATAAGTCAAGGTCATGTAAGGAAATACACCTAAAATGAATACAGGTAGTCCTGAAATTATGACCACAATTGAGCCTCAAATTTTGTTGCTAAGTGAGACAGTTGCTAAGCGTGTTTTGACCTATTTTATGATGCTTCTTGCCACAGTTCTTAAGTGAGTTACATGGTTGCTAAGTGAATCAGACTTCCCCATTGACTTTGCTTATCAGAAGGTCACAAAAGGGGATCAATGACCACAGGACATTGCAACCATCATAAATCTGAACCAGTTGCCAAGCAGCCGAATTTTGATCACATAACCATTGGGATGCTGCAATGGTTGTAAGTGTGAAAAATGGTCATAATTCACTTTCTTCAGTGCCATTGTAACTTCAAATAGTTACTAAATGACCTTACTATAACTTTCCATACATTTTACCTTACTTACAAACCATTGCCTTTTATAGACATTTGGAAATTTCTTCCCTCTTATCATTATAGAGTCAAAAGGACACCATACATCTTTACTTTACTCCGTGCTCAGTGTTTTACCATTCCATGTTGAAATATTTAGGAGGAATTTTATTTATTCTTACACAGGTTTTACTTCCATCATTTGCTCACATTTAGCAACCAACTTTCCCTCCACATTGCATAAATGGTTTTATCATTGAAACCTGTTCACTTAATTGTGTTTTTTCTGACCTAAGAAACATGCTTTTTTCAGATTCTTACAGTGCATTTAAAAATATCATTATATAATTGTCTGAAAACAGCTCTATGACACAAACAGTTGTGATACACTAATATGAGAAATAAATCAGATTTAATAGTGATTGCAAATAATTGGGGCACAGTAGCTCAGTGATTGAAGATGCTGAGCTTGTCAGCTGGAAAGCTAACAGCCTGAGTTCAAGACCCAAGCTTTGCACAATGGTGTGAGCTTCAATTACTTGCCCCAGCTCCTGTCTACCTAGCAGTTTGAAAGCATGCAAATGCGAGTAGATAAATAGGTACCACTTCATTGGGAAGGTAACAGTGTTCTATGAGCCTTTGGTGTATAGCCATGCTGGCCACATGACCATGGAAATTGTCTTTGGACAACACTTGCTCCCTGGGCTAAGACACAGAGATGAGCACCGTGCCCTAAATTGAACAAAACTGACAAGGAAATCTTTATTTTACTCCTACCCGCAACACAGTTTTGTTCCAATAAAGGATAATACTTATATTCAGTTTTGTTCCTAATAATTTCAGTGACTCTGCTGTCTTAAACTTTGTAATGCTTCAATCTGGAGAAACTATCATACTAGGTTCATATAACAAGGACATTAAAAAATAAACCAAGGATGGGCAATTTGCAAATACTGGATGTCATTGCACATATCTGCAGATAAACCATAGCCAGATTATATGAAGTCATGCTCCTCAAGTATGTTGGTGTTAACTGAAAGTAACTGTAATGATCAGTGGCTGCAAGGAATTAACTTGAACACAGCTGAAATATAATATAAACAATGTGGCATTTTGTTCCTTTCTATACCTCAGAGGAGCTCAAAACAACATATATGGTTCTTTGCCCCTGACAGAGATACTGTTTCCTTTCCATGCCAACCATGTCAGGATGCAAGTTTGTGCTTGATCCAAAGTTAATCCTTGAGCTTCATTTGTTCTGCACCCAATTCTCCTCAATCTTAATCTGGCATGCTCGAATCACCGTATTAGGCTAGCTAGTCAAATTTGGTGCACCAGGCAGAAATCAATCTTGTTGCTTCCAGCTCTGCTGCTGGAATTATTTGTTCATTTAAAAAAAATCAGAATTGTGAGTGTTAAGCACACAAGTCAGAGACAATAGATGGGACTGAAATGCTGACTGGAAATGGGATCAGTGCCAAGTGCAAAGATAGTCTGTTTCAAAAAAACCTCAACTGACAGAAAGAGGATCACATGAGCTGCATTCAATCTCCAAGTCGATAAAGAGAGCATTGTTAACTTCGTCTGTTAATTCAGGGTTAGAGTTTTCCTGTAAAAACATTGCATAATATTTTGATACCTGACTGAAATAAAATTTCAAGTATAATTCTTAATATGATATGCAGGGGCCTTCTCAGCAGGAGGCAATAAACCAGGAAGTCTATTAACCATAATTTCTCATTTCATCTAAACTATGATACTACACTACACTAAAATAATTACACTACAAAAAAACCAAACTTAAGCCATATTTTGAAGTTACTGTATAATTGCAGATTTTGCCAAACTGGGAACTATACTTCTATTTAAATGAAATGAAAACTTGTATATGAGCTAACGGCTAACATGCCTATTATTGATCATCAGCATAATTGATCATTTGAAGCTGCATTGTATATGAATGATCCCAGGTCTATGGACAAGCTCCTCCCTCAAGGTGTAGAGTAATATGCATCATTTTTTTAGAGAAACAACACAATAAGAAATAAAACGTGACAGTAGTTCTATGACACTGAACCTTTCAGAAACTTTCATCTAACTTTCCATAAACCATTTCTAAGAAACATTCTAAGACTGAACTGCAGGTTGGATTATACAGACATACTTTCTTCTTAAAAATAGTACAGCTTGTCCATCAGGAATTGCTTAACATGGAAAGGCATACTGGCTCACTATGGTACAATCTGCCTCTTTTGTGTATTTATGTTCCCATATAGCTATAAACAAGCTATAAACAAAGATGAAAGGGCAACATGATAAGCATCTGTTCATTGTTGCACAGGTGTGGTTATCATTTAAGGGGAGGGATTTTATGTCTCTCTATTGCCATATAATATTTCCATGGATTTGTGCTGTCCAGACACACATATAATTCCTTATAAAAGAAAAGGAACTTGGGGTGGGTTGTTGTTGTTTTGCTTAGTATGATTAATCAACCATTTGATATCTAAATTATGATGTTATGGCTTCTTGTTTTCCTCTTAATTCAGCCAATCATAGTTTATTTGAAATATCACAGCTTTGTGCAACAGGCGAATCAAGGACAAGGTGGCAGGGGTGGGATTCTACAGGTTCGCACCTATTCGCTAGAACTGGTTGTTAACATTCTAAGCAGTTCGGAGAACCGGTTGTTAGAAGAAATTACTGGGCTAATCCTGTAAGGAAGGCAGGAAGGAAACATTCTGGTGTTGCTTACAGAAACTCTCTTCATTAACCCTTATTACATTCTTGGCAGGACTAGACTTCCTGTCTCAGGAACATCTCTGGAGTTTTTTTCCACTCCTTTGCTGGTACTTTGCTTGTGTGGAGTGACCATTCAAAGTTACAATGGCACTGAAAAAAGTGACTTATGACCATTTTTCATACTTACGACTGCATCCCCACAGTCACGAGAGGCCAGGCGAGGAGATGCGTGCCTCAATGTGAGTGATGTTGAGTTGGCCACGCCCAGCCAGTCACATTACCACCAAGCCATGCCCACCAACTAGGCCAGAACCGGTTGTTAAAAAAATTGAATCCCACCCCTGCAAGGTGGGCAATTAATTTTCCCAAGGAGCCACATGAGAAACTGGGACTGTTGTGGAGGGCTGAACCCAATAGGGCTGTGAAGGTGTGTAGGCATGCTCGCATGCATATGGATAAACTGTGGGAAAAATAGTAGTCACCTTCAAACTAAAACAAGTCATGCAGGCCAGACAGGGAAAGCCAAAGGGCAGGATATAGCACAGGGCCATAAAACACCCAGGTCTGATCTAGCATATGAATGCTGTGAGCTAATACATGTAACACAAGCCTGTTTGGTATAGTGGTTAAGGTACAATGCTAGAAACTGAGAGGTCATGAGTTTTAGTTCTGACTTAAGCAAAAAAGCCAGCTTGGCTGGCTTTGGACCAGTCACTTCTTAAGAAGGAAGCAGCAAACCTCTTTCAAAAATCTTGCCAAGAAAACTGCCAGGTACTTGCCAGGAGTCAAGAAGACTGATTTGAAGGTGTGCAATGTACACAAAAAGCCTAGTGATATGTTGAGCCACTTCATCAAATGTATGTATCCTGAAATGTCTTTCAACTAATAAAGTATGTCATGAATTTAGATTTCATGCGATGGTACAGTTTTGTTAAAACTTATGTTGTTCATCTTTAAAGATTCATAATTTTAAGGCTTACACTCATGTGTTGAGACTGCACTCCTAAACAAAACATGATTAAATTGGATTTAATGTAAGTATAATTAATATAACCTTCCTTGTATTTAATAATTTCCTCCTTCATTCCTCAGGAGTCACACATTTTATATCACTGATTTACACAGTTTGAAACTTGTTTATCTAAAGATGATTTTAACCTGACTTCCCGCTAAGTGGGTTAGATTGGGGAATTGCCCACTTGCACTCTGTAAGAGCTGCTCCACACAAGGAGACAACAGAAATTGAGATTATTGTGGTCAATTGCCAGCTGGCTGGCTTTGGAACAGAGGGATTAGTAATGCACTTTAACTGCTGTGCAGCTTTATGGCTATATGCCTGGCACAAGTTTCACTTTAATAAATATTGTTGTACTTTATTAATTTACAACTTTAGAGAGAGATTTTGAATGACATCAAAGGTTCTTGGTAAATTGCCTTTTAGAATTAAGAAGAGGAAAAATGCTACCATAAAGGATTTATTTTAAAACAAAAACTTAAGAATATGATTTAAGAAAATTTTAAACAAATGACGGGGACTGTAATTTTAGCCTCTGAGCCTTCTGATATGTTCTGCTGATGTCGTCTTTAGAAGGCCTGTTCCATGAACCTCACAAACTGTAGTGTGGTTAATCACTATTAAGAAGTAGCCTTTTTAAAAGTGATCTTCCAATTTTGCAATTCTCTCCCAGGTGAAGCACACCTGAGCCATCTTTGTTGTCTTTTTGATGTGCTGACCCTCTAATATAGTGATACATCTATCATTTTTAATTATCTTTGTTACTTTGGCCTGTTATAATTTCAGGTCTTAAAGTGTGTTTTTCTTAATTGTTTAAACATTTTGTTTTTAACTATAATTTCAATTCTTAATCATAAATTATTTAAAGTTTTGCTTCAATGGGGAGTGGTATCAACATGGTTAAATAAAGAAGGAAGAGTAAAGAAATATTAAGAGAAGAATGTCAATCCTCCAAGGATATGCAGTAACTTTACTTCTGGCACTCCATTGGTTATTGTATTTAAAAATTTAATTACGGCATGTACTTTCAAAGCTAAAAATAAAGCAAAGAAAAGCAATATCCCTAGTATGTGAATAACTTGAATAAAGTTATAAGCTAATTTTGGAATCAGAAGAATTTGATTTTCAATATATGTGCATATTGTATTGTTTAGACATTTGTTTCTTGCAGAAGTACATACTATCCTCCATTGTTCTGCCAGACGAGTTGTTGACTGTCTTGGTGCTAGGAACGGGGAAAAGCACAAGTTTCTGACCCCAGTCCAGCATTAATTTACAATATAGAAGTGTTTTGTCTTTTTTAGAATTTTCTTTATTATATTACTACAAAACATATGTAATACATTATATTATTTTGATACATATTGGCTAAAGATTATTAAAATTCTCATGTTTATATAATCTAAACCTTTACAAATAGAAAAAGGTAATATATCAGTGTTAATCATGATCAGAAATCCCAATATTTAATATAAGATTATTTAGATTTCATATCCATAGTTGAATATAATACTAATAAACAATTGCAAATTGCCTCAACGTATTTGTTGTACAGAACAATAAAGGTTTCTGTTTTAAATGGAATAGTTAATACTGAGATTCTCACTGTATTGTTATTTACTATTCCGTGAGCATTTGCCAGTATCAAGGGTTTTGAGCTAATGATGTCAGCATTTTCCAACTCTTCTATGTTGGGGATCCAGCACTCTGGACTTCTACTAAGTTTGGTCTGATCTTCACTCAGCTGATGAGATTAGTAAATTCTGAAACTTACCATTATCATTGACAAATCTTACCACAGACACAGTTCTGCTGCTGCTGCAGGCCTTCTCCTCTGTCTTTCAATATTCTTAGCCATCTTCTTGTGGTCTCTTTCTTCTTTCCCCCCATAGACCCTCTTTCTCAGCTTTTCTTTTTCCTGTTTTTCTTCCATGTTGCCACTTTCTATGAAGTAATAGAAATCATTTTGAAAGGGCTAGAAGTGAAGGGAGGAGCACAGAGGTCACATGATCTCTATTTACATGTGTTTGTAATCGTTGTTGAATACGATTGTCCTATTTTGTCAGTGTCCTAGTGGCTATAGGCAAGATGAATTGATTCCTTCTCTGGCTTTGCTGTCATGCCCATTTCGCCATCTGTAGCCAGCAGGGAATCATCCAGTAATTAGCACACTGTAGCAGGAAACAGTGGGTCTCACTTTAGGCTGGTTGATATACCAATCTGCACCTCATTTGCTCAGTTGCTAAGTTAAAATAATGTGAAATAAATGAAAGAGAGGACCTCAACATGGAAATCATGCCAAACCAATCTTATTCCATTCCTTGATAAAGTGACTAAATTAGAAGATTAGCACCATAGACGTTGTATACTTAAGACTTCAGTAAGGCATTTGACAAAATTGACCACAAGTTATTTCTTGATAAGCTAGAAAAAAGTGGGATAGATAGCATCCCCATCAGATGTAGTTGTAACTGGCTAACAAATCATATTCAATGAGTAGTCTTAATGGTACTACATCTACATGGAGGATCTACATGGAGGGAAGTAAGCAATGGAGTACCACAAAGTTCCATCTTAGGCCACTACTCTTCAATATTTTCATAAATAACTTAGATGGGGAATAGAAAGGGAACTCATCAAATTTGCAGATGATACTAAGCTGGCAGGAATAGTCAATACCCTAGAAATGGATCTCAGCAGACTTGAACACTGAGCCCTATCTAACAAAATTAAATTCAATGTAGAGAAAAGTAAATTCTTACATTTAGACAAGGGAACCCAAAAGTTTGCATACAGATTAGGCAAAACCTGGCTTAATAGCAGTAACTGTGAGAGGGATCTTGGAGTCCTAGTGGAAAATCAATTAAAAATGAACCGGCAGTGTGTGGTGGCAGCCAAAAAACCAATGGAATCCTAAGATGCATTAACAGGCGGATTGAATCAAGATCATGTGAGGTACTAATACTGCTCTATCAAGCCTTAGTAAGATGACACCTAGGCTACTGCATCCAGTTTTGGTCACCACACCATGAGAAAAGATGCTGAAACTCTAGAAAGAGTGCAAAGAAGAGCAATGAAGGTGATTAGGGGTCTGGAGGCTAAAATACATGAACGGTTGCAAGAACTAGGCATGGCTACTCTACTGAAGAGACAGACCAAGGGTGACATGATAGCAGTGTTCCAATATTTAAGGAGTTGTCACAGAGAAGAAGGGGTCAACCTATTTTCCAAAGCACCTGAACATCAGACAAACAACAATGGGTGGAAACTGATCAAGGAGGGATTTAACCTAGAAATAAGTATACATTTTCTGACAGAACAATCAACCAATGGAACAGCTTGCCTTCAGAAGTTGTGGATGCTTCATCACTGGAAGCTTTCAAGTAGAGACTGGACAGCAACTTGTCAGAAATGGTATAAGGCAGGGGTGTCAAACTCATGACCCGCAGGCCAGATGCGTCAAGTGCTGGCCATGCCCCACCGCTGGTTTAGTGAAGGAGGGGAAGTCCCGATATGTCATGTGACAACATGATGACATGAGTTTGACACCCCTGGTATAGGGTCTGCTTGAGCAGTGGGATGGAGTAGATCACCTTCAAACCCTTCCAATTCTGTTATTTTGTAAGTAACCCACAGAGGAGGAGGTTACAGATTTTAATTTAATTTAATTTAATTGGTTTTATATACCGCCCTTCTCCCCAAAGGGACTCAGGGCGGTTTACAGGGCAATTAAAAAACATACAGTACAGATATTAAAATAAAATTAAACTCAATAAATTAAGCCCCACCCATATCAAATTCTAAAAATTTAGGACATTAGTTAAAAACGGTAAATCCAATACCAAAAAATCTAATCAAAAAATTTAAAATTTAAAATATCTCATAGGGGTAGATCGTCTTGCTTAAACAGCCATGTCTTAAGGGCGCGGCGAAAGGCTCCCAGGTCGGGGACAGTCCGGATCTCTACTGGTAGCTCATTCCAGAGGGCAGGGGCAGCCACAGAGAAGGCCCTCCCCCTGGGGGCCACCAGCCAGCATTGTTTGGCTGACGGCACCCTGAGGAGGCCAACTCTGTGGGCCCGCACTGGTCAGTGGGAGGATGTCATCGGCAGTAGGTGGTCTCGCAAATACCCTAGGCCTAATCCATGGAGCGCTTTAAAGATCATAACCATCACCTTGAATCGCACCCGGAAGACCACCGGTAGCCAGTGCAAGCCGCGCAGGAGAGGTGTTACATGGGCATGCCAGGGCCTCCCATAAATAACTTGTGCAGCCGCATTCTGCACCAGTTGGAGCCTCCAGGTGCTCTTCAAGGGGAGCCCCATGTAGAGAGCATTACAGTAGTCCAACCGGGAGGTGACAAGGGCATGAGTGACCATGCGTAGGGCATCCCGGTCTAGAAAGGGGTGCAACTGGTAAATCAGGCGGACCTGATAAAAAGCCCCACTGGCGACGGCCAAAAGATGGTCCAATAAAGATAGCCATACGTCCAGGAGGACACCCAAGTTGTGGGCCCTCTCCGACGGGGTCAAGATCTCACCCCCAATCGTCAATGATGGAACAACTTGACCAAACCGGGATGCCGGAAACCACAGCCACTCAGTCTTGGAAGGGTTGAGTCTGAGCCTGTTCGTCCCCATCCAGATCTGAACAGCCTCCAGGCACTGGGACATCACATCAAGGGCATCGTTGGGGTGGTTTGGGGTGGAGATGTATAATTGGGTATCATCAGCATACTAATGATACCGCACCCCGAAACCACGGATGATCTCAGCCAGCGGCTTCATATAAATGTTGAACAGGAGAGGCGAGAGAACCGACCCCTGAGGCACCCCACAAGTGAGTGGCCTCGGCATCGATCTCTGCCCCCTGCCAACAACACTGTGACCGACCCGAGAGGTAGGAGGAGAACCACCGCAAAATGGTGCCTCCCACTCCCAACCCCACGAGCCGACGCAGTAAGATACTATGGTCAATAGTATCGAAAGCCGCTGAGAGATCTAAAAGGACCAGGACAGAGGAACAACCCCTGTCCTGAGCCCTCCAGAGATCATCCACCAACACGACCAATGCCGTTTCTGTGCTGTGACCAGGCCTGAAGCCTGATTGAAATGGATCTAGATACACAGCTTTATCCAGGAACCGTGGGAGCTGACAGGCCACCACACTCTCTACAACCTTCGCAACAAAGTGAAGGTTGGAGACAGTTACTTAATACAGCTGGGTCCAGGCTCGGTTTCTTGAGTAAGGGTCTCACCACCGCCTCTTTCAAGGCAGAGGGAAAGAAACCCTTACCCAAGGAAGCATTAACAATCACCTGGAGCCAGCCTCGTGTAACCTCCCTGGAGGCTGAAACCAACCAGGAGGGACACGGGTCCAATAAACATGTGGCAGCACTGAGCTTCCCAACAATCCTGTCCACTTCATTGGGAGCAACAGGATCAAACTCCTCCCAGGTCATATCCTCAAGACTAGCCCCTGCTAATCCACCAGGGACCAGCCAGTCAGAGTCCAAGCCCATCCGAATCTGAGCGATTTTATCCTGCAGATATTGAACAAATTCCTCCGCCCTGCCCTGCAGTGGGTCCTCCCTCTTCCCAGGATGTAACAATGAGCGGGTCACTCTAAACAGGGCGGCAGAGGAGTTATCTGCTGACACGATAAGGGTGGCATAGTGCACACACTTTGCTGCCCTTATCGCCACTAGGTACGACTTAATGCAAGTTCTTACCAGTGTCCAATCAGATTCAGATCTGCTGGTCCTCCAACAGCTCTCTAGGCATCTTCTCCGGCACTTCATCTCCCGCAGTTCCTCAGTGAACCAAGGGGCAGCCTGGGAGCAGCACCGGGTCAGAGGCCGCAGAGGCGTGACTCGATCCAAGGCCCCCGTGGCAGCCCTCTCCCAGGCATCCATGAGGGTCTCGGCAGAGCCACATGCCAGAGCCTCAGGAATAGTCCCAAGCTCCATCTGGAACCTTTCAGGGTCCATCAGGCGCCTGGGGTGGAACCACCTGGTCGGTTCCGCCTCCCTATGGCGGGGAGTAGCGGACCAGAAGTCAAGCCTGAGGAGGAAGTGATCAGACCATGACAGGGGTTGAATATCTAAAGCCCCTATACCTAGATCACTTATCCACTGTCCAGAGACGAAAACCAGATTGAGTGTATGTCCTCCACTGTGAGTGGGGTCACAAATTAACTGCATCAGGTCCATAGCTGTCATGGAAGCCATGAACTCCCGAGCTAACTCCGATGTTTCCCCGATAGAAGGCAGGTTGAAGTCCCCCAGAACCATAAGCCTGGGGGACTCCACCACCAGCCCAGTTATCACGTCGTGCAGCTCAGGCAGGGGTGATACGCGGCAGGGAGACAGGTACGTTACCAACAGGGCCACCTGCACATCTTGACCCCACTTCACAAAGACAGACTCACACCCATCCGTCTGAGGAACAGTGACCTCTCGAGGACATAGACTATCCCTAATCACAACCGCCACTCTCCCGCCCCTGCCCTGGGCTCTCGGCTGGTGAATCACCCAAAAACCTGGCGGGCATAATTCGATGAGGGGGACCCCCCCCCAAGCCCAACCAGGTTTCCGTAATACAAGCCAGGTCGGCTCTCCCCTCTAAAATCAGATCGTGTACGAGGGGAGCCTTAGTTATTACGGACCTGGCATTAAAAAACACCAGCTGGAGACCAGGGTCCTGAGGGTCTGTGCCCCCAGGGCAGTGAGTAGAGCACTGAGGGCCGGAACGCGTCACTGCTCGAAGACAGCGGGCATGCGTACCCAAAGTATGATATGGCCCTCTGCTCCCACCATATCTGCCTCTCCCACCAACAGTGATAATGGTACAGCCCCCAATGGATTGGCCACCCAGAGACCTTCCTGCCCCCCCACCCCGGCCCTCCATCTTGCACCCATCCACCAATCCAATCCCCCGGCCTAAAAGACCCCCCCCAGTGTCTGTCCAAGCCGACTTATTCAACCCCTCCCACCTTTTAAAATCCGAATTAAAAATCCCTGTAAAAAACCCCTAAGCCTCTTCTTCGCATGCCACCTCTCGGGATCCCATGATCCGTCATTAAGGAAGCGTCTTGCAAGGTAAGAGGGCCACACGCAAGAGAGGGGGGCATCTCTCAGTGACCAAAGTTCCGCAGCTGTATAAGTCCAGGAGCAGGCAGAGCGGAAAGCCATCATAAGAATTGATGATAAAAATGGAAGATGTAATAGTGGTGATGGAAAGACCATGCTTGCTGGACCAACGGTCGCATGGCGCTGTCATCCTCATGGCGGCAGCAAGGCTATCCTGCTATAGAACTGTAAAGGCCATACTGCAGCGGGCCAAGCATGCCCTCTCACAGCAGCAGCATGGTCCACGAGTACAGAGGCCAAACAGTTCAAGCCACCATGTAATCCGAGGCCCAGCAGCTGAGGAAAGCACTCCGCAGACCAGGAGAACTAATCATGCTGAGATGCCAATGACTGTAGACTGAATATAGTTGGTTAACAGAAACTGACCAAGTGCCAGGGAACCTAGTGGGTTGAGAAATGCCTGAATCAATGAACACTGGCAAATAAGCAAGAAAAGCCCACTTCCTCCTTATTGTACACTTTTAAACAAGTCATAGAGCAAACAACCCATTTAGAATAAGTAAAACATCAAAATATTGGAGGCAGTCCATAATTCAAATGTTCATACAATGAAATTCTAAAAACAAACATTGCCAGCTAATTAAACTAAGCATTTTACAATAATTGAATCAGTGAAGCCAATTAAACATGTAACCCCATTCCCTACTAAAATGCCAATAAAAGGGTTCAATTAAATAAAGAATCCACAAACAACCAAAGATGGAGGCATTATTCTCCAGGCACTGCAATGAATTAAAACAAGACACATTTGGACTCACATTAAAGCTGTTTGAGGATAATGTTCTATGGGCCAAGGACAAAAATAGGACAATTATAGGACAAGAATCTGCCACAGTAAATGGAACTGGAGACATAGTCTTAATCTTCCCTGGAAGAATTCTGTTCTATTCAGAACAGAATGTTTCTTGCAGAAGTATATATTGTGCAATTTATACAGCCCAAAATCTAGAATGGACATCTCAAAAGACCTTTGACTTATTTTGCTTCTGTCTTTTAGTCTGAATAATAAAATTAAACAAAATATCTGTGTGTGGGTTCATGCCCCAGCATACATATATGTTATAATCTATTACCCAAATGAAAATTTAACCAAAGGAATGGCATTTCCTTTCCCAATAAAGGGAGAACTAGAAAACATAGCACCTTTTTGCTGAAACTCCATTTTCATCACTTCATTGGGTGATGAATGTTTTCATTTCTAGTTTACAAAGCACTGCACAATGTCGGCTTTTTCACAACTCAGTACATTTTTCCACCATGAAGAGGGAATGGGATAGATATTTGAGTAATACGGTCCAATTAGAATGGTGCTGGTAGCACTCTTTTTATAACATAATTTCCCAGGCTGGCTGGCTTACTTCATTTATTTATGATTACTGATTTGCAGATCATGGTATATTGGTAATCATGTTGCATATATAATTTTTCCTTATGTTAATTTGTTTTATATAATAAAAGTAAGGAAAAGGAAAAGGAAAAGAGAATAGGAGTAGAAAAGTTGGGTGTTAATCACATGAACAAAGAAGAATAGTGTATAAAGGTATTTGGGGTTTTTTTCTGATTAAGAGGTATTTCCTGTAGTTCTAGTTTAAACACTTTCATCTAAACAAAATGGTCCAAAATAAATCTTTGTCTGGACATTATAAGAGCATAAAATGTCTTTTTCTAAATGAAACTATTCATTTCTCAAGGTCAAATTAAGACACTGGACTGTCCTTCATTGGAGTTGTTTAAATTAAAGCTCATATGACTATCAGTCAGAGATGCTATATTAATGGACTCTTACTGGGGCATAGAGGTGATTAAATTGATTGAATTTTTAACCCAACTCTGTAAAGTCTGTGGGTGCTTTACAATGTATGAAATACATAATTAAAAACACTGTTAAAAATATACCCCATGGACAAAGCAACAACATTCAAAAAAGACTCCATAAACACCCCTAGACCAGGGTGGGCCAGAGCCAGGTCCTAAAAGAATGCTGGAGAATAGATTATAGACATGATTGCTTCCAGTTCCTATCTGCTATGGCTTTAAGCAGGGTTTTAAAGAAATGTATTAAGAGCTAGGGATTTTTTCATAATTAAGAGACACTTCTATTGCACTGTTGATAGAAATGTTTTGTGGGTACACTGGATTATTTCAGATCAGAAGTGAACAAAAGTAAATTCATGCATCTTCTGGATTAGTCTAATGCAGAAATTGCCCAAGTGTGGATTTTTAGTTATGGTAAACAACACATAACATTTTTTTTATTTTTAAATATTTTCAACTTCAGATTTTATAAACACTTAATCACTACTCGAGAATAAATGAAAGAAAATGGGTGTGTTGTCTCTCTCTCTCTCCTTCCCCCAAAGTTCAAGAAAAATCTGCTGGTAGTTCTGATGAATGTTGGTAGATTGAGTGTGGAATCTCATTCTTCAAATGAAAATGTCAGATAATCAGATAATAATTTGTTTTGTTTATCATCAGATAAACAAAACAAAACCAATGTATCCATTGGCCTCTGCTATTTATGCATATTTAAGATCAGTAGAACATATTTTAGGCAAGAGGAATTCCCTGGAATATTTTCTCCTCACAGGCTCAGGGAAAACTTTTGTGACCTTGTGATTTGAAGCTAAAACGGAATCAGGTCCTTTTGGCTTAACAAGTTTTTGGACTCTTTTCGTTCTTTTTCTGCAATCGTCAAACCGTTTCCTGGAAGGCAGCTTCGTTTTCACGGGACCTGCTATCTGGGGGAGAAAAACCTGGATAGAACGCAAGATTTCAATCCCCAAGGTTCCCGTAACTTGCGTGCGATGATTGCGTTGCGGAGACACCTCAGCGCTAAAAGAGCAACGGTTCCAGCCCGTAACAATTACTCTAAGGCTAAGCTCTGTGTTCTAACTGACGCCACCGGCCTGCATGAGCATGACGTCATGGTGCAAGGCCATGATGTCATGATGCAGAGTGCGGGCCACTTGCTCACTCGCACAGTCGCGCTGTTTTCTGAGCCGCCTGTTCTTGCCAGGGACGGCCGAGGGCAGAGATTGGGTCCTCTGCCCGCCCTCGGTTCTCCTCCCACTTCCCTTGGCTGTCAGGGCAGAGACCCCTCGGTTTTATTGAGGGGACTTCTGGTGCCAGAGGGCGCTGAGATAGCAGCAGCAGCAGCAGCGCGCAAGCAGCAGCAGCAGCAACCAGCGCTGGGGGGAGGAGTTTGTGGTTCAGGGCGGATCCCGCAGAGCCGCTGCTGGTTGCTGGCCGGCTTAGGAGAAAGAGGAGAAAGCAAGAGGCTGGGCGAGCAGCTGGGCGTCCTTGGTGCTGGCACCGCCGCCCGGGCATGAGGATGGCTGTGGGCGCAGCAGCGGCTCCAGGAGACGGGGGCTCGCCGAATCCCGGTCCCGCTGCGGTCTCCCTGGGCTTGAGCGTGGCTGTGGTGTCCAGCCTGGTCAATGGCTCCACGTTCGTGCTGCAGAAAAAAGGCATCGTGCGGGCAAGAGGACGAGGTAGGGCCCCCCTGGTCCCCGTCCCTTTCTATGCTTCGGGCTGCAGCAGAAACGCTCTTGATGCCTTTGCAACAGCTAGCATCCTCTGCGGGAATCTCCTCCCACTTGGCCGAGCCCACCCCGGCTTTCGTACGCCGCTTTTCCCGGAGCTCCTGCTTCCCTGGCACGGAGGTCACCCTCTGGGAGCGGTTAACCAAAATATTTAATACACCCAGGCCCCGAGACTGCCTTCCCCCATCAACACAGTGCCTCCAGAGGTGTCGGACTACAACTCCCAGAATTCCCAATCCTGGCGCTAAGTTGGGGAAGCCTGCTTTAAAAGAGACTGCTTCGTTCCAAGGCATGATCTTTGACTTTAGGCAGTACCAGACCTATTGAGCATGTCCGTTGCGAATACACCTTGCATTCCTCCTCCGGGTTGGGTCAGGAGCACAACCACCTTCAGCTCTCCAATCCAGCCACTCCCCCGCCTTTATTGTTTTCTTCTTCAAGTTTGTAATGATATCTGTACTTTTTCAAAAGTCAGTGCTTTTATGTCTGCATGGTGAGTGTGATTTGCAAAAGGATTATAACTGAGCCATGAACACTAAATAAAATCTCCCATATGTCAGGAGCCGGGTTCACACAGCTTTTTCAGGATTTCGAATGTGATTTGTCCCTTATTCCAGCAGATGCTATAGATTCAGTTTTAAGTTTGTACTTTGCATTTATAACCTGAATTTATGGGTTTTTTTAAAAATAAATTAACACCAAAGGGTTTCTCATAGAATCACTGAGTTTGGACAAGACCATTTACATCAGAGTTTCTCAAACTAGGGAACTTTTAAGATGCACTGACTTCAGCTCCCAGAATTCCCCAATCAACCATGCTGGCTGGGGGATTCTGGCACTTGAAGTCCACTTATTTTTAAATTGCCAAGTTTGAAAAATGTTAATTTAGTCAGATCTAACCCATTCAGGAATCCAAAAGAAAACATGCTAGGTTACCCAGTTTCTGTGTGAATATATCAATGAAGACCCACCACCTCTCTAGAATAATTGATTCCACTTTCACATTGCACATACTATGAAGACATTTACCTGGATTCTACCTTCCTGTAATTTAAACTACATTTATAATCTGGATTCTTATAAAGCAATAGATAAAAAGGATAGTATACCATATCATAATGCATTATGTAGATCTGATCATAGTTTCAGAAATGGTTTGCTAAGTGGCACATAGAGGACTTTCTATTTGCAAAATACACATAATTCATCCATTACTCCCAAATGGCTCTATAGCCATTTGCACTGTTCTTTGACCTTTGGTAATGCTCATTATGTATCCTCAATATAGCAAACATACAGGCTCCCAAATCCACATTTAATTGTATTTCTGTTAATGGGCCATTTTTGCAGTAAGCTCATTCACTGAGAAAGGACTATATATTCTTATAGGAATGCCTAAAGTTAAGAACAGCTATATTCTGAAATCTGATACAGGTAGAAAGGTGATACTGACATTTCTAATATAAGCTCTTGCATACCAAACTGGTCTTTGTGGGAATACTTGTATTTCAGTCTGTTCCCAATTCTGTTACAAGGCCATTAAGCTCTGCATTCCAGAGCACTCTTACTCTACAGTAAACTCTATAGTATTGGATATTTCTGTGATTCCCCTACTTAGACACAGTACCAAAATATTAATCTCTAAAATCCAGCTATTTGATTAAGATTAATAAATGAAATATTAAAACAACAAAGTAAATAGTAATTTATTGTGACAGGTTTCTCTTCAAATTAGAGAATAACTTGTACAGGTAGTCCTCAACTTACAACAGTTCATTTAGTGACTGTTCAAAGTTACAACGGCATTGAAAAAAGGGATTTATGACCATTTTTCACACTTAAGACGGTTATAGCATCCACATGGTTCACATTAGGATGCTTGACAACTGACTCATATTAATGACAGTTGCAGTGTCCCAAGGACACATGATCCTCTTTTGTGACCTTCTGACAAGCAAAGTCAATGGGAAACCAGATTCACTTAACAACTATGTTACTAATTTAACAACTGCAGTGATTCACTTAACAAATCATAAGAAATCATAAAATGGGGCAAAACTTACTTAATAAATTTGTCACTTAACCATAATTTTGGGCCCCATTGTGGTCATAAGTTGGGGACTACCTGTATTCAAGGCAACTTAAGTATCTTAATAATTTTTGTGAAGTAATCATTAATTCATATAATTGACCAACTGCATCACCAGTTTTATTTACAGGTAAACTTAGCGGATAATTAATATGGAATGTACTTGTTTCATTCTGGAGAAAGTAAAAACTAGTATAGAATTGTTCCCATGCTTGCAGAAGAAACTGCAAATATAAATTAATTTGCTTATGAATACAGACTTCTTTGCATTGTATTACTTAAGAAATATAGTTGGAAACCCACTGAAATGATGATTCATGTTCCAATATATATTTAGATATTTATTGTATAAGGAACTGGAAGATCCAGGTACAAATGTACAGTAGATTTGTTCTACCTTACAGTAGATTTATGTTCCTGGGAAGAATAGTGGAATTAAGAGTAATTAAACTGAGAAATATTATCCACTTTGTTTGGACAAGAATATAAGAATACTCTACTTAACCTATGCCTACCACATGGACTACGTGGTGGCTTGTGTACTCTTGATATCCCACATATATAGGAACTTGATTATGTATTGGCAAGGGAAGTTATAACATTTTACATACTCAGTAATCTTTAAGTTCTCAAAAATAAACCTTATATACTGACTTGATTGGCATAACATTTGAAGTCATGGTTTGGTTTGATTACTGACTTCTCATAAACTATAGATTAAATTGTGATCAACAAAGAGTCTTAGCCACTAGTTATGTGATCTAAACAACTTTTAACCACTTCCAGCATGCAATCTAAGCCCAGTTTAGTGCTTATCTTGCAGTTAAGCTATTAGATGACTCTTCTAGGAAAATGAGATGGGATAGAAGAGCAATGTCAAATTATAACCACATATGCAGCATCATCTCTGTTGTTAGTGCTTCATTAACTCTTGTTGATGTGTGTGTGTTATTTCCAAAAAATAACTAATGGCATTATATACAGGTACAATATCAAACACACTGGTCAATATAAAGTTGTAACTGATTTCTTTTCAGATAGTTTATCCTTCAAAATCTTCCCCTTTCATAATTGAGATATAGGAATAACTCAATTAGCATAGAAATATCAAAGAGTAATTTAAAAATAGAAAACTATGTACTGTTTGTAAAAGAAAAATCTCTTTGTTTGCTTGCTTCAGGAATCCATTTTACTTGATTTGTACAAGCTAATTATTTTAAGCTCATCCTGACCAGCTGACAGTATTTTGTACTCGTGTAGTTTGCATTTTCCACAGTCACTTGTCATAAATTCATGTTACACTTTTGTTCTTGGTAAACAATTTGGAACAAAAAAGTAAGATTGAGTTTTTAAAGAGCCTATTTGGTTCACTCGTCATTGTTTTTGTTTTCTTTTAAATATTATGAAAGTAATAATTTAAATGCATCAGTTTTTGTCAGATTTTTTAAAAAAGAAATATAATTCGGAGACTAGCAAGAACTTAAGAACCCACTGGATTGAAATTTAACCCAGCATTTGTTTAATATGGAGAGGCAGGGTCCCTCAAACCCATCATAAATATTGAGTTTCAAGACTTAATATTCTCTAAATCTTCATACACATTTTTAGTTTTCTTTTAAACCCAGTAAAGTCAAAAGAAATCTATGTAATACATTCTTCAGGTTGATCATCCAATAAGTGAACAAATACATTCTACTGTATGTTTTAATTCTATCAATTGGATGATTTCTTGTCCTATTGTCTTGACAGAAGGGGAAAACAGATTAACATTAGCAATGTCAATTTTACAAAGAAGAGTTAACCATTCACATTAATGCAGCTAGAACTGATGAAGTTTCTTGGATGAGAAGTGAAACATTTTCTCCAAGGGAAAAAAAACATAATCCAGTTGCCTTTGGAAAAAATAATTTGAGACAGCCATGACCTGGATGACTGAGAATCTCTGTAGACTTTCAGCTGTTCACATTAGTTCACATTCACATTGGGCTTCATGCTTTTCCTTACTGAATATCTCAAATACTGAAATCCTAAACAATACACATTTTGGATAAAAGATGGAAGTTGGGTTTTGATTAGGTAGTACTGACTTGACAATAATTGTTTGTGCTTTCCAAAATACCTTCCAGTGTTTTCTGTACTAGTCGACTGAGGCACAAAATGGCAGTTAGGCAAATGTGCTTGTGGAATCTTCACTTCCATTACCACTTTTATTCATTTCTGTAGAAGATGAGAACAGATTATCTCTTGAAAAGGCCTATCAAGATTACAAAAGATATTTCAAATCTTAGAAACAGGTGTAATGATTATGTTACATTCTACAAGAAATAGAATAACTATGCATTTTTAAACAATTCAAATTCAGTTTTTTCATAAACATTGAAGGCATAGGTAAATATATGTTTATATCCATTACTCATTTGATGAGCCTCAATAGTGATGCTCAAGAACAATTTCAAAAACTATTTTGTGGTTTTGAAAATATTTTAATATCAATCATTTGATTTAGGGCAAGGGTGAACCATGTGCATATCTATTTTCTTAAGAGTTGGATTATTAATAACCATACCAGGGACATGACTGATTATTTTCACTAGAAGCCAACTATAAAAAGTAATGCTGATGATAGTTGTATTCACAAGAAAGATTTGCATTGGTTCATGCACCATAGTTAAATAACTCTGTAAGGTGATATAGTGGTAAAGTTAACATATTGTTGAAGCTATAGAAAATTGTACCAATAAAATATATATTATTTAAACTGATGATCCAATTTTTATTTTTCACCTATCCAGGGACTTCATATTTAACTGATATAGTGTGGTGGTCAGGTACTATTGCAAGTAAGTACATCTTCTATATTTAAACAATTTTACACCTTAAAACCATATTGAAGGACTGTACTGTTCTATCCAGATGTGTTAGACAACCATTCTTATTCATATGATGAGCAGTTCATATGATCATAACTCTGGTCCAATATAACTATTTAAAGGAAAGCTGCTGACACGATCAGTCTAGCATATTTTGATATAAGGATACTGTTTCATTGGTATTTTTCATGATAGTTTTCTTGGTGGCAGCATATTCATTCATTTCACAAACAGGATATGGTGGCTTTGGCTAAACTATATTCCCCTCAGGCAACATAATTTGAGTATAAAATTGTTTTTATCCAGGGGAACATCTACGGGGAGAGTCAAAATCTATGATTTGCCATCCAGCTATATTGCTGGAAATAATTCATATCAAAAACACATCTGGAGGAACCAGACTGGAGAAACTTGAATTAGAATGTACCTGAAATCAGCTTGTTAGACACAAAAATGTATGGGCAATGCGTAGATTATTTTTCTTAAGAGTTATAGTTTTGCAGTCACATTTTCTGAATTAAAAACAAGTTATTTCACTGAAGTTAAGCTCAATTTCTTTTATGAATTTGTCCATGTGGTTTATTAAGCAGCAATATCAGAACTGATTTTCCAGTGCTTTTTTTCCAAAACAACATTTTGACTTGTGGTCTAATTAATAGCTTTGGGATTTTGTGGTGTCTCCCATGCAAGTACTAATCAAGACTATTTCTGCTCTCTTTTTCAAAATAAGCCGAGTTTATTTAAATACTGTCATCTGGAAATGAACTTTTGAAAACAACAACAATGGAAAACCTAAACAGGATGGGTGTAACAAATTAGATAGCTTGTAATTCTTTTGTTTGGTTGATGATATAATCCTATGTAAACATATATCAATTTGTTGACCTACAGATATATTGCAATTTCAAATTTTCCAATCAGGGTTGCCACGCAGACTTGGAATACCCAAAAAGTGTAATTCACACACTCCTGGAAAGCACCAGATTGGAAAAGGCTGAAATAAGGTGCTAGGAAATGGAACCTTCAGCTAGCATAAAATGTATTGAGAAGGTATCAAAATAGATATCAATGCAGAGTAGGATTCATTTTAGTTCAATATCGTCTACACCAGTGTAGTGGTTGCCAACCAGTGGATCGGGGACCACTGGTGGTCTGCGAGAAAATTTTGGTGGTCCACAGAGAAATGTCACCCCCAAAGCATCCCCCAAAGCAATTAATCCAGGCTGCGTGGAAACACAAGACTGCACTGCCCACGTGGCCCACGGGAACACAAGGCTTGCGTCGCTTGCATTGCAAACAACACAAGGTAGTGAGGGGAGGGGGGAAAGGGCAGGGGGGAAACTTGCCCCACTCTTCCTACGCGCCTGTCCTGGCCACTGGGCTGCTTCTTTCCGCTTCTTTCTTCTTCTGTTTTCAGCTTCACGCAAGGAAAGCAGCAAAAGTCTTTGATTCTCTCCCCCAAACTCCACCAGAAATGAGGCTTTGAGACCCTGCAAGGCATCCTGCTCCAAGAGGCTGCACTGGCAAAGATTTATTTGTGATGGAGCTTGGGAGAGAGAAAGAAAGACTTCTGCTGCTTCTGCTACTTCCCTTGCATGAAGCCAAAAGTCTCTCTCTCTCTCTCTTTCTTTCCCCCTGAGCATGAAGCTAGAGACGGAATCCTGTGATCCCAAATAAAGAATGATCGATTGGTAGGAAAACGGGATGGCGAATTTTCCTGCAGACCTTTCTTTGGATTTTACCAGGGTCTCTGGTCTGCGCGATTTAAAATTAAAAAGAGCCTTGGTGCAGGCTGTTAAATGCCTAGCACTTAAGTTCCAGCTGCCTGCAATAAGTGCAGGCTTGAATCCCACCAGGCTCAAGGTTGACTCAGCCTTCCATCCTCTCGGGGTAGGTAAATTGAGGACCCAAGATCGTTGGGGGCAATAAGCTGACTTTGTAAAAATGCCACTTAGTAATAAGCAGGCATATACAATGGAAGGAAGGCTATTGCTGAGCACATTGGGTTGTATCCCAAAAATTGTAAGCCGCCCTGAGTCTCCGGAGAAGGGCGGCATATAAATGTAATAAAAAAATAAAAAAAAATTGTGAGTTTTGGTCCCTGAGGTCCAAAAGGTTGGTGTCGCCTGGTCTACACTGCCAGTGTTCAGGATTATTTCACACACACACACACACACAATTTAGTGAGGCCTAAGAATAGTCAATGCGATTTTGTGGAAAGATGAAAATAGTAGCCACTGGCATCTGAAGAATGGCACATAATATCAATACATTATGACGCCATTGCACAAATGGCAGGAATTAAATGCTGTATGTCATTTGCATCAGGATAAGACTGGTGCAAAGTACCTAAATCCATCCTATTTGCATGTCTGAACTCATAGCCCAGAGTGTGTTCCATCTTGTTCTACTGCTATCAATCTTGATGTTGCTTGCATGTAACATACAGCATCCTAACATTTTCATTTCCCCATTGTCCCACTGGTTTATCAGGGTTTCAAAACAAGGAGCCAAAAGCAAAACCAGAGTGTTCGAGACACAGCACTGTTGCTTCTGAGTTACAGAGCTATGGATGCTCAACTTTTCCCTTCTTAAGATCCAAAATTAATGGATCATTAGCCAGCATTAGTCAGCAATTGTCAAGTTTTGGGGGGGAGGGGGGTAATATAATGTGATTTAGATATGGAAATATAGAGTGTGGCTTTAATGACAGTACCATCATTCTTGCTATTTCTTTAAGGCTAAAAGAAAAAATACCTCTTCACTATTTACTAGTTTTCCTGCCCATGAATATAAAGGACAATCGTACCATTTTACTAAAATGCAGCCAGAGAAGCATGCAGCAGGTTAAAATAGGAAGGAAATCATAAAAAATAAAGCTGCCAAGCAGTGAGGTAATAAAGCAATAAACCACCAAAACCCTGCAGTCTTAAGTCAGTTGTTCCAAAAATGATGAAATGTTTTGTTTTGTTTTCTGTTCACATATTTGTGTTTTTCTTCCACAGTGGCACTTGGCCAGATTGGGAATTTCTTAGCTTATACTGCAGTTCCTACTGTTCTTGTGACCCCACTTGGCGCACTTGGAGTCCCATTCGGGTAAGGATTTTTCTTATTCTACCTTTTTTCCCTTTCTTCAAATCAGGCTATCCATCTGAGTAACTACTGTATCTTCTACATAACTATGTTAATTTTTGTTTTTGCAATTATTATTATTTTTTACTAGTAGTGCCAAAAGTATTTATTTTTTTGTCTGTTCTAGTAATTTGCATTTAAAATGACCTATTTTTCCCCTTATCTTCCCCTTTGAACCTTAATTTAAAGAAAATATATTAGTTGTTTTTTAGATTTCTTTCTGTCCTCTGAAAGGTGCAGATGCTTTTATTTATCTATTTTGCAAAGAAAGCCATTTTCAAAGGTTTACTGTGAACATACTTATGTTTACATGCCCAAATACTGAAATGTAAAATGTGTAAACCTCTCAACTACTCAGATAAAATGTCGTTTGATTCTCAGAGATCCTGGCTAAATCAGTTCCATCCTCTGAATTTTTCAATTAGTTAACTGACTCTCTTGGTGTTACTTCATGCTGTGGAATTGTATCAAGGGCTAAAAACTGATTCAATCCCCAGCAAGTTACAGAAAGAAGACAGCATGATACTTCTAGGACTGTGCCTCAGATAGCTATCCTTTTTCAAATAAATATTTAAGTTAATGTCCAGATATTATATTCCTTTTGGACATTTTGGCCATAAATGGCACTGTCCTCTTTCTATCCAAAGAATCATGAAGTGACTCTCAAGGTGAAAAATTGAAGGCATATGGTATCTTTAAAAAGGTTTTACATCTCTGGCGCTGTGCAATCATGTTGGATCTGTTAAGAAAATATATCCTGTATCAGCAGCTGCAAGAAATGTTCTGGTACTTCAAAAATTGCCACATGTAATTTGCAGGAGAAATCCAGTCAGTATTTTTCATTGATACAAAATGCGTCAGGGAAGCACTCCTTTCCTATCTTGCATTCCCACTTGCCAGACCAAACTCAAGTGCTGAAATATATCCACATTGCTAGCTGGGGAATTTGGAGAGAAGTTCACACCTTAAAATTGCTAAAGCTGAGAAACTCTAGTTTAAACCAATAAAGAAAACTATCTCCCGAAGCAAAGACTGTTGAATAATTTCTTACCTTCAGCAGGGACATCCACAAGAGTAATCAAACTGTGAAGAAAATGACCATAACTAAATGATCTATCTTTATGTGCATCATGAAAAAAAGGTTAGAATTTCCATCACATAGTTGCCACTTTGATTTTTGGAACTCCCCTTTGTTGAGAGTCTGCTTTACAACAGAGAACTCCTGATTCAATTTTTCTTTTTGACCCTCTCTTTCTAAGGTCCATTTTAGCTTCCTATCTACTGAAAGAAAAACTGAACATTTTGGGGAAACTGGGCTGCCTCCTGAGTTGCGCAGGTTCTGTGGTTCTCATCATTCATTCTCCAAAGTCTGAAAGTGTCACCACTCAGGCTGAGCTTGAAGAAAAGCTTACAAATCCAGGTACTTAATTCTTTTGGTTAACCATGTTGACAAGGAAATCTGAGTCACAAGACAAAAATGAAAAAAGGTGTAAGTTGCTCCAACATACTGTATAATGTTGGCTTACTTTGTACTTTGTAGAAGTTGCTGAACAACTTTTTGTTGTCAAAGGAGTGCATCATTTTTCCTCCTCTTTGATTTTTAATTATGAAGCTCATTTGCTCCACAGTCCTAAGCATAACTACCTTTTTTTTACTACCAAATAAATTAGATTTGCAAGTTTTCCCATAGGTACAGTATAAGGCAAGAATAACAAAAAATAAAAAAATGAAATTTAAAGAAAAAATTACTTAAGCTTAAAATAAGCTTGTTTTCCTATCTGGTAAAGATTTTTATGTAATCCATTAAATAATAAAGATTGAATTAGTTGTACTTCTGTATAATTTCAGTCAATGGAATTTAAGCAGTTTTATTACTTGGGGTTACAAATAAGTACTATAAATGTATAAATTCAACTGAGGAAGGCTGGAAATTAAAATAATAAATAATGGTTTTGGATGTAAACTTATTGTTAGAACTCATAGAATAAAGGAGAATGTATTTTCTTGTAATTATTTCAGTGTACTTTATACACAGAAGGAATCAGTCCACTGGTCTCTTCCAATTGTGTTTGGGATTATAGCATCCCAGATTCTTAGACAAACACCATGACAGCTGTAAAATCTGGAAATTGTACCTCCAAATTGAGGAACATCTAAATACAACATAGTTGATTCAGTGGTGAGCAAATCATTGACTGCTTCCAAGAGTAGGTATGATTAATAAGCTGTTTGTGATTATCATAAAATGATAATGCAAACTATGGACTATAGTTTTGTCTCTCTGAAGAAATTAAAAAATAAAGTGATGGTCTTATGGTTTCAGACAATTTCCAGATAAAGGAAGAGTGAGATGACTATCTGGCCCATGATAAATAACATGGAAGATAATTTAAATATGCTCTGCAGTATTTAGTTTACATATAAACAAAGATATGCATTTCAAAAGAACAATTTTCTGAATCAAAAGCATAATTTGCCATGATAAATTAAATAACAGACTATCGAAACCAGGAGCACAATTTAGGATTACATACCAGGATTTGATTCAGAGGGAAAACAAGAACTTAATAAGAAAAGGAATGAGCATTTGCAGTAAAACTCACAATACTTCCAAATGTAGTCTTTCCAAACTCAATCCTTTCCAAATGTGTTAGTGTATAGTTCAGTAAATTGGCATGTCAGCTGAAAGATAAAGGGCATTTCACTCTAAAAACCATTAAGATAGATAGAATTCTTTATTGTCCAGGTGTGATCAGACACACAAGAAATTTGTCTCCAGTGCATAAGCTCTCAGTGTAATACAAGCAACAAGTGATAAAACATGATCATAATCATAAAATACAATAATCATAACATATTAACACTCAGTGATAGTTATAGGATACTAAATAATCAACATAAATCATAATAGGATACTAAATAAAAGCAATCAACATAAATCATGAGATACAAACAACAAACTTACGGCCATAAGAATCTAAGGTAATAGGAAAGATGAGAAGGATAATAGTAATAGTAAAACATCCCTACTAAGTGGTTGATGATGAAGTTTATTACAAAATACAATTTGGAAAGTTATCTAGATCAGTGGTCGCCAATTGGTGGGCTGTGGCCCACTGGTAGTCTGTGAGAAAATTTTGGGTCCACCCCAAAAATGTCCCCCGCAAAGCACACACACCCAAAGCTGTTAATCCAGGCTGCGCGGGACCGTAAGGCTGCGCCACTCACCTGGCCCACCCACTCGCTGGCCTCCACCCTTCGGCCAAGTGCAAACCTGCAAAAAGCAGTGCAGCCCTCGCCAGCCAGGACAAGGTAATGGTGCTGTTGCAGCAAGAGAGGGGTGGCGGCCCAGGTGGGCTAAAGCATCGATGGAGATGGCCAGAAGGTGCAGGAACCTGTTTGTGCAGGCAAGAGCTCGAGCTTTTCTGGGCTCAACACCACACAGGGTGTGTGGTGCTCAGCCTCCACACAGGGAGGGACCCTTCTCTGCTTGGAAGTGGCAGGAGAAACCTGAAGCTTAGCCTCGGGGAGTCCTCTTGTCTGGAGGCCGAAGGGGGAGTGAAGGGGGTGTTATTAGGAGCCTGTCTTCCTCAGTGCTTTTTTGGTCTGGGCATCTGACTTTCACTGCCAGCTTGTTGCGGGACCGACAGGAACTCCGGGTTGGGTTGAGCTGAGCGCCTTGGAAGCCCCATAGTTTGCTTGGTCACTGTTTCTGCAGGCAAGAGATTGAGCTTTTCTGGGCTCGACACACACACACACCCCTTCGGCCTCCACACAAGAGGACTCCCCGAGAGACTTCGGAGTGCGTCTTCTGACCCTCTGGCGCTCGCCCACAACTCTCCGCGCTCCCCCAGGCTGAGTCTCTGCTGCCCCCCCCCATGGCCCCAGCCATTGCTGCTGGGGAAAGGCACAGGAAAAGAAAGCAAGCAGAAACATAGCTCTTGCTGGGGCGAAAGAGCAGAGATCAGGGAAGGCACAGGCAACAGAAAGTGGTGCTTTTCAAAGGCGGTAGTTTGCATCTTCTGCTGCCTGTGCCTTCCTCGATCTCCAGTGTTTCACCCCAGTGCGAGTTATGTTTCTGCTTGCTTTTCCTGTGCCTTCCCGGGCAGCAATGGCTGGGGCCGTGGGGAGGACAGCTGAGCAGAGCGCTGAGAGGGACAAGAAAACTGATGACAACGACCCATTCCGGGATCTCTGAACTGGATGGTGAGCACAGACTTGCCCACTCCACCCCTTCCCACCACCACCAGCCAGTACTTTTCCTGCCCCAGGCCATCCCTACAGCTTGCAGCCATCGAGGAAAAGGCCAGACAAGGACATTCCAGCCATCTCCATCGCTGCTTCAGACCACCTGTGCCGCCAGCCCCCTCTTGCTGCAGTAGCACCATTACTTTGTCCTGGCCGGCGAGGGCAGTGCTGCTTTTTGCATGTTGCACCACCCGCAAATTTGCACATTATAAGTGCCAGCCCCTACGGCGGAGATTTCTAACCCCACCACGGGCAGGTTCCATATTCCAGAGCCACCGTCAGTCAAAATTCATATTAATGATCCACGGGATTTGAAATTATGAGTTTGGTGGTCTGAGGTCCAAAAGGTTGGTGACCCCTGATCTAGTTAAAGCCAGTGTGAGTTAATGTCACTATATAAACAATGTGCAGTATGGATCATTGTGATTTCTAGCATTTTGGATATGTATCATATAAATACAATTGTTTTCAAGCAGTATAATTTAGTTGAACTTAATTATGCTATTATATTCTCTTTGTTTTTCAGTATTCGTGGGTTACCTCTGTGTTGTGCTTCTCATGCTGCTTCTACTTATCTTTTGGATTGCACCAGCCCATGGACCCACTAACATTATGGTTTACATCAGTATTTGCTCATTGTTAGGAAGTTTCACCGTGCCTAGTACAAAAGGAATTGGACTGGCTGCTCAAGATATCTTTCACAATAATCCATCAAGTCAAAGAGCATTATATCTTTGTTTGGTTCTGTTAGCAGTATTGGGGTGTAGTATAATAATTCAGTTTAGGTACATCAATAAGGCACTAGAATGTTTTGATTCCTCAGTGTTTGGTGCCATCTATTATGTAGTATTCACCACTCTTGTCTTGCTGGCCTCAGCCATTTTGTTCAGAGAATGGAGTAATGTTGGAGTTGTTGACTTCTTGGGGATGGCTTGTGGGTTCACCACTGTATCTATTGGAATTGTTCTTATACAAGTCTTCAAAGAATTCAATTTCAATATTGGTGATTTGAATAAGCCTAATATGAAGACCGATTAAATTCTTAATGTTCAAATGAATTGGGTAATCCAGAGAATGATAGTGTCTTCAATTTTTAGGCCACAGAAATGATAGCCTTTAATTTCTAAACTTTGAAAATAACATCGCCTTTCATTCCTTGCTGGAATATGTGAAATGAATTAGTGTTCTTAATTCAATTTCTTAGGACTATTGTCATGCTTTATATCTTATGGTATCAAATGATTTTATAAACCTCATAGCAAATAGGATAAGAATTGCATCACCACAGAAGCTGATGTATTTCTTTATCCTTAAAGATTATCGATGTGTGTAGGATTGAATTATTTTGGTCTATGAAGAACCAGGAATCTTTTCAAATGGTTACCCAGAATCTTCTGGTTGTGTGAATCAACTGTCAACATTTGTGTATACAATTGAGCAGATGCCATGAGTGATCAATAGCCCTTTTTAAAAATGTAGATACACTTCCAAGATACTAGATTGGGTCTTCTTTCTATTTACCTTCACAGTTATGATTCAGCTTTCAGTATTCTTCCAGGTATATTTGAAGATTCCACAATGGTTGCTACAGACTGTGTGTTGATATGGTTTGTTCTTTCTCTACCTTTGTAATTTGGACCGATGACATAGAATTCATAATTATGTCCAAAACTAGAGCAGTGTGTTTATATCTTAACATATGTTCTCTCTCATACCAGCTCACAAAGTTGCTCACAAATCTAAGTAAATGCAGCACTTAGTTGACAGCTATGCCTCTTGTTCACATGAATCACTTAATGTATGTCAACACATTATATTAATTCAGGAGCTTTTATTTCATATAAAACAATGTGAGGAATGCGTTAGATCATAACTACTTTCTACCATTTTTGGTAGATCATTTGTAAACAGCTGGAAACTACTTCAGTGCCTTTTCTATTCTGATAAGATCACTTTCATGGGACGGTTCATGTTCTCTAATATTTGGGTGTCTTCATGCTTATCAATCTTAACAAAGCAGAGACACTAATACAATATTTGAATTATTATGGGGTAACTTCTATGCACTTCCAACTGGCATTTGTTTAGAACAAAAGTATTCTATTATAGTAGTATTCAATTATGTTCCCTAGAAAGTTTTCCCTAACAAATTCCAGTAAACTATTGCGTAGCATCTTTTGTCAGCTTTTGAACTGGCACTTTTAGAGGCATTATAAAGGAATTTGTAAAAGGAAAGAAAAATGTTGTTCGGTTAAGGGAAAAATAAGTGATTCTTCAGCAGGGCCTGGAAATTGTTGTCACTCACTAGAAACAACAGAGAAAAACAATGGGGCTTCTGTTTCCACAATACCAGTGTTTTTCAATCTTGGCAACCTTAAAAAGTGTGAACTTCAACTCCCAGAATTCTGGAAGTTGAAGCCCACATGTTTTAAAGTTGTACCAAGTATAAAAACCTCAGTAAAAGAACATTTTCTGATTCAGAAACTAAGGGTTGTACTTTTCCTAGGTAATTTGTTAAGATTTGATTCAATAGATATGAGTGTGTTTGCAGGTTCTTATTATGACTTGAATTAACAATATGTCTGTCATAGAAATAGCAGTTTCGTGTCAGTGTCAAAGAAATACTGTATAAATAGGTACATGAATACTTTGCTAGACCAGGTTTCATTTATTATTCTGTATGTCATTTTGTTGAACTTGTAAGCTTGCATTACTTTTTAAAATCACTACATTTGAAACTTCTGAACTAAGGAGACACTTGACTCAAAAATATTTGTGAAGGGAACGAGAAACAAATCATGTGCCCAGTACAAACTCTGCCCTTATATACTTTGTGATGTCATGATGCAAGTACAAATATGACACTTGTGTCATTATGTTGTGAAACATTTTATTGTTTTGGCATCATCAAAATTAGGAACAGACTCCAACTAAAGTCATAGGTGTCAATCTGCACCTTCAAGCATACTTTATCTTTACAAGTAGTTTCTGACAATAACATTATTTGCAGTGCAGCCACAAGGTTGTACAAAATTACTATTTTTCTCAATGAATATAAGCAATCAGTGTAGAAATCTTATGATTCCTTTTAAATTCTGAAAATTGCAAATTGGAGATGACTTTCCAAAATAATATAGTTTACTAGACACACCTTTTGCACATTAGGGATAAAGACTTTGACTCTACGTATGTACGGTATGTATTTTAAAATGATTAAAACCCATTCTAATAGCTAGTTGAACACTTACAACATTAAATATCTGAGAATGCATTATGGGTGCAGCCTGAATGGGGCTTCTCACTCCCTATAATGGACACCATGGGAAGGAAAATGTGCATCAGAATGTAGCCGGTCATAAAACATCAATTTAACAAAGAGCAACAGGGAACTCATTCCATTTACCACACTGTGTTCCTACTAGTCAAGCTGACTTTTATGGTTTTTATAGATGGGTAGACATACTTTAGAACAAAGCATTGGCCTATAATCACAGACCCTTTTTTATTTTCTGAGAATACCTGTGAGGCTATGTATTGGACTCAAAGAAATTTCTTTGGAAATAAATCATGTTGAAGTCTAGCTTTCTTTTAAAAAGAAAACACACACATATAGTCTGATGGGGCAAAGAGCCCACTAAATACCAAGGTAGGAGTCCATAGATTGGCTTCTTCCCCCCATCGGAATGATTTAGACATCAAGTCATGTTTGAACTGGACAGATCCCATTCACGCTGTACATACATGGGGTAGAGGAAAAGCATGCTATAACTTAAACAAAATGGCATTTAAAAAATAACTTCTGAAGTAACCTTTAATCAACTTTTAATGTGAAAACACTGGTTTGGCTTGTTTATTTATTCATTTATTTAAGAAACATCCACTTCTTCCAAATTGTTTTAGGTAGCTTATAAGGCAGCCATTATTTCTAAAAGTGAATGGATGGATAAAAAACTTCCTGCAATGTGTAGCATGTACAGAGAGGTTAGAAGAAACACATTAATACGGAGGAGATAAAAATGTTTGAGTCTCTCCAATTACTTGAAGAGAGTTTTGCTTGAGCTGTGATCCATTCACTAGGTATCATGCGTATCAAAGAAAATTCTGAATGCTTATAGCATTTTGCTCTAACAAGTTGGTACGGGCTTTTAGCTCCTGTGGTTAATCAGTATTCATATTCATAATCAGTATTAAAACTTTTTCCAATGTTACTTTTTAAACAAAATACTGTATGCTTGACAGTCACATTTTATTTTAGCTTTTCAATTTGGGTGATTTCAGTTTTGTTTTCTTTAACATATTTAGGTACATGGTTTGACTTTTCTAGAAATTATCACAAATTATACCTTATTATTTATGCCATTTTTCCCTCTGTGAAGAAATAGCTATCCTAGCGTACTGTATTAATGCACATTTAAAATTGTATACACTTTTAAAATCTTTCAGCTGTTCTTTATGGATTGAGGCATTTACTAGGACATCTTGACTGGGATAACTAATATTTGTTTAGAATGTTAAAAAGGATGTTACTATCCTTCAAATAAAGCTTCAGGGCAAATACGTAATTTTAAGCAGTGTTACAATTTAGAAATATTTGGTTTACATATATATATAACATGAAAGAGTAGAATCTTGTTCTGACAAATTAAAATGTTTTAGAAAAACCAAGCTATTATGTACAACCTACCGGTATTACAAAATCTTGATCTAAAATGATTAAACTACAAGACGACACCTACCAGCCGCCAACAATTAATTGAGAATCAATTGACACTAACACATTGCACTAAACCTTTGGCTTTGGGTTCATTTGCATGAACTAGTCATCATAGCTTATACAATAAACTATGGTGAAGCAAACTGTGGGTATATGCCCTCTGCCATCCAAATTTCTTTGTGCTGCTATTACTCTTCAGTAAGGCATTATCGATAGAGAAAACTTTTTGATAAGGGTAACATACATAATCTTGGTTTTGAGTTTGATGCCTTTTAAGTTGAGACAGCCTTTTAAGCTAGATTTTCCAGAAAGTTGTAATGTATATATTGGCATTCCGTGTAGCTTCTAACTTTTTAAATGATACATATAGAAATACTTATTTTTGCTACTTATTTTAACAAATAATATTATTTTTCTCCCTTTTAAGTTTCTCTCTAGAATAGTCATCAATAACGATGATGTTAGCACTGGACCTTACTTCCATTTCCTGATTTTTTTAAATGCATCTTTTTTTGTTAATATTTTACTGTGTTTTTTTTAAGATGCAGTGATTAAATTATTATAATTCTAGGTATGGTATGCCATACTGGGCAATAAATGTGCTGGTATCTCTTGAACTTTGGTCTTCCTTAAACCTCAACATATTCTTACTAGGATATTACTTGATTCATATACACTGGCTACATTGATCACATTCATCCATAGCAAACCATGCTTGCATCCATAGCAAACCATGTGAGTCTGGCTTATACATAATACTACACAAATTCAGGCAGAAAGAACTAAAGAATTAAAAAGGCACATTCCCTCCAGTCAGAATAGAATAGAATAGAATAGAATAGAATAGAATAGAATAGAATAGAATAGAATTCTTTATTGGCCAAGTGTGATTGGACACACAAGGAATTTGTCTTTGGTGCATATGCTTTCAGTGTACATAAAAAGAAAAGATACATTTGTCGAGAATCAAGGTACAACATTTAATGATAGTCATACAGTACAAATAAACAATCAAAAGACTTCTGCATTATAATTTGTAGGTGGGTTGATGATAGAATTAAAACTTAAAGGAATTCTAACTCATGTTTATTAACATGTTTTAAATGAGCTGTGTGGGAAGCACACTACAACCAAGTGCAACCTTAAAGCATTTCATTATAACGTATAATGATTTACCAAAGACTCTTTAATTCTCTTGAGTAGCATGTTCCAGAGTTTATGTATGTAACACGTGATATAGTTCTATATAAACACTTAGGCTCCCATAGTCAAATTGTATATTTCATTGAATTCTGAAGTGACCAGAAACTAGCATAACCTATACATGGATATAAAAGATTTTTTCTGCCAATTTGAATATATTGATTATTCAAATCAATGTTCACTCATATTGAAATATGCATAAAAGTGCTATGTTTAACTCTACTATATAGAGCCTGTGTTCACTTGAAAACAATTTTGTAAGTTTATAAATTTGTTTACTTAAGAATTCATTGAAACATAATTTACTGGTGGGTGGAATGGGGCTAAATTTTTGCAGAATTCATAAACTTTATAAAGACTAGAAATTCATGCTAACTCCCTTCAGGATAAGAAACAGAATTGTGAACCAAAGAAATTTAAAAGCATGAGGAAAAAAAACAAGCTATATGAACTTTATACCAACACCATCCATTATATTTGTACCTTTCAACCCTTACAGATAACGGATAATCAGAGTTGGAAGGTACCTTGTAGGTCATCTAGTCCAACCCGCCGCCCAAGTGGGACACCATTTCTGACAAATGGCAGTCCAATCTCTTCTTGAAAGCGTCCAGGGATGAAGTTCCCACAACTTCCGAGGGCAAGCTGTTCCATTGGTTGATTGTTCTCACTGTCAGAAAGTTTCTCCTTATTTCCAGGTTAAATCTCTCCTTGTTCAGCTTCCATCCATTATTCCTTGTCTGGCCTACAGGCGCTTTAGAAAATAGCTTGACCCCTTCCTCCCTGTGGCAGCCCCTCATATATTGGAAGACTGCTATCATGTCTCCCCTGGTCCTTCACTAGACTAGCCAAGCCCAGTTCCTGTAACCGTTCTTCATATGCTTTAGTCTCCAATCCCCTAATCCAGAATTCCAGAAAATGTTGCATTGATCATGTTCACACATTGTTTCATACATTAAATTTGCTCTTTGAATTTCTCTCTCCTCTCTCTTTTTGAGGATTTTATCAGTTCAACTAACTTAAATTTCTCAATCCTTTTCTTCCTTTCAACCCATTCACTCTTCCTGTATATATATTTTTTCTACAATTCAGTCCTTATTCATTCTATCTACATAACCAAACCATCTCAAAATAGTTCTTTTGTGTTTCATTCATCTTGATTAAACACCATCCTTTCTTGACCACCTTTTTCTTTTTTAACACATCCTTCTTACATTACTATTGTACTATCTATTTCCTAATATATCAAACTTTCACTTCAATATGACAAAGTGGGAGAACTGAACATTTATATACCACCATATTTATCTCTTTCAATAAATATTCCTCATAACAAAATGTCTACTACTGTTCTATCAGCATTTGCAGTCTAAAAATGTTTCCATTTCTCACATTTTCTACCAATGTATCTAAATTCATCACTTAGTTTTTCATCATTTATGTATAAATGTTCACCTCCTTTTTGCGGTCAAATTACCTTTATTACTATTTGATATATTAATTTTTATATCTATATGTCATTGTTTCACACAATCTAAAATTCATTGCAAAACTTTCAAGTTCTCAGCCAACTGCATTGGACTATCTGCTTACAAAAGTACATTTATATTAATTCCCATTGATGTACTATAGCTTCACTACAAATGATTCTACCACAAAAATATTAAGCAATCAAGTGATGTAGTTTCTGTTTTATTCCTTAATCAGTAATTAAACACTTGGTAAACATTAGAGTTATTCTTATGCATGGTTGCCTTTTATCGTCTACAGTATTCTGTCACATTCAACGATTAACTTTCAAATTATTATTTTTTAAATATGAACTAAAGATTCATACTTTCATTAACATCCACAATAATTTTTGTGAGACAAATTAATACTTTCCGATATATATATATATATATATATATATATATATATATATACACATATACATACATACATACATACATACAGAGAGAGAGAGAGAGAGAGATTTACACCTTCACCTCTGTATGCGTTGTTTAAGAGTTACCATGAATGAGGCAGGAACCTGCATTACTCCAACCAAATAAAACAGTATATAAACTCAGAGCAGGTATATTCGAGGCTCAAGGTAGAGCAACAAAAGGCCCATTAATCTGAAAGCGCAGGATGAAATGCTTAATATGGAAACATTTGCTTCATTCTTTTGTTATGCATTATTTATTATATGCTGCTTCTCAGAAGGACCATACGAATCTTACATCCCTTTCTTAGTAAGATGAAAATTACATAGCAATATCACAAAAGGACAACTCTTAATAAAATTACAAAGAAAATGGTGGCCACCAAGGAATGACAAAAAACACAATCTAGAATGGAGGCCTCCACTTCGTACTAGCTGCCCTCTCAAGTTTTTACAACTTCCTTCAAAATCACTTAGATGGAGGCTAGCTTGCTCTCAGGAGGTAATCCTTTCCAAATTAGGAGCTGCAACTGAGAAAAATCAATTATTTGAATCCTGTAGATGATAGTCCTTAAGAGAAGAAACCTTCTATTTTACTTGAATTTATTGGATGAACAGAAGCTAGGTGGTCCTGAAGATATCTAAGTCCTGAGCCATTAAGTACTTTACATTGCAAATATCATTTTGAATTGCACTTTGAAACTAGGTGGCAGCCAATGCAGCTCTCAAACTAGAAGCATAATTTGAAACAACTCCAGCACTTTCATAGCAGAATACAAGTAACTGTATTCTGAACTAGCTTAAACTCCTGAACAGTCTTCCAGGGCAACTCCATGAAGACCTAATTGTAATAATCCAAATAGGGTATGTAAAACGTGAGTCACAATAAACAGAATTTCACATTCCAAGAACGGTTATAGTTAGCAAATTAATTATGACCTGTCTGCAGTAATTAATTATGACCTGTCTGCAGTAAAGCAACTAATTCATCAGAATCAAGTCCTTGCAGTTTTTGCTATTATCACAATGTGTGGCTAAGTTGCTGTAACAATTGATGATATAAGCATCAGCTTTACTCCACTAAGACAGCCTATCTTCATTCAGGTCTATTAGTCCTCTTTTCTCCTTAGTTTCATAGGAATTCAACATACTTTTTTTCCCTTTCATTGTTAATTCATGGTCTTTATCATTTACTTCTTTTACATCCCAAGTTCCAATCTTCTACATACCACATTTATATTCCATTGGAAATGATTCAAGAAATGACATTAGTAAATAGTGCTCCACTGATGTAGAGCTACTCCAGAGTTATTTATTTTGCAAGATTTCTATACCATCTCCACTGACAGACCCTTAAACAAGATACAGGCTGCAATGAGAAACACATTGAAATAGTCTTCAGTTGTTAATTCTTTGACAAGAATTAAAATTAACACAATTAGCACAATTGTTCCCAAAATGCCTCTTGACTCTCACTAGCCTAAATACCTTTTCCAAAAACTGCTTTGGTTGCTGATTGTGTGGATGTGAAAGAGAAAATTATTTTATTTCGTATACAGTGAAACAACTTTAATGAATCAATTTGAGGTAGGTGCCAATTATTCAAGAATTTCTACTGAATCAATGCAGCACAGCAACATTTGTATAAATAATGCAAACTGATGAAAAGTATGCTACTTGTGTGATTTTATTAATCAAAATAAATTGAAGAAATTTGTTAAGCTGTAATGTACTCTAATGTTCAGGTAAAAAGTTTGGTAAAATGGGATTTCACTGGATATGACATTGTTTGATAATAGTAATAGCCTGCTTTAATCCTGAATATAATTCTATTGAAAATGAAATAAAGATGAAAGATGCAAAGTTTATATTAAAATGAAAAAGGATGGGCTACTTTAACATTTTTAAAGCAGACTTTAAATATGGCAGAGATGTTTGAAAAGTCAAATTTACATATGCTGTTAATCTGTATCTCTCACCACGGTTGGGAGTGTTTAAATCCCTGCTTGAGAAGAACATTTTAATCCTTTGGAGTATAAATTGAATACTGTATAAATTATTAGGGGAAAATAATTTTAATAATCATGGATATTTTTCAGAAACACTAATTAGGAAATTTAACTCAATGACATGCCAACCCCATGAATAATTGCCTAACCATTAGCTTAATATTATTTTAGCAGCATTTATTAAAAATTTACCAATGTTTTCCACCCAATTTGTAACAGGAAATTATGACCACTTGGCTTTTGGGTACATGTATTTGTATAGTGTGTGAATTTGCAAACATGTAGTTGTTAAAATGTATATCCATTTACATGTAAATTACTCGTACACATCTTCTAAAAGGTTTATAAAACTAAAGATATCTGCAGAAGTTAATTTGTTTTTAAAAGATGTATTTGCTTTTGGGAAAACAGTTTTTATGTGGAGTACAATAGCTAGAAGACTAATTTGATCCTTCTTTTACATGTTGTGTAACGTTAAGGATGAGGTAGTGATGCTACAACATACTTTAATATGTGGACGCAAATAGTGGAATAGATGGGGACATGTGAATGTTATAGGCTTACTGCTTAAATGCCATTGTGTTGCAATATAGTTAGAACAAATTTAAAAAGAACTATTTTATTAGTTTCCAAAATAATGTGTATATGGATTTGTTAAATGTAATTTTAGCTTTGCTTTAAAAAATCGATATAGGAATGTTGTATTTGCCCTTTACACTAGCATATTAGCAAAGATTTCTGACAATCTTATTTATTAATCTGTAATGTTTTAAAATAAAAGAAGACATTTCTAACTTGACTATTTGACTTTTTTTTACTTTGGCCTGTGAGAATCAAGGATATAGCTTATTGATCTATTAGATTCAATAAGTCCTATGGATGATAGCAGGCCCCAGAGGAAAGAGACATGAACCAAAGTTTTCAGCTAGGATGGTTTCAAAATATACTAGAGCTATTTGTAATCCTGCTGAGCCGTTGCTAACTGTGAAAACATATTTTTGCAAAGTATGCACTTGGATGGATAAGTTTAGAACAAGGAAAGTGTTGGAAATGAGGAGCTGAAAGTAATGTCCACAGCTGTTTAAGGAAAGTGACAGTGAAGTTGTGAAGCATGTATGTGGTTAGAAGAAAAATATAAAGGAGAGGATTGGAGATCAGCTTGGGGCCCTTTGATTTATGGCAGTCCTTGGAGGACCTGCTATATGTCATTGAAGCCCATTGCAATGGCTTTTTAATGTAAGTGTATTACTGCTATTATATCTTTTGTATCTATTCATTTCTTATGTTCCAAATAATTAGAAACAATAAACCTCTGATCTTAAAGTAAGAATTTTTGTTTGTGTTGCTGTCTGTTTCCTATTGATATTTTTTATAACAGGCCTATTTGGCTGATGAGAAATCCTATGTAGAGAAACTAACAAACATTCCTTTATTTCCTTCATAGAATTTAACATTGTAATAGCACAATACATGTCATCTTAATTCAGAGTCTCTGTAAGAAGAGAATTCAGTGATTTATTTTGGTTGGGTATCATTCTGAATCAGAACACAAGAAGTGAAACATCCACAGGTAGTCCTCAACTTACGCCTACAATTGAGCCCAAAATTTATGTTGCTAAGTGAGAAATTTGTTAAGTGAATTTTCTCAGACTTTTCTCACCTCATTTCTTAATTGAATCACTACAGTTCTTAAATTAGTAACATGGTTGTTAAGTGAATCTGGTTTCCCCATTGACTTTGCTTGTCAGGAGATCACAAAAGGAGGTAACATGACTCAGGGACACTGCAACCATCGTAAATGGAAGTCAGTTGACAATCATCCAAATGTAAATCCCATGACCATTTATTTATTTATTTATTTTATTTTATTTTTTTTGGACTTGTATGCTGCCCCATCTCCAAAGACTCGGGGCGGCGCACAACTAAAAACAACAACAATAAATACTTAAAAAGAAATTAAACTACTTTCACAAGCCCAAAAATACAAAAACTAAAATTTACAGTGGTTAAAATAATTAAGAAACCCATCCCCCACCCCAAGGAGGGGTCACAGCCCGGATTGGTCGAACAACCAGGTCTTCAAATCATGGCGGAAGGTGCGGAGGTCAGGGGCCAGGTGGAGCCCCAGGGGCAGTTGGTTCCAGAGGTCAGGGGCCGCAACAGAATAGGCTCGTCGCCGGGGACCGCCAGCCGACATTGGCTTGCCGACGGGACCCCAAGGAGTCCTTGCCTATGTGCTCGTACAGGGCGGTTGGCACTCGATATCAGCAGAAGATGCTCCCTTAAATATTGAGGACCCATGTCGTGAAGGACTTTGTATGTTAAAACCAGAACCTTGAATCTCACCCGGAGTGCAACCGGCAACCAATGCAGGCAGCGCAGGAGGGGGGTAACATGGGAGAATCGGGAAACTCCCATCACTACCGCGCCGCTGCATTTTGCACCAGTTGCAATCTCCGGATGGTATGCAAGGGCAGTCCTAAATAGAGAGCGTTGCAGTAGTCGAGTCTAGAGGTAACAAGGGCGTGAGTGACTGTGCGCAGGGCATCTCGGTCCAGAAATGGGCGAAGCTGACGAACAAGGCGGAGCTGGGCATGGGGATGCTGCAAAGGTTGTAAGTGTGAAAAATGGTCATAAGTCATTTTTTTCAGTGCCATTATAACTTGAATGAACTGTTGTAAGTCGAGTACTACCTGTATAGCCCTGATAATGAGCTTTCTATTGCCAGTACTGTTATTTCTAGAAATCCAATTGAATGACAGTTCATCTCGCTTGTGCACAAATATACAGACTTATTATCTGATTCCTGCATATTCTATGAAAGTCTGCCATGCTGTATAAATAAAAATTGATCTCCATTTCAATACTTTTCAAAAAAAAAGTGCATTCTTTCACCGTAAGTAGCAGTTTATGAAATCTCAACTCTCCTTCCATTTTTTTTTAGTAGAAAGATCAATAAATGATAAAGCAATTGAAATGTGAATCATAGAAACAGTTGAGTTTCCTTTTTTGTGTCTCTCTGCCCACCCAGAAAAGGAACAAAATTATAGGTACTGTTATAAATACACAAATCTTTAATACTCCATTTCAGTTCTTGAAATGGTTAGCCAAATTATTTCAAATTAAGAAATGCAAAAAATGATACTACCAATAGAAGCTAGTTTAAAAGGAATATAAGAAAACCAGCTCTAAATGATACAGTGAGTTGAATACTTCCTGTTACCTGCTTTCTTGCTGCCTGTGAAAAAACATTTTAAATAAATTCATAATTAATTAACGTTTATTTTATTATATCACACTACAGTCATAGACCCTTGGCTGTGGTGTAAACGTAAGAATAAAATATATTAGGTAAAAACTTTAAAAATGCAAAAAACAATACTTGGTTTCAGGTCCTAAAAGACTTCTGGAAAAGCTTTATTTCTGAAGGTAGATAAAATTGGGGACAAACGAATCTCCAATGGGAAGCTATTTTGGACAGTCAAACCCATTATGAAAAAATTATTTTTTGTAAATTTTGCCCTTTCCCCATAACATCCTAAAAATTGAAGATGATCAGCTGCTTCTTATGGCATGAATAAAATGGTGACTCTAGCAGGAAAAGGTGATCCTGCAGGCAATCCAGTATCCAGCCAATATAAGACGTTATTACTTACGACTTTAAATTGCAGTCAGTGCAGGACCCAAAAAGTGTTTCAATGTGGCCACTGAAAATCATCTATGAGTACTTGGAGAATGAAGCTTCAAGTGTTGTTTGAAGGCAAACCCACGTAGACTGTTTTGTAGTAATCTAATTGGGTGACATAAACCACTGTAGTGAGGTCCCAAATAGATAAAAACATACAAAAGCCCCTTCTCCTTAATGGTTAAGGCTTAACCCAAGGCCTGGGGTAGAGAATCATGTTTTTAATGCTCTTTTAAAGGCCAGTAAAATGAGGGTAAAATTTCCAAAGTGGTCCATGACATTCCTTAATAGAGAGAACCAACTCTGCCAGATCTTACATGGTGGGCAGAAACTATGGAACATGGGTGATCCCTCAAATAACTGATGCCACGATGGCACAGTGGTTACAGTGCAGCACTGCAGGCTACTTCTGCTGACTCCCAGCTGCCTGCAATTTGGCAGTTCAAATCTCAACATGTAATCAAAATTTGCTTGCCAATTGTAAATTGTGGCTGTGTATCAAGTACTTTGCAATAGCACTTCAAGATGACCAAGGCATGAATAACATAAGCAGCCTCCCAGTCCAGAAAGGATGCAGCTCCAGGAACCTAAAACACTACCACTGCTCAGTCAAGGACTTCAGGCTTGATCTCTCTCCTCCTACCAACATCAAATGGAACTGGCCATGGAGAATAGAGGAGAACCACCAATGGTCTAGATCAGAGGTTGCCAACCTTTTGGACCTCAGGGAGCACCAAACTCAAAATTTCAAATCCCGCAGACCAGAGACCCTGGAAAAATCCCAAAAAAAGTCTGCAGGAAAATTCCCCATCCCATTTTCCTACCAATCGATCATTCTTTATTTGGAATCACAGGATACCGTCTCCAGCTCCCTTCTCGGGGGAGGGGAGAGAGAGAGACTTTTGTCTTCATACAAGGAAAGTAGCAGAAGCAGCAGAAATCTTTCTTTCTTTCTCTCCCCCAAATTCCGCCAGAAATGAGTCTTTGTGAGACTTGCCACGCCAGTGCAGCCTCTTGGAGCAGGATGCCTTGCAGGGTCCCAAAGACTCATTTCTGGCGCAGTTTGGGGGAGAGAAAGAAAGACTTTTGCTGCTTTCCTTGCATGCAGCCAAAAGCAGAAGAAGAAAGAAGCGGAAAGAAGCAGCCCGGTGGCCAGGCAAGGCATGTGGGGTGAGTGGGGCAAGTTCCCCCCTCGCCCTTTCTCCTCCTCCCTCACTACCTCGTGTTGTTCGCAATGCAAGTGACACAAGCCTTGTGTTCCCACGGGCCATATGGGCGGCGCAGCCTTGTGTTCCCATGCTGCCTGGATTAATTGCTTTGGGGGTGACATTTCTCTGCAGACCACCAAAATTTTCTTGCGGACCACCAGTGATCCCCAGCCCATTGGTTGCCGACCACTGGTCTGGATAGTAACCCAATGGAATGGATATTTAATTATGATAGAAATGCCCATATATAGAAAACTATTTACTCCAAGTACAGAGGCACTTCTGCAGAAGGATGTCAAAAAGGCAAATAGAGCAGGGAAATGTGTATGTATGCATGTATGCATGTATGATTGTATGTATGTCCAGGGCTACAATTATGTGGCTGTGGCCACTATCTTTATATTCTGACGTTCCTTCTTCTGAATGCCCCTGCCTCTGCCTTATACTTTACCATTCATTGCCAGTAAGTTCAGAAGTCTTACTCTATTCATGATTTTTAAGATATATCACAATTAAATTCTTTATGCCACTATTATAAATACAACTGAAGAGTTTATTGTATCTCAGTTTTAAGAATTCCCAGGTCTCTCCTTTTTCTTCAATTTTGGGTGACTGAATTTAGAAATACTTTTTGCTACAAATAAGCACCTTAACCCCCACCCCCTTAAGATCAATGCACCTAAAGACTTAACTGGGGGGGGGGCTCTAGGAGTCCCTATTCCACAAAACACTTGTTAACACACAACCACACTATTTGGGTCACCATTTTGGAGTTAATGGAACTCTGCCTATTTTCTCCAGGAAGTATTTAATATGAACCTCTGGAACATTTGGCTAGGCAAGCAGCTCTAGTTGTGGCTTGACTGTTTCAGCCAACTGGCATACCTTCAGCCAATTTTACAATGCAATAACTTTGGCATCAACAGTTGGGGAGCAAATGCAAAACACATTGTGTTTGAGACATTGTTTACTCAAGTTAACTTAATTTCAAGATTTCCACAGCACACTGAAACATACCCTAACTACCTGGGCTGAGTTTACCTAATCCTAGGCCAAAGTATGATGTGGGCACCTTTACTATTTTGATAACCTTCAGATGGCTAACATACCTAGTACTCCTTTCTTCCCCTGTTTTTCCCATAACCTTGTGAGATTTACATGTATTGTGTCCCAATCAATTTCTTTTGCAAATATGCTATGCATTTCTAAAATGAAATTCCACTGAAAATAAACAGAATTATCTGTCAATAGCGGATACTCAACAGTCAAGGATTAGTAATAGAAAAGCCATTTAAAGCAAGCAAGTACAAGCTGAATGTTGAACGCAAACAGTCCATGCTTAATACAGGTATGATACAGGTAATTCTTGATTTACAAGTTCATTTAGTGTAACTTTGACCAAAGTTACAATGGCACTGAAAAAGTGACTTATGACCATTTTTCACACTTACAACCATTGCAGCATTCCCCAGTCATGTGATCAAAATTTGGACACTTGGTAGCTAGTTCATATTTATGACAGTTGCAGTGTCCCAGGGTCAGGTGAGCAGCTTTTGTGACCCTCTGATAAGCGAAGTCAAAGGGGAATCTAGATTCACTTAACAACCATGTTACTAATTTAACAACTGCTGTGATTCACTTACCCACCGGGGCAAAGAATGGTCATAAAACGGGGCAAAATTCACTTTAAAAATGTCTCTCTTTTGGGCTCAATTGTGGTCATAAATCGAGGACTACCTGTACTAAGCCCTGATGAGGGAGATTGAAGGCGTTATTAGGGGGCGGAAAGCAACGTTGCAATTCCGAGTTAACCCGTAGGACCTCCAGCAGGAAAAGCTGTAATCCCGGCTGCTTTTTCCGACGCTTTTTGAATATGGCAAGGTTAGTTTTCGAGCACTAACTCCAGACTTGCGTTATAAAGCAATGTTTTACACAAGGGTCAGTCTACCGTGCAAAGGTAAGCCTTCCTCAGAAGAGGATGCCTCGCATTTATCACTCTCACCTCTTTGAGGTAGAGCAGGCTGAGGGAAGAGGGCGTGGCAGACAAGGCGCACCGCGCGGTGCCGAAGGAGACGCACGCCGCTTTCGCCCACGCAGCCCTCCTTTGAGGGGAGAGGGAGCGGGCGAGAGGGCGGAGCAAACGGCACCGTGACTCTACCGGCGAGCGGGCAGCTTCCGCCAAACTATTTGTTTTGTCGCTCCGCCTTTTCCGGCCGCGGTCGGTGTGAGCAGGACGAAGCCTGGCAAGAGGCACGCGGGTTACTTGGCAGCGCCCAAGGAAGGGCGATGCGCAGTCCCGGTGCTACCTGAGGGAGAATCTCCATGGCGACGGCGCGGCTTTGGGAAGGTCCCTCGGCTTTCCCGTCCCCCGGTGGTGGTGGTGGTCGTGGCGGAGGCGGTCGCCGTCCTCCTGCGGCTGCAGCGGCCGCAGCCTCTCTCGGAGCTCGCGGGATGTGAGGGCGAGGCGCTGCCGCGGAAGGGAACTGAGCTCCCAGCAGGTGATTCCTTCTTCCTCACTTTCTTTGCGGGAAAGAGAAGTCGCATCTCGGGAAGAGGGTGTTGTGGCCGGCCAGCCGGCCGACCTGCTTGCTTCCATCGGTCCTGGAACCCCTGCTAATTGCTGCGCCTTGAGAAATGCGTGCGTAGGAGACGGCAAGGGCAGAAGTTAGAAAAGGAGCTCGGACAGGGCTGCGGGGAACCCAGACGATGGCAAGGGGCTTTTTGGGTTGTTTTTTTTTTAAAGGGAGGGCTAGTATCTTTATTCGAACTGGGCTTCCAAGTGCGAAGTTCATACGTCAAGCCTCCCTCCTCTGGAATATTAGGAGGGTAATAGTTTGGGGGTGGGAGGTTTCAATAGCTTGATGTATTGAAGCGGACTAGAGCTACCTGGCCTTGAATTTGCAAGGTCCGCTGGAACTGAATTGCAGGTTGCCTTTGTTTTTTTTGTTTTTTTACTTCCTCTTCAGAGTGTGTCATGTGGTTCTTTTTACTGTTTTGTAAATATACCGCCCTTGCCATATCAGCAACTGTTGAACTGAATTTGGTTTACAACCTACATCAGGCACCATATAAATACCATGCACAGAATAGCCCAAAACACACTCACACACACACTGCTAGAGAGAAGTTTCCCTGAAGATGGGCTCCAGCAATGAATCCAAAAGCTCTGATCCCGGTGACGGACCCAGATAGGATCCTGAATTTGGTTTAACTTTTCAAGGACCATGCATGAGATTGTGTAATTTGGGATTTAGCCATTTAAACTGCATAAAATCGTAAAGATCAAAGGACAAAAGAGCACTTAATGTTGATCTTCAAGGTTCGAAATTGTGTTAGATCTTTTTCATCAGAATTCTTGAAATAACGTGGGTTGGTGGTACCATGTATTCCAAGATAGGGCATGATTTCAATTATTTTTATCAGTTTCCTTTTATTTTACTGCTGGCAAGATACGTAGACTCTGAGATTCCTATTTAATTCATATACCAAAGCTAGGGGAAAGGATACCAAATAAGGACACCTGTTATAAGGATACCTTATTACAAGGGTCATCAACCATTTGGACCTCAGGGACCTTCAAACTCATAATTTTAAATCCCGGGGACCACTAATATGAACTTTGACTGATGGTGGCTTGCTAACATTGGTGGGAGAGAGAGAAAGAGAGAGATCTGATCTAACCTCTCTCTCCCTCTCTCTCTCTCACACACACACAAACACAGAGGCAGGGGTGGGATTCAAGTTTCTTAACAACCAGTTCTGTGGGCATGGCCTAATTTGTGGGTGTGGCTTGGCAGTCATGTGACTGGCTGGGCATGGCTTGTATGTAAATATTATAAATATTTATAATTTGATTTTTTTTATTTAAAAAAGAGCAACTTTTACCCAAAATCAGGCAAAGTAGGCAGGCAGATTGAGTTGCTCACAGAATCACAGATTCATTCAGAGATCTATCTATCTGCCATTGGCTACCTCAGTTTGTCCTGACAAATAGAAACTTCAGTCCTAAGGAATGCTTTTAAGCAGAGCCGAAGATCTAAAGATTAGCTAGAAAGCAAGAAATTCAACAGTTTCCTGCTTTCTAGCTAATCTAAATCTCCCAGCACAGCAGAACAGCTGATGGTTGGGGGGGGGGAAGGAAAAATAGCAACTTAGCAGGCAAGTTTGCCAGATAAGGAGTGAGTGGGCGGGGAGGGTTCCCATGGGCCATGTGGGCGGCCTTGTGTTCCTGCGCAGCCTGGATTAATTGCTTTGGGGGGTTCTCTGGAGGTGACATTTCTCTGCGGACCACCAAAATTTTCTCACGGATCACCAGTGGGCTGCGAACCACCAGTTGGCGACCACTGCCTTAGAAGATAGTTGGCAATGCCAAACAGCCATATCAAGACATTAAGCCAGGACCAGGCTGTACAGGCCTAGAGAGCTTTTAGGAGAGGATATAGACATCCAATCCATTGGTTGTGATAGGAATGAACCAATTGGGCAAAGTGATCAAGTGATCAAACTGGGTCTCTAGACATGACAAACTTCTAGGGCATAAAAATTAGAACCCTTTTCCATCTCCCCCCTCTTTTTTTCCCATCCCTTTTTATTTCCTTCTCTATCTAACTCTCCCTTCTACAATCCTCCCTTCTGGTTCCTTGCAGTATTAAAGTTACTTTTCAGTTTATACTTTTTTTTTGGTTGTTGTTTCAGATCTTAGATTTTTAATTCTCTTTCCCCTCTTCTCCTTTTTCTCCTTCCCCTTTTTCTTAACCACACTTAAAGTTATTGGATCATTAAAGATGGCTTCTTCTTTGTCCCGCCCTTCTTGTTCAGCCGGTGCTTCCTGTTGTTTCACATATTTCAGGATCTCCATTTCTATCAATTGTACCTCTTCTTTATAGTCTTTAAGTAACATTTTTACTTCTTAAAAAAGTGGTGGCATTTTGAAAGAGATTTTTTTTTGTTTTTAAAAACAACCCCCAGTTAGTTTTAATATCCACTGTCCAAGTTTCCAGGAATCCTCCCAAAATCCAAGACTATTTCTTACTTCTTTTCTCACTTTCACTTTTTAGGGGCTTTATCGGCTTGCAACAAAGTTTCAATTACAATCTATTCTTTTTTAAAATCTTGTCACAATTTCACTTTCAGTGCTGTTTAAATCCAGGTGGTATCCTCCATTTCCAGACTCCACCCTCTTTTTAGGCTTCTTCCTCTTTTCTCTCTCTCTCTCTTTTTTTTAAGAGAAAATTCTTTAAGCTTATTCAGAAATCTTTATCCCTTTGACACTTTATTTTCAGCTGACAATAGCCTATTAATGTCAAAGTGGATTAGTATCCAATTCTTATACCAAAATATTCCAAGCCATTTAAGACTGTCAGTGTTAGAGGAGAAGAAAAAAAAGAAACACCACTTCTTTTCACTTTCACTTTTCTTTGCCGCTTTAAAAATCTTTTAGGGATATTATTTTTTGCTGTTCAACCAAGTGCCTTAGATAGTTATTTGCAATGTCAGACCCGGTCTGTCAAACTTTCTCTTGCACAATCTTATCCGGTAGAGTTCTTCTTTGAGGTGGCCATTTCTGGTCACCGCTGCAACCGCCTTCAGGAAAGGGAAAAAAACCAGCTGGGGAGGAGAGATGCGGCTCTCCTTGACCCTGCTGGCAGCTCCCCACCTCTTCACCACCTCTACGGGGTGGTTTAACTCCGAAACCAGCTGGCTCGGGGTGCTCCAGTGGTGAGCACGGATCGAAACCGTGCACAGTCGCAGTTTTTGGTCCATTCACGAAGAGGCTCAAACCGGAAGCATTGAATCGAGATGTATAGCAACAAGGAAAGTATATAAGATTTAAAGGAATAAATTCAATTGGGCATAGAGATAATGGTTAAAATCTAACTTAAAGAGAGGATTCTGCAAGAGTACATGAGATAATATGGTTATATTAGAAATAGAAGTTAGAAAATGTCTTAGATGATTAAAGTGATGTGTATTTTTTTTGATAAGTAAATGAGGTAAAGAGGATAAGAGAATAAGACCTTTAATAATTTAAAATGAAAGCATAAAAACTAAAAGAAGTATGGAATGCTTTAATACTGTTTTTTGTTGTTGAAATACTGTGTATGTTAAATGGCAATAAAATGGAAATATTTTAAATAGAAATGAATGAATAAGGGGTATTAATATTAATGGTTGATTTGAATTTGAATAGAAATAATTATCTTAGTTATTATTGTTATATATATGCACTTTTTTTTCTTTGTTAAGAATTTAATGGATATTTGTAAAGGAATGTACCAAGCAGAATCTGATTTATAATACTTAGATGTTATAAAATAGAGGTGAAATAAAGGTAATAACTGTAAAGGTGAAACTTAAATGTTAAATAATAATTGGAATAGACAATAATTAGAGATAGAGGTGTTATTCTCCAGATTAGTAATTACAGGGCAAAATATGGTAGAGAAAGGGGTAGAGAAAGGGGAAAAACTATGGAAAGAAATAGTAAAAATTGTTATGAGAAATGGATTAGAATATATAAGATGATTGAGTAATTGATTCTGTTAATCCTTTGGGAGCATTTGTCTTGGACTTGAATGAGTGTATGGAAGCTTTGAGCATCTGATGTTACACAAATTGAATTTAAGTCCAAATAGTTTTAGAAATTGCTGATTTGCAATCCTCAAACTCTAAAAACCAAATGCATAAATATTTTTTTCAGAACTATTGGTGAGACCAGATGAGACTGAATAAAATAATACAGGATTGGGTCAAAAAGTAGATTAGGATGCATTGATAAATTACTATATCTGCAATAGATTGAGAAGTTTCTAAAATAAAATTGCCTCAGAATAACACAGTTAAAGATTACCTTTTCCCATATCACAGTGCAGCATTTAGAAATCAATATTGTGGATGGCCACTATATAAGGAATGCTGGAAAAACAAACTTCATTCTGGATGCTGAGTTTGGGAATCTGGATGAATCACTAGGGATACCAACTTGACTACTATTAGATACACAAGCAGGAAAAGTATAGATACTTTTGCCAGATCTCAAAACAATCAGTTCAATTAGCTTAACAAAAATTTATTTTTCGAAGATATTTGATGAACTCAGACTTTCTACGTCAAGCTTTCCTTGTAAATTTGCACAAGTATTTTCTATATACTATCTTACTGATACTGTATTATTATTAATTTTATAGGTAGATTTTATATATGGCATAAAATCAACTATAAAATCAACTACACATGCCACATGTCAAACATTTCATATGAACAAACTTGTTATAGTGTAAAATTTTGTTATTATAAAAAAGAGATATCACTAGGAAGAGCAATTCATTACAGCCCGTTACATGTGTAATAGTTCCACAGTCCTTTAGTGGCAATAGAGCTTATAAATAATATCACGTGCCACTCATGAATTGCTTTCTGTAACTTTCTCACATAGCCAGACAAACGTTGCTTTGTTAAGATAAAGTTGAAAGTTGTAAGCACAAAATGCTGAGTTACTTTAGTATTCTTTGTAGAGGGAAACATTTCTATATATTTTCATTTTGCCAATGGCTTAAACTTTGCATTTGGATAACAATTATCTTAATAGAACACAATGATATAAACACAGTGTTTGCTTTAAAACTGCTAGATAACATGTTTTTGTAATAGTTCTTTCTATAATCTGTTTCAAGTAAAGTATATTCCTCACTTAATAATGATAATTGGGACTGGAATTTCTGTTGCTAAGCAATGTGTTTATAAAGTGCAACATCACTTGACCACACCGCTTAGTGATAGCAGTTCTGGCAGTCCATAGTTGCCATCTTTAATGAGGACAATGCAGGTTGTCAAGCAAGGACCTCACAGGATCATGACTTCTGATTTCCACTGGCTTTCCTGATGGCTTTGCATGCGAGAAATCTGTAAGGAAGGTCTCATATCACAGTCACAACCATGGGACAGTGTGACTGTCAGAAACCCAGGCCAGTTGTTGTATGCCTTTGTCATGAACAGGTGATCATGTGGGCACTGCAATGGCCAGAACTTCAAAGGTTCAGTGCCATCACAATTTTGTATAGTCACTGAACAAGTGTTCTTTAAACTAAGACAACCTATAGAAAGTTTATGGGAGTCAGTTTAATGCAGTTATTAAAAGTGCCAGGTTAGAACCCAGAAGACTACATGTCTAATCCTGTCTTGGGCAAAAAGACAGCTGGGTGGCCTCGGGCCAGTTCTGTTCTCTCAGCTCTAAGAAGAAGGCAGTGACAAACCACTTCTGAAATCTTGACAACAAAACTGCAAGGACTTGTTCAGACAATCATGAGAGATCAAGAGTGACTTGATCGCACACATAAAGAAGAGGAATTACAAATGATACAAAAGCTTTAAGTGACTCATGAAGAATCTGAAGTGGAATGAATGTTATTCATGTTGATTTATGTGATGGCCCGTCAGAAGCTGATTCACAGAAGCGGGAGGAGCTAGAACCAAGACCATCCCATGAGAATGGAATGTCTCCCCAGGAACATCCAAGGAGGCCAGGGGCTGAGGACAATGCATTCCTAGGCCCATTGGGGAAGTGGTCAATCAGATGTGGAGCCACGTGCATCTGCACCTGAAAATAGGGAAGGATCAGCCGTCAATGGTTAGTGCCAATGAAAGGCAACATCCCCTCTGACAAGGAACAGCTGCCTCCCCCATCTGATCTGCAGGCACAGAGAGCAGAGTGAAGGGAAGCACAGAGGAGGTATGTGAAGTTGCTCACAAGGAAGCAACCCCGCCCCTCCTCATAAAGAACACCTGACTTGGGATGTTTTGGCCAGACTTAGGGGGAAGGTGCGTTTGTCAGGAACAACCATTTGCTTTGGTGCACACTTCCCTGGCCCTCATAAACCCTATTTTGTGGATTTTGGATTGTGATTCAGGCTTGTGTGTTTCGGACCTTGCTGTGTGGATTCGGAACCTTGTTTGGGGACTTCCTTCTTGCCTTGTGGATCAGCTCTGTAACTATTGACCTAGTTTGTGGGACCGGGTGGCACTAACAGTGAGTGACTCCTTCAGGGAAAATTGTGGCAGAGCTTTACCGACAGCGTTGGAGGGCTATCTGTCCTGGTTATAACTGCAATAAAACAGACTTTATTGGTAACTGCACCTGCCAGCAGGGCCTCAGTCAGAACAATTTATTATTTTAAATTCACAATAGGTTATGTAAGCAGAGAGGAAAGTATCCTAGATTTTGGGCTTACTCCTCCTATCAGTCTAGCCAACATGATAGCAGTTAATGGTATCTGAATTTTCCAATAGTTAAATTAATATTTGGAGCAGGGAGCCATAATTTTATGAGCTTCTAAACACATTTGAAATCCTGACAGATATTTATAAAAGAACTAAATACAGATAGTCCTTGACTTACAACTGGCTGCTTAGTGACCAAAGTTCCAATGGATCTAGCTAGAATACTTACAAATTCCAACAGTTGTCCCCACCATCACACCACAGTTAAGGCGCTTGGCAGCTGAGCTTCATTTATGACTGTTTGCAGTGTCATGTGATCATGTGACCCCACATTTACTAAGATTTTGCTGAAAACCAACATTTACTTTTGGGGTTGTTTGTTTGTTTGTTTATGGCAAAACTGCTTCCATAGGGAACCATTGGTTCAGTTAATGACCACAGCATTTGCTTAATGACTGCTTCAAAAAGCTATAAAATCAGGTTGGTCACATGACTCACCTGCTTTACGATTGTCACACGTTCTGACCATGAACTTGCACGTTCTGACCATGAACTTGGGTCTAGAAAGAGTCTTCTTTGCCATTGCACCCATCCTGTGGAATATTTTCCCCCTGGATGATAGGCACCCTCCTGGCCTTCTGAAAAAGAGTTAAAACATGGCTTTGCGCCCTTGCTTGGGTAGCCCAAAGGAGCATGCAGCTGTGGGGCTGGTTAGTGCCCTGAAAGCCCTCCCTTCATCTTTTCAATTGATTTTTAACAGGGCTTAAAAAGTTTTAATTTTGAAATTTTAGTTCTAATTTTTTTTAAAAAATTAACTTTTTTATGTTCTGACATTTTATTGTACATCACCCAGAGTCCCTCTTTGAGATGGGCAGTTTAGAAATGTGAAAAATAAATAAAAAATAAATGATGGGCAAGAATTACAAGGCTAACTGTTATGGACATTAAAAAACTTATTTTGGTGAAGCATATAGGTGAGACTAAATGAAAAGTATTGTGCTCAAAACAATTTAAAATGCAAAAATGAGTGATGTCCAAAACACAAAACCATTGTTTTTGAGCTCAGGCTTCTATATCATTTGATAGGATCAAAAAAGGAGCCAATAAAGAAATGGGCCATGAGATGGGCTTGATTTCACAAATGATAAATTTGTCCCAATACAGTACATACAAGAGCCGTGGTGGTGCAATGGTTAGAATGCAATATTGCAGGATACTTCTGTTGACTGCCAGCTGACTGCAATTTGGCAGACTGAATCTCACCAGGCTGAAGGTTGACTCAGCCTTCCATCCTTCCGAGGTGGGTAAAAGGAGGACCCAGATTGTTGAGGGGCAATATGCTGACTCTATAAACCGCTCAGAAAGGGCTGTAAAAGCACTGTGAAGTGGTATATAAGTCTAAGTGCTATTGCTATTTCAAAATGGCATACTGAGAAAAACATGCATGAACACTAACAAACCCCAGACAATTCCTCTTTCCTGTCCCCATAGAGCAAGGCAAAAATACTATGACACATGTCCCAGATCTCCAGGACATTTGCAACCATGAACATTCTGCTTTGTTTATTATTTTGCTTTTTAAAAACCCTATGATATGGGGCCTAAAGTGAAGCTCTGAAATAAAATGCTATTGGAGACTCACATGAATGAAGATCATCAGGAGCTTAGCCAGCACCAAATAAAACCCCTGTGGACAAAATTTTGCAGACCTCACATTAAAAGGAACCCATGTAATAAAAGATACTTTATATTATCTGAGGTCAGGGCTTAACCCATGAAGCAGTCCTGTTCTCTCAGAGGAGAACTCTGCAGTAATTCTGAGTTTACTTCAGGCTAAGCCAGGGGTCTGCAACCTGCAGCTCACATGCAGCTCTTTCGGCCCTCTGCTGCGGCTCCCTGTCAGCTGATCCCACCACTGGCTGGCCCCTCCCCTCGCCTCCCCGGCACTCCTCGCCTGGCCTGAGAAGATAAGGGCGATGGTGAGGGATGGAGACTTGCTCCATATTCCAGAGCAGGAGGTGACTGGGTGGGAGTGAGTGACATTGAGTTGCCATACCCACCCAGTCACACAGGTTGTTAAATTATTGGCTCCCAGTGTTTTCTGTGGGAAACGGCCCCAAATGGCTCTTTGAGTGTTTAAGGTTGCAGACCCCTGGGCTAAGCAAATGTTACTTGCAAGGCAGGAAATAAAAATAGGGCTGGAAGCAGACAGTCTTGACAAATCAAAACCTTGTGAAATCGAATGGTTGGATTCTAACCTTAGACAAAATGCTTTTTGTAACTATCGTTGGTGGCTGTTGAACTTTAGTCATAGATGACTGAAGTCCAAGGGAAAAGTATTCTTAAACATTGTAACTGTAGAATATTAGAATGTTAATATTGTACCTTTATGATGTAGGCTGAATAAGAACATTTAGGAGGGTAATATTCCTCATAGGGCTTTTAAACAATAATGCTGATTACTAGTTTGTATACTGGGAGTACTTCAGTACAGCTCATCATGAATGATGCAGTAGATTGCAATTAATATCATGGCCCATTCAGACTCAAAGACCAAGACAATTTTGGAAGCCTGGTTTGAAAAACCTTTCTTGTTTGGAAATTGTTATATATGGAGTCATATCTTAACCATGGGTTTTAATCTTTAATTCGGCTTTAACTTGTTTAATATATTTTTAACTAATTTATTTATTGTTGTATTTTTAGCTGTGAGCCGCCCCGAGTCCTTTTTGGAGAGGGGGCGGCATATAAGTCGAATAAATAAATAAATAAATAAATAAATAAATAAATAAATATTTAATATTTGTTTTTTAAGCAAATAAGGATGAATATGTGTTACCTTTATTGTATTGCATATTGATGAAGTGCCATCAAGTAAAGCATGTTGTGGTTGGCTTATAGGTCCTGACTTGGTACATCGAGTATTTACTTATATCTGTCTGTCTGTCTGTCTACATTTATATACTTGGATGTAGAATATTGAATTACAGTAATAGTTTTATCTTGAAACATTGTGATATTCAGATAATACACATCTGAATTCAATATGAATAATAAGACTAAATGGTAATTCCATTTGGCTTTTCATGTAGACTTTTTATTGCCATAACAATGCTGGCACATAACGAAACATCCATGTTTTTTTGTATGGACATATGTGTATAGATGAGGTCTGTTTAGTTCCATTTACACAGCTTGAAGAAAAACTCAAGTTTTATATGTTACAATTAATTTAAAATTTACACTGAATCGGGAAGTGTGCTTTGCTCTGTATTGCTTACAAGTTAATATTTGCAACATGAAACATACTTCCCACTGTCTATAGTCAAAGCTCAGCCATAAACACTGTAAGAGTTTTTACTGTACTTTCTTATGTTTTGCATTAAAAGTCTGTTAATGATTTGCATCCCACTCTGTTCAAAACTAATCTTAGAAAATAACAGATTCCAGTTTGGTATATAGTGTGTCCCAATTTGCTAAATAATACTTGGGATAGTTAGAGCTCTTATATACTTTAATCTGGCATGGGAAAAAGTTTCTGAACAGGAAGAATTGTGTGCAAAATTTAAAATATAAGGTCCCATGCCAAATTTAATAGAAATCCATGCCCAGGCTTGTAAGTCACAATGCTTTAGTACTGTACCTTTTTTGTTTTAATCCTTATGTTTTTGTTTGGGGATAATATAGAAAAAAATGGAAGCAAATATGAATTATTTAGTTAGAAGTACTGTATTGTAGGAAATACGTTTTATTCAAAGAGAAAAAAATGGCAGCAAGAAACAAGGATGCCTCTTCCTGAATGTAGTTAATTGTTTGATACAATGAACAAGAAGAAAGTAAAAAGATTAAATTTTCTTTTATGTAAAAGAAAATATGTTGGTTTAGCCAATCATAGTTAATCATAGAGACACATGCTACTTTGAATGGGTTACATCTTTACAGTAATTGCCTCATTACTATACATACTCTTACTAATTAAGAAACAAGTAGCAGTAATCCAAACTGAAGCTGTGTTTTAAGGTTGGCCTTACGTTTTCTCATGGGAAATATTATTTACAAAGGATTAGAGTGGAAATAGAACTTTTCTATTAATAAGAGAAGAATGAGGGGCCCTTTCATCTGATCCACACAATAATTTGTTTGATCATGGAATCATAGATTTGGAAGGGACCCAAAAGATATTGAAGTCCACTCTGTACTGCACCATTCTTGATAGATGGTTATCCAACTTGTTTGCCAACCTCCAGTGAAAGATATTAAACAATTCCATGCAGTAGCCTATTACACTAATTGATAGCTATTGCTGTCAAAAAGTTTTTTCTAATATCTAATCTCTATATTTATATCTCCTTGAAGTTTTGTCCTGTTAGTTTTAGTCTTGACCTCAGAAGCAGATGAAAATACATCCCAAAATACCTTATATTTGACAGTCTTTGAGTCTTTGTATTTTTTTACAATAGGGTGATTTGCAATGGGGTAAATAAAAATGGAAGAATTGGGATTGCCAATCATTCTTTAATATATGTGATTGCTAAGAGTTAACACTGACTTAATGGCACCTAATCAATTAACCAGTAGAATGTCACTAATTAGTTTCCTTAGAATAATTTATAACAAACTCCTAAAGCTCTTAGACAAAAATAGAACTGAAGTTTATCTTTGAGGTTTAATTTATCTCAAGTCTAAAGAATGTTTATTTTATCAAATGCAGATTGCAATAGTGGACCTTTTAGATATTTAGCTGGAATATTCACCAAGGTGCAGCATGAATATGGGTATCATTAACTTATATTAATTAATAAAGACAGATAAATTACCTTCTGCCTTTTACTTGATAGAATCATACTCAAGAATAAGCAAATGCTATAATGAGTCTTTATGTTAATATGAATAAAAGCTTATACAAATTTATACAAATTGAAATTTTGATAGATAAGCCTTGCATGCAATTAGGGTACATTAATTTCTAAGCTGAACAAAAGAATCAGAGTAAATTTAATTAGAGTATAATTTATCCTGTAGAAATCATATTTCTTACTGAATAGAAAACTTGATTGCCACAGAGACTTTATTGCCCAAACATTGTCTCTATAAAGAGTATGATTAGCCAGTCTGAATTGCGCACATTTCCAAATTATAACCTCCAAGATGTATATAAAGCTAATATAATCTATAGTGCCTTGGGTTATGCATTTTGCTAACTCATTTGTTAAATTGATAAACCAGGTACCCTGATTTAAAGCCTTCAGTAGTGAAATTTATTTAACTTGCTAAATGAAATACTGCGCTCATAATGACCTAATACATTTTGTGAGATGAGCCTGGATTGCTAAGATTTGTTTTTAATGGGAATATTGAATACTTGGGTAAGAAGAACTTACGTTTTCATCATCAAAGATACAAAATTATTTCTTACAGATTAATTTAACACTTTAGTTGGTTCAGATTCTGAATACATTTTAAAAAAACTGGATCAGAGAAGATGGATCATAGATGAGTGGGAGAAGTTGAAGGGCTGCTGCAGTCGTAAGTGTGGGTGGGCTGTCAAGCACTTGAATTTTGATCACATGGCCACAGGGATATTGCAACAGCTGTAATTTTGGGCACACATCCTAAGTCCATTTTTTCAACACCATAAATTTGAATGGTCACTGAACAAATGATCATACGCTGTCTTAAAAAATAGGGAGACTTATATACAACATAACTTGTGCCAGAGTTCAGTTTGGCATTTTTCTTTTTTAGCATCATCTCTCTGATTAATAATACGAAAGACAAATGGGTTGAAAAATGTCATCAAGGTAAGGTACTGCTCTTTATAAGAATATTGGTTTAATAAAAAATATTCAGGTGATGTACAGGTGAAACTCGAAAAATTAGAATATCATGCAAAAGTTCATTTATTTCCATAATGCAACTTAAAAGGTGAAACTAATAGATGAGATACATGCAAAGCAAGATAGTTCAAGCTGTGATTTGCCATAATTGTGATGATTATGGCTTACAGCTCATGAAAACCCCAAATCCACAATCCCAGAAAATTAGAATATTGTGAAAAGGTGCAATATTCTAGGCTCAAAGTGTCCCACTCTAATCAGCTAATTAAGCCATAACACATGCAAAGGGTTTCTGAGCCTTTAAATGGTCTCTCAGTCTGGTTCAGTAGGAGTCCCAATCATGGGAAAGACTGCTGACCTGACAGTTGTGCAGAAAACCATCATTGACACCCTCCATAAGGAGGGAAAGCCTCAAAAGGTAATTGCAAAAGAAGTTGGATGTTCCCAAAGTGCTGTATCAAGGCACATTAAGAGTGTCACTGCGTTTTTTGTTTGTTTGTCTGTTTCAGCTTCTAAGCTCATTATAGCAAGCAGGTGTCTGCTAGCCAGCACTGTGTTATCTTGTCTCCATAGTAATGAGATAAGAAAGTCTTGTGATGTTTTGATTTACTGCGCATGTGTACAAAGTTTATACTTCACTTCCTGTAACTTCCATTACACTTTTTCCTTTGTTCTTTTTCTATATGCCTTGGTAAGAGAGATTGAGGAAGCTGCAAGTATATAGCTCCATTTAGGTTTTCTTATTTTATAAATGAAAAAATGTTTCTTAGATTGCTTTCCAGGTCCAATTTTATCAGCATTGACAGCAAAGAAAGACACGGTCTATCACCTCTAATTAAAAGGGATGTTTTGGAAGATTTTTACTCCCTCGCAAAAAGATTTTTTGAAGCCTTGACAAAGAGAAAGTTGTGTGGAAGGGAAAAGTGTGGAAGAAAAAGGTGTACAAGCAGCAGGGATGACTGCAGCCTGGAGAGGATTGTCAGGAAAAGGCCATTCAAAAGTGTTGGGGACTTTCACAAGGAGTGGACTGAGGCTGGAGTCAGTGCATCAAGAGCCACCACATACAGACGGATCCTGGACATGGGCTTCAAATGTCATCAGAAGCGTCTTACCTGGGCTAAAGAAAAACAGACCTGGTCTGTTGCTCAGTGGTTCAAAGTCCTCTTTTCTTGTCAAGGCTTGAAAAAACCTTTTGCCAGGGAGTAAAAATCTTCCAAAACATCCCTTTTAATTAGAGGTGATAGACCGTGTCTTTCTTTGCTGTCAATGCTGATAAAATTGGACCTGGAAAGCAATCTAAGAAACATTTTTTTATTTATAAAATAAGAAAACCTAAACGGAGCTACATACTTGCAGCTTCCTCAATCTCTCTTACCAAGGCATATAGAAAAAGAACAAAGGAAAAAGTGTAATGGAAGTTACAGGAAGTGAAGTATAAACTTTGTACACATGCGCAGTAAATCAAAACATCACAAGACTTTCTTATCTCATTACTATGGAGACAAGATAACACAGTGCTGGCTAGCAGACATCTGCTTGCTATAATATGAGCTTAGGAGAGCTTGACAGACAAACTAAAAAAAACCGCAGTGACATTTCTGATGAGAGCAACTTTTGCATCTCATTTGGAAACCAAGGACCCAGAATCTGGAGGAAGAATGGATAGGCACACACTGCAAGATGCTTGAAGTCCAGTGTGAAGTTTCCACAGTCTGTTGATTTGGGGTGCCATGTCATCTGCTGGTGTTGGTCCACTGTGTTGGTCCATTTTCTGAGATTGTGGATTTGGGGTTTTCATGAATTGTAAGCCATAATCATCACAATTATGACAAATCACGGCTTGAACTATCTTGCTTTGCATGTAATGAGTCTATCTCATATATTAGTTTCACCTTTTAAGTTGCATTACTGAAATAAATGAACTTTTGCACGATATTCTAATTTTTTGAGTTTCACCTGTAGAAATCTGCCCTTCTTCTGAAGAGAATTGTTTGCCATTATGTCTAACAAAATGCTAAAAGTTGGGAAACTAGGAAAAGAAGTAGATGTTAATAGCAACTACTGTTGAAACAGTAGTTCAGTAGTTGAACTACTGTTGAATGTAATCCATCAAACTTTATACTAAAATGAAAAATTAAGTAATATGTTAATTTTCCATTTTGAAAGTTGTTGCAATAAGATGAGTTATGACAGTACTTATTTCCAAAGCAATATCATGTAATTCTATTATGAAACATCAGATAATTGCATGCAGTCTGTTCATTTCTTGTTTTTTATCACGATAACCATAATGCTTTCCTGATTGGGTAGGAATATTTTTTTTAATATTTAGATGTGGTGATGTAGCAATTTGCAAGTGTTCTTGTTTACTTCTATGACTGATGAGTTAACATGCAGCTAAAATGATCAGGAAGTCAGTTCTCACTTCCTTTTAGAGGCTCTTCATAATCACACCCTGCTCTGTTTCTCTGTTGAAGAATTACTGTGGTCGCACTTGGGGCTTCAGAGGTTGGTACTCCTTTTAAGGATATATTATTATTATCATTATATGGCCTTTAAAAGGTCACTGAAAGTTTGGGTTTTTATAATCTTTCTTGTTTAGACCATTACTACTGTCCGAGTACTTTTGATCATGTGTTTTGAGAATTCAAAAACCTTTTCAGAACTTTTGATCAGGTTATAGAAGAATTTTGTACTTTCCAGTGGAATGTACATAAAATTAAGATTTAATCTTTTTCTCACATTCTGTTTTCAATCAAAACCTTTGATGAATTGAATATTATCACATTTATTACAATGTTCATTTCATTTATTGTATTTTTATTTTGGAGTATCATTTCATTGTATAACATTCCACTATTTTTCTTTCACTTTTCATTGTATTGTGTGATATAAATCAATTTTAAATTGATTATCTTTTAGTGTAGTTCTGGGTTAGATGACCAACTTGCTTGATAGGTTTTCAGTATTTTTTGAAAATCTTCCTGAATGGAACTCAGAGTTAATTGAATGCAAGAAACACAACTTTGAGCCCACAATCAACATTTGCTGTAGTGATATACTCACTGACAGAACTTAGTAGCTGACATACACAAGAGGGGCCTCTCACACAATTTTTTTTAAAAGACCTGAACTTTCTTGAACTGTAAAATTCAGATGTTCTGTGTTAAGAGATGTGCTCTTTCTGTGTTTGCAGTTTTGAACAAGTGGGACTAAGTGTACTATTGGCTGGGAAAATTAATTCCTTTACGGAATAAATTTACACTGTGGGGCAGTTTGAGAATATTTGGAGCCATGCCTTCCGCTGAAATTAATGGAGAAATCATTCTTGAAAAAGGCTTATTTACCACACTACATAATGGATATCTAAGATTTGCTGGGTATATTTCTTTTAGGTTCCAGTTTGGCTTCATCTTGCTTCCAATATCAGCAGCAGCAGCTTTGTACCTTGATCAATGTGACAGTTTGGAAAACTTTAGCAGCTGACGAAATGATTGAAAGTCGGGGGAAATATGATTTCTATATTGGGCTTGTGTTGGCAATGAGTTCCAGTCTTTTCATTGGAGGGAGTTTCATCCTGAAGAAAAAGGGTCTCCTTCGATTGGCAAGAAAAGGCTCCATGAGAGCAGGTAAAATTTTGAGGGTTTTTTAATTTTAATTTTTTGATTAAATTTGCATCCTTATAAACTATGTAAGATTTTTTTTCAGTATTACATAATAAATAAATAGGTATTCTTTGATTTAATGCAGAATCTGGTGTATAGGACAGAATTCCAAGTACTTATTTCAATATTTTAAAGCTAGCTTTCAGTTGTATTTTCAGCTTCTTCTACAATCTCAAAATGCGATTTTAGTTCTCATGATGCAAGAAAAATTCCTGATTCTTCATAGATGCTTTAATTATTAATGTGAGCATCATTTTGAATATTGTGTAATTGATTGAAGGCTAAAGTAAGTAGGACAATAATACAGAGTTGGCACCAAATTTTTCTGCTTTTTAAAAAGTTTTTGAGGGGAATTTAGGATTTCCCCCCTATAAATTATGTTACCTGTTTCAGAGTATGTATTATATATTTACCGTGTTTTCTACCTCAAAATTGCATGAAGCTACACAATAGATGTTGGGCAAAACAAATTACAGCTGGTTTCTGGGGATGCACAAGAGCCTGAGACGTTAGATTGCCAGCTGTGCTCATAAATTGTGAATGAAGGACTCACTACATCCTTGCACACATGGTAGTTGTTTTCACTCTAAAATGCATAGACACCTGTTTTATCTAATGTACACACAGGCCATTGGACTTGATAGACACAGCTGCTTCTTTGAAACATCTTTAACAACCATCAATAATACTGACTGGCTAGGAATTTTTAACAAGTAGCTTTGCATTTTTACAAGAATTTGAACATATACTTTTAAAGTATAGTAATCTGTAAGGGATCATAATAACATCCTTTTCTTTTTTAAAAAAAAATAGGGCAAGGTGGCCATGCATACCTTAAAGAGTGGCTATGGTGGGCTGGACTTTTGTCAAGTAAGTACCTGGAAAAGCTAGAAACTGACTGTTAGCATAACCACTAATCCATAGCATTGTACTAAGGTACTGGCATAGAAACCAGGAAACTATGAGTTCTAAGCCTACCTTGGGCAGGAAAGACAGGAGGGTAATTTGGGACCAATTATTCTCTCTCTCAGCCTCAAAGGCTTATTACTGTGGAGAAAATAAGAGGCAAAGTGTTTATTAGGCATATTTGCTGCCTTGAGTTGGCAGACAGAAAGACACACATACACACATTATGTAGGTATGTATGCATGTATGTGGCAAGATAAAAATATAATAACAACAACAATAGTAATATAATGTCTAAAACAAACCAAAAAGTGATCTTAGTAGGAGTAGGCAGTGACAATGTACTGAAAATCTTTTATTTTCTGATATATGACAAGCTCGATATTCCTTGTAGAATTTGAAACATACCAAGATTTTTGGGTTAAAGATTAATATAATACATCAGAAATTATAGCCTGGCATTCTTTTCAGTGAAATCCAAATACTTAATACAGGTAGTCCTCGACTTACAACCCCATTTGGTAATATTTATGTTACTAAATGAGACATTTGTTAAGTGAGTTTTGCCCCATTTTACGATCTTTCTTGACACAGTTGTTAAGTGAATCATTGCAGTTGATATGTGATTAATCTCTTTGTTAAGTGAATCTGGCTTCCCCATTGACTTTGCTTGCCAGAAGGTAGCCAAAGGGGACCCAGCAACAGTCATAAGTATGAACCAGTTGCCAAGCATCTGAATTTTGATCACATGGTCATGGGGATGCTGCAAAGGTCGTCAATGTGAAAAACAGTCACAGGTCACATTTTTCAGTGCTGTTATAACTTAGAACAGTCATTAAATGAATTGTTGTAAGTTGAGGACTACCTGTACTAGATATGGAATGCTCATATCTAAAGTGGGCAGCTTGTGGGCTGTTGACGTCTCCTTAACTCAGATATTACCTGTACTACCTACCATACAGCCCTAATAAAAGCATAGCTGCTTTAAGGAGTAGTCAGCAGATAGTACAAGAATACCTGTACTGCATCCACAGCACTGTTGTTAGCTTTGCATGTTTCTTCTTAACAGAGAGATGTGCGGTATATGGCATTATTCATTCTCCAGATGAGCTGTTCATCCGGTAGATTGAGCTGATTTCTGAGGACACTCCTCATTGAGGCTCCTCCTTAGTATACCCAGTTTTTGCTCAGCCTTCGATCAACAAAGGCACATTTCCTTGCAAGCTGCCCACAGCCAGGAGTTCGATCCTCACGGGCTTAACGTTGACTTAGCCTTCCATCCTTCAGAGGCTGGTAAAATGAGGAGATAAGATTGTTGCAGACAGAGCAGTTTACCCAGAGAAGGACTGTAAAGCATGATGGGGCAGAATATAAGTGCCATCGCTATTGCTAATTGTAAAAATAGTTACTAAAATGTGTTATTCATCTACAGACTATTCAGGAGCTGTTCTGTATTTGCCTTCCTCTCTTTTATGAATTTACTTAAAATATAAGTATAGCAGTGAAAATTGTTCTTCGGTTTATCTCACCTCTTCCCTTCCCATGTCTTTTCTTCAGTGGGAGCTGGTGAAGTTGCTAACTTTGCTGCGTATGCATTTGCACCAGCTACATTAGTGACCCCATTGGGAGCTCTCAGTGTTCTTGTAAGGTAAGAAGGCAGTTTTGGTTATCTCTGTAGATATCATCAAGAGATCTAGTTGCTTTTAGTGCTGGCAGAGCGTAGGGTTTCTGAGTCTGGCTCAGTTGCTTTAAGTTTTGCTTTTTTGAACGTTTCAATATAATTTTCTATCTTGATGTCTTTACTACTGTCTGCCCTTCCTCCCACCCATTGCTTATAAAAAGAGCTACAACGTAGATGATTTTAGAAATAAATCTTGGTATAGCATAAACAAAATATATCAGCAATTCAGTTTGATGTTCTGTGCATGAGAATTTGCTTACTTGCTTGTAGATTTAATATTTTGAATTGAAATTAGATACAGATAGTCCTTGACTCATATAGCAACCCTTCAAAGTTACAATAGACACCCCCAAAAGATACTTATGACCCAGACCTGAAGTTACGTCTGCTGTGACACTCCTGCGGTTGTTTGTCCTTGCAACCACCCACAGAGAGGCTGTAATATGCGTGCCCCGCCTTTTTAATACGCGTGCCCCATGCTGTCCCACCAAGTCCCCACAGACACTAAGACTGCGACTCACCCTGGGGTTTTCTTTTCTCAGTAGATGCTAGCCTTAGTTTCCCCAGCGTGGGAGCATTTCTTCTCACTAGCACGAGTCTTTGTTTCCCATCAGGAGGATTTCTTCTTCTTCTAGTGCTAGCCTTGGCTCAGCTGACGCTGAGGGAACTGAGGCTAGCATCTAGTGAGGAAAGGAAAACTGAGAATTTTGCCAGTGTTATTTTTCACTCAGAAAAAGAGAGTCACTTGGGGGATTGTTCCACATGGAACAGCAATGTAATGGCCTGTCCTTCTTCTCTTCCCCCCCTCCCCCTTGAGCTCTGGAGATCCTTGATCTTGTGGGGATGGGGTTGGGACATGGTCCAGAGGGCTGCGACAACCCCAAAGGGTTGCAAGCAGAGCATGGGGTATCTCAGAGTGGGGGGAGGCCTTGGGAGGTCCAAGTCAGGTGGGTTTATGCCTGCACTGCCCCCCCCCCAGGTCTCCCCTACCCCTGAGGCACCCTACATTCCACAACAACCAGTGCATTTGTTTTAAAAAATGCATTTGGGAGAGCAAGAATGAGGGATATTAAGACAGGTGGTTCACCTAATTGTTATGGGCAAACTTCATTATAGTCATTACTCAAAGACCACCTGTGTAGAATTTTCTCCTTGGGGTAATCATGATTTTTTTTACTTAAAAAAATATCTAAAAGAATGAATTTATCTTTAAAGTGTCACAACCAGAAAGTCCTTGCTTACTTCCTCTTAAACTCTGCGAGTGCCATCAAAATCTCTGGACCATTTATAGACTTTCTGAAATTGGGTGGTAAAGTGTAAGACAGCCTCTTCCTCTCTGTCCAATAAGCATTTCTATTTATTTTAAATAAGGCTACTTCATAACAATTTATTTGGAATTTGTGCATTCTGCCTTCTAAACCTGACAGGTCTTCAAATAGCTTTCAACAATTTAAAATATGCAGAAATTCTACTCTGTAACAATGCAAACACATAATTGTTAGATTATGATTTAAGAAGAGTGCTTGATGTCTAATTTATATTTGTGTGTTTCAGTGCCATTCTTTCATCATACTTCTTAAACGAAAAACTTAATTTACATGGAAAAATTGGGTGTTTGTTAAGCATAGTTGGTTCCACTGTGATGGTCATTCATGCACCCCAAGAAGAAGAAGTTGAAACGTTGAGTGAAATGTCCCACAAGTTAGGTGATCCAGGTGAGAGAAAGATTGATTACAAAGAATTCAAGGAGATACTTCTCTACTCAATTGTGGAATATAAATGGCAGGCCAGGATCTAGTCCTGCTGTGAGTGCCCCTTCACATTCCACTAGATTTCTTCTGTATGGGGTTTGTAATGTATTAGGTTGCCGGTATCTAGCTGCCCCACAACTGGAGATCCTAGTAAGACAGGATTACCAATGAGGCTTTTAAATGCTTTTAGCTGAATATGCTTACAGTGCTCTTGTATACACTTCACTCAATACACAAGAATCTGAAGAGGCATTTGTGAATGCTGAGAATGAAGTTGGAGTATATCTTCAACTCCATAATTCATTTTTAACCCTTGCTTGTGTTCTCTGAACACTTAGACTTTAAATAGTTGCAAAGTTTAAAGTTGTAGCAATAAATAAGACAGTAATTATGACAGAGTTTACTGTAAGATTTCCTGTTTTTCTGGAGCCTCTAAGCTATGAAAGTGACTGTGATCTTTAAGAATGATGTATCCAGCAAAGAAACATTCCTCCAATTTTTACTGGGAGTCAATATAGGTTTAGGTGACAGCTAGAATTAAGATTCTTAGCTACTCCTCATGAAATAATGTATGTATTCTTAATGATGCAAATATTAAAACTGCATCATCAGTTAAAGGTCAGATAGGGTAAGGATATTTTTCTATGCATTCCTATCTTTAACTCCGGGGTGGGCTACCTGAAATTTATACGTGACTCTCCTCCAACCCCCAATATTTCATCAAATTTGGCAAAATGCATACATTTGAATATGTGACTACCCCCATACTGAAAATATACATATTAAACCTATACACATCTACTGCCCTTAACTTCCTCCCCCACAACAAAAGAAAACATCACCACTCTACAAAATGTAACTTTTGGTCATATTGAGTTCCTTTACTCCTTTAGCTAATTATAAAAACTTTGACAGACCCCAGATGTTTGTATGTTTTCAAAATGTGTTACTACTTAGTATGTGCAATTGCAGCATGCCATGTTTGTTTCTTTAATATTTCAGGTTTTGTGGTCTTTGCAACACTCATTGTCATTGTATCCTTGATCATGATCTTTGTAGTGGGACCCCGACATGGGCAGACCAACATTCTCGTGTACATAACGATTTGCTCAGTCATTGGAGCATTATCTGTATCCTGTGTAAAAGGTTTGGGCATTGCTATCAAGGAACTTTTTGCAGGAAAAGCTGTGCTGAAACATCCATTGGCGTGGATTCTGCTGCTAAGTCTTATTGCTTGTGTAAGCACACAGATTAACTATTTAAATCGGGCCCTGGACATATTCAACACTTCCATAGTGACACCAATCTATTATGTGTTCTTCACAACATCTGTTTTAACCTGTTCTGCGATCCTCTTCAAGGAATGGCAACACATGGCAGCTGATGACATTATTGGCACATTAAGTGGCTTTATCACTATAATCGTGGGGATATTTTTATTGCATGCCTTTAAGGATCTCAGTTTTTCCCTATCAAATTTGCCTGTGACATTGCATAAAGATAACAAGGGAATAAATGGCTGTGTGCCAAGCACATATGAACTATTTAATCACGATGAAGAAAGTGCAACTCGCATAAGTGACCTGCATTCCCCTGATGGAATATCTTCCAGGAGAAATGGGAATCTGTCAGCCTCCTAAAGAAAACAATTCTGTAACTTTTGTTTCATTGTGAAAAGCCAGTTTTACAGCATTTTTCAAACGGATATATTTAAATAGTACTGTAGACAATCATTTTTTTAGGTTTGACTAGCTTGGTCGAATCGAAGAGCAGTGGTGGATTTTTATTTGCCTTACTCTTAATTTAAAAATACTAAAGAACCTCACTCTGTTATTTGCTTAACTTACTATGAACATGTAAATATTCTGTTTTGGTTTAAGACTTCTTGCACTAATGACAATTTTAACAAATAAAACGCTTTATTTCTGATGAGGAAATGATCTATTGGTTTTAGATAAAGGTGAAGGTAAAAGTTTTCCTCACACATACGTGCTAGTCATTTCTGGCTCTAGGTTAAGGGTTTGGTCTTGTATATCTATAAATCTTTTGTGGTAATTTGGTGAATTATGCAGTGACTTGTTCTTATTATGAGACACTGCTACTCGTCCATAAACAATCTGTTTGGACAATTTATGATCAGCTGCACCCAAATGTATTAGATTCTATGAGATTTGCAGTTGCAACCAATGTGTTTTTAATCAATGAACCAGACATTCCTGAGGAACAAGGCTTAAGTGGTATCAGCTCACAAAGGTTGTTACATAGAAAAATGCTATTTTAAGAAAGTACCTAGTGTAAACCATGTTTGTATATATTAGCACGTACCCGAAACACAAATACTTAGCAGTTTCAAGTATTTAAAGTGCTTCATGTTGAGATTACTGCTGGATAATGCATAACAATTGGCAAATTTATTCATTCAGTTATTGCAAGTGGGGTAAAGAATAAAATAAACTTGCCTCTTCCCCCTACCCCCATTTTCAGCCTTTCTACTGTAACAACTATTACCTGCATGGTTTGACACTCTGTTCTTCTGAAACACCAAATGCAATAAAAAATTAATGTACCTTTCTACTCCATCTAAAGCAGAGACAAATCAACAGGCAAAAGCCAGGCTTAGATGTGTTTGCAAAATGGAGAAATACCTGTAGATTATGTTTCAGCTTCTCTATATGGAAGAAAAAATTTGAGGAGCTGACCTTCAAAACCGGGAAGGTGAAAACTAACTGAGACTGAGCTGGAAAAAGCTTAAATGAGAATAAATTAAATATCCTGATAAAATGCAATAGGAAAAGAGCATCAAATGCCAATTGTTTAATCTACCTCCATCAATTTGGCAGTTGATTGCATTCAGAGTTAGAAAAAAAAGTCTCAAAATGTTTGGAAGAACAAAAATGCAATGAAATTAGATGTTTCAGTTAATGGCTGAAGGCATCTGTTGTGGGAAGTAGTGTGGATTATTGTAGTAGTTTTTCGGTGTTCTGCAGTATAGCTAATCATATACCAATCAAGAACTCCGTTGGTAAGGTGACGAAGTAATCAGATGTGATGTCAGTTGTGGCAATTCCAGATGCCGTCATTATACAAGTCCCACCCAGTCGTAATGTCCCATAGTCACAGGATAGTCCTGATGGCTTCTCCACTGACTTTATTTGTTAGAAGTAAAGAGTGAAGGCTGCAAACTGTGATCATGTGACTGCAGGATGCTGTAAAGACCACAATCATGAGACCTGATAGTAGGTACTTCTTGTTCAGCACCATAACTAGGGAAGGCTGCTAAACATTAAACCAGGACTATCCATATAGTCTTTTAAAGCAGGGATAGGCAAGCTTTTAACTGGGACTGGCCCGGGGTTCACCATAACTGTGGGGAGGGACCCCTGTACAGATGGTGGGTAGTTGGCTATTGTAGCAATGGGAGGGTGCGACTCCAATATTCAAAAAACGGAAGCTCCCAGCGCTGACTTTATTCCTGTATGCCTTTATTCCTTTTGGCTTCCTGCTTTGGAACTCATTGTGTGTCAAGAATCCAGCTTATTAAACCCTTTGGAACTCATAAGCGAGTGGAATCCTTATGGTGGTTTTGGTCCAGAGCTGTGACCATTAGAAGAGCAAAAACTTCCTGGCAGATGGCTTATCCCAGATGCCACAATACAACAGCCGCCGGGAGGAGGTGGTACATGCCATTATTCCCCTCACTCAACAAGCCGCTCAGATATCGGCCTTCAGTGAATGCAGACGGGCTGACCCGTAACCTATAGGCAGAGTTACTGACCAACGCCTAGTTCCTAGATCACTAGCAACTGCTTACTCAACAAGAAGGGCGTGGAAGGGCAGTAAATTATATGTGCCACATACCCTGAGGTCACAGGTGCTATGGCGATGCCATAGTGTCAAACAGTCCAGACACTTTGGATTCCTCAAAACCCTACATCTAGCCAAGAGACAATTCTAGTGGCCGCAACTGAATCACGATAAGAGGCCTATGTCAAAACCTGTTCAGTCTGTGCGACAATGAAACCCTGATCAGAGAAATCCCCTAAACTCTTGCAGTCCATGGCTGACCCAGTCTGGCCGTGGGAGGAGATAGCTATGGACTTCATCATAGAGCTCCTGGAGAGCAATGGCCATACTGTCATATGATCATTGATTTATTTTCCAAACAAGTCCATTTTGTCCCGTTTGCCATCAGCATGTAAATTGGCTAGGCTTTTCCTCACACACACACCTATCACCGCCACGGGGTCCACATGGAGAATCTCAGATCGGGGGAGCAGTTTACGGCCAAATTCTGGAGGGAGTTCGACTGATTGGATCATCCCAAGGTCTAAGCTCGGCTTTCCACTCAAGTACTAATGGGGTAGTGGAGAGAACTAATGCAATAGTGGAAAGACTGGGCAGAACTGCCATTTGCGGAGATGGCATATAACAATGCTGTGCACAGCACCACAGGCTTTACCCCCTTCAGGATGGTTAATGGAATGGAATTCATCCCCATTCCTGAATACCCTCAGGTAGCTCCTTCCCCCACTAGCACAAATGAGTGTAGAGAGGCCTTGCAGGGAGTATGGGGTGCTGCAAATGTGGCCTTGAGGAAAGCGGCTGAAACCCAGAAGGTCCAGACTGACGAGCTCCACAAAAGCCCTTAAAATGGGGGAGAGGGTGTACCTCTTCACCAGGTACTTGAGGTTTATTTATTTATTTATTTATTTATTTATTTGAACTTAGGTTGAAGGTTCCCTGCTGGAAACTGGGACCAAAATTCCTGGGCCCCTTCCCATTATGAGGATAATCAACCCAGTTACCGTGGAGCTGAAACTTCCTAGACTGTTGGGGAAAGTATATCTGGTCTTTCACAGCAGTCTGCTAAAGCCCATAGAAGTGGCCAACAACTGGCCCATGCCATCACTGGTACCCAGCCCTATAATTAGGGGAGGGAGACCCATTACGTGATCGACCAGGTGTTGGATTCCCGAATACATAGGGGAAGACTGCAATACCTGGTACACTGGAAAGGATACCCAATAATGGAGGCCTTCTGGGTAGCAAGTAGGAATATTAGAGCTGCCTGACTGATAAAAGAAATTCCACAGGGACCATCTCAGCAAACCAGGGAGAGATAGGAGAGGTCAGGCTTGAGGGTCTGCTAATGTGATGCTTGTGCTTGCGATCTTACAGGTGTGGCCCTGGTAGAGAGGGGCCGCCTGTCAAAGCCCGGCCTGGGGTGCACTATACCTGGGGGGAGGGACCCCTGCACAGGTGGTGGGATGACTGCTCCTGACCAAAGACTGCAGGCGGTGAGGACAAGCAATGATCAGCTGTTCCAGACGATCAAGCTGGCCCAACGATCAACTGCTAGGAGTTGCCTGCAGCCAGGCAATGAACAGCTGATCAAATCTGCAAGCGGCCCAATGATCAGCTGATTGGGCCTGTTGGAGTGTTGGCTGCTGTGGCGACGAAAGACCGTGGCTCCAGCATTCAAAATGCACTGTGAGGTGGAAGTTCCCAGCGCTGACTTTATTCCTGTATGTCTTTATTCCTTTTGGTTTCTTGTTTTGGAACTCACTGTGTGAGAATCCATCTTATTAAACCCTTTGGAATCTGAAGCCAGTGGTGGTTTAGGTCCGGAGCTCGGACATTGAGAGAAGCACTACAGTGAGCAGAGGTATATCGTGAAAATGAATAGGATAATGGCTTCCCATTTTTCTTTATTTCTGGAGGTTATTCCAAGTTAGCCTATTTTAACATTTAGAAAAGAAATTTATGGCAGAGTTCCATAACATTACAGTGGGATTGAATAGTTCAAAATTTATCACATTGTGTTAACCAAGCTAAATATTTTGTAAATTTAGTCTATGTGTTTCCAACTTCAAATTAGAAAGAAACTCTTATGGCTATGAATTGATCATTTCCGCTCTTAGGTACGATAATCTATAATCTTAGAATTGTTTGCACTGTATTAGAAATTGTAATATTACTGCCTACGTTATAAATACAATTAGGCTATCTAGAAAATTGGATAGAGATCATCTCTCTTGCAAACATGTCTTGACTTGATACATAATTGAAACAGTAATTTTTAGACCAGAAAAGCCAAACAATACTTTAAAATTACAGTAATATTTAATTCAGAAGTTTGAGAAAATAGAACCCTTAGAAAACTGTTAATAAGTGAATCATGACTCATCAAAGTATATTTCTTGAACAGTTAAGAGTCTGAAGATAATTTTTCTAAAACTAAATAACCCTTGAAACAGCTGGTAAGTGTAAGTACTATTCCAAAATAATTCCACCTTCAACTTTGTTTCCAATTAGATATAAAAACAGGATTCAGATTTACCAATTAAAGCCAAAAAAACCACAATCCTTTATTCTAAGGATATTAACCAATTCCCTAAATCTGAATAAACATGAAGCATTAATTATTTCTATCTTACAATCATACTTTTACAATCTCATTAAAATCTTTTACTTCCAAAGTTGATTACATTATGGAGTAAAATAGTTTTCTAAAGAGAACATTCTATTGATTAAAAAATAGCAAACGGAGTGTCTTTAAAAGGTAAGCTGAGCAGCTTAATACTTTCCTTATACAAAAACATTTCAAGCATACTCCTATAATAAAATTCACTTTTGTTAGCAAAAGTAAATAAAGATCCCTTATATTAAGCCTTTAAAACAATTATAAAAACTGGAGAAATGCAAAGATTTATGCCTAAAATAGTTGCATTGCAAAGTGTTTTATCAAAAGTATTTAAAAAGTAGTCTAGAAACTGAAATTTGTGTACAGTCATTGAGTTTGAAGACAACCATTCAAACGTTTTAGTTGATCCTGGAAAGCAATGAAGGTCAGGGCAGTCTCCCTTAGGCAAGAAATCTAGTTTCAAAATCTGCTGCAACTGACCATTGTTTCCAAAAGATCACAGGTCTTTTCTAATTGCTGGCCAAAGACTGATGAATGGGAGGTTGGAAACAGCGGACATGTTCCACCGGTGTGCTTTCTCCATCACCAGATTTCAAATACTTGTCCAATGTGGCAATAATTTCATCATTCAAGATCTGGAACTTGCGAATTCTCTCAACCATTTTTTTTAAAGGCTACAAAACAAAAATTATAATCAGTAGAAGGGAAAGGTAGCAAAATGAAACACAAAGTGAGAAATAAACTTGGTCAAACCTACCACATTCTTGATGACTTCATCTTTGCCATCATGCTTCTGTACTTTCAGTAAGTGATAACAGAAATCGAGCACATCAAATCGACGCTGCTGTCCCAAGAGCACAATAATCATACAGCCAGCCCAATGCAGCCCATCTCCAAAGCATTGTCTACAAAGTGAAAGTGTAGAGAAAGCACTACATTATATTCAGTAGGGAAAATCAGGATTCTAGATTCCCAATCCCAAGTCTGTCACAACAATTAACAATGCTGACTGAATGTTTTGCAGAATTTTGCAATATTTTATTATATGGTACTGCTAATACTGTAAATATGCAGTCAACGACTATTTTTCAGAAATGGGTATGGCAGGATCCATTCAGCATGGGATTTTAGATTTAGGGGCGAAATGGATGCCTTAAGCATCTGTCTCTTTAACCATTAAAAATGCAAAGAAAGAGCCAAATATTGGATTTTAACTACTTTGTGTTGGCTTTTTTGAATTCTGTCTGCTTTGTGTTGGCTTTTTGGGGATCAGAAAAACATAGCTTGCATGTTTTTAGCATGCATTTCTGCATGCATTTCTGCATCCCTGCCTAATACTATTGTATGCTATTTTTGCCTCAGTATACCATCTTTAACTTCAAACAATACTAAAGAAATAATTACATGAAACAGAACCACCCAAAAACTAAAAACTGATTTGAAATCTCCAACGTTTAGATGCTGGAAAACAAAGAATCATTGTAATCATAGTCAATTGTGTATCACTAGATTATCATTTCTGCATTTATCAAACTACATTTAAAATAGTATTTTAACGTATTGGTCTAATGTAAGTAATAAGGTATTAAGAGTTTAGTGGTACAGTAAATTCTTAATTCCTTTGTTATATCATAGTCAGATCTAACTTCTGAAATAAAAATAAAGCACTAATAGCAATGCCTTTGCCAGTATTTGGATACATACTCCACAGTAAATTCATGGGTTCCCACTGGAATACAGTATACAAACTGCATTGCACTCCAAAGGCGATGAAATTCCACACACTCATCTACATGCATCACACCATTGCTAGGGAGAGGGCCACGCCATATGGGATCATCCAGGAATATTCGAATCCTTGTTAAGATGACTTCAAACATAGAAAGTCCACAGCAGAGGCGCTCCTTGGTTAGCAAATCTCCTTCTCTTGCAATGGCAATTTGCTATAATTGCAACCAACAATACAGTATCAGTCTACAAAAAACTTATTAACCTGAAAATGAGCTAATGAGTTTCAAATAGGATAGAAAATTATACTTTCCCATCCTATTTTAAATTGTTTTTATTTAATTACTGAAATTTAAATGAAAGTCATACAAAATAATCTATGTGTAATGAAAATGAACTAAAACTTGAAAAATAAAATGAATACAATATTAACACATAACCAGATCACTCTTAACACGTTAAATCTACATGATAGATTTCTACAATTGAAAGACTTCAAAAATCAATCAAGATTTTTTTTCCCATTCTTTTAACAGAATGTGTTGTTTTCTTTTCACCTGCAGACGGTAATTCTCTTCACTGACTCCCAAGCTCATTAACCTAGAATTCTATACAAAGCATCGTATTTTGGAATGAAATTCCACATTATGTTTGCAACATTAGCTATTATGGCTTCCTCAGTGTTGTATTAATGGTTGTAGTGATTGAATCCAAAAAGAGCCATAAGGGAGCATAACCATACTAACATTTGGAGAGAAAAAAATCTTCCTTGCATTTTTCTTTTCTTTTTTTCAGATCAACCAAATGTTTCTCCATTAGTTGCAACAAGACGATCAACTGGCTTGTTGCCCAATCCAGATGAGAGACATACAAGAAACTGGGACTGATGCAGACAGCCACTGCCCTGTCTCCCCGTCACCAACACCCTGCGCACCACCCAGCTCCCTGCCAATATCGCCTCCGCCCTGCTGATGCCCTGCACCCAACTGACACCTCTCCTCCACTGACACAGATGGGGGCCGGACAGGGACAGCCCACAGACCAAATGTGACGTGCTGACACCTGCAGGCTGTAAAATGCCCAAGTCTGCCCTAGCCTGATATTGCGGGCTGAGAGTTACTGGCCCAAAGTTACCCAGCTGACTTTAAAGCATAAGGCAGGACTAGAACTCATGACCGACTAGTTTTGAGCCTGGTGCCTTAACCACTAGACTAAATTTGCTCTCAACATTCCAAATATATCTATATCTCAAACAAAATGGCACAAAATATTGACAAAATACTCCTTAAGCCATCTTAAGCAAAACTTTTTCTCATGAATGGAATTGATAAATAAGATTATTATCTTCTTTTGGAACATATGAAAATTGAATAGTCAAGGGTTTTTTTGCTCCCAACAAGAAGAAAATAATGTATTTGTAAACCTTAAATATATGTAAGTAAAAAAGGGGGGAATCATCTTTGATTCTCATTAATTCACATTGGCATATTTGTGCAGTTTCTTGGTATAGTATAAAAATAGTTTTCACTCCCTTTTGTTTCAGTATCCCAGTTTACTTTGCAGTCCTGTTCTGCCAAATAGTTTCTCCATCCAAATATTAATTGTGGCCAATCCTATTTAGTGTTCTAAATCACATAATCTGGCTAGCTGGCGTTGTTGTATGGCACATAACTCTCTAAAATCTGAATCATGAATCCACTGAGATAAAATCTCATTCTGTAGAAATTACATTACTAATTCAACCAACACAGGATGCCAAAAAGCTCTATCCTCTACATAGTGGTAAGCAAATAGGTAAAATGGCAGTTCTGTAAAAAAAAACACAAAGACTACCTGAGGTGTTCCCAATCTTTCAATCAATGGAACAAGGTGGAGTGGAGCATATTTTGATTCTAGTCTCTTCATTTTAGCATCAAGCCTTTCCCCCTCTGGAAACAGACAAAGAGAGAATAATGTAACTTATTTTTCATTTATTTACTGTACTGTTCTTTTATCCCAACTTTCTGCATTCGGTGTCTTAAGGAGGCTAATAAAGCCTGTTCCAGCTTAACATTTTGTTTGATTTATTCCACCACCACCATTTTGTACGTTTGAGAATACAAAATAAACACTAACATCAGAGCTTTTTATTTCACTCCTAAAATGGAGCTGTGGAGTTTAAGCATACATTTGCTGCCACATACTTTTTTTGTATAATGCAGAAAAACACCCTAATTTTTAAAATGCACCTGGCTTATACATCTCATGAACGGAAACGTTCTGTGGCAAATATCTGACAAAGATGACACATTTTCTTAACTACTAAGTGAGAAGAAGGACTGATGAAATTTCATTTTGTAAGCTAGCAGGATGTGTAAACAATACAAGAAAAAATGAGAAAAAAGTGCTCAAAACAAAACTTAAATGAGGAAAAAGTATAAAGTGCAGAAAGTCACTTCATTAATCACACTAAGTTGCTCCAGCCATTTAAGCTGCTTCATCTATTCTCTGCACAATAGATATGCACCACTTATAACAAAGGACTTGTTTAATTCTGATACAAATGTGTGCTCTGCTTCATTAGCCTCTTGTCTTGATTTTGCAGTCCCACATTGACAGCGTAATTTGGCACAAGTATTGCGGTTGGAAAGCCATAGGAAAAAGCATACCCTTGACATGAATTCTTGGTAAAATATTCTGGAATGGTGCTGCATGCAATAGATCACACACTTCCTCCAATGACTGCAACAAAGAGAATAAAGATATAACACTAGAGAGCTGTGATTGGGAATCTCTGACTGCAACACTGAAGTCGTTGGCTGATTTCGAACTGAAGTAGAAATATCCCAAAAAGAGAACATTTTTCCATGTGTTCTCGATAGAAATTGGCCTGTGTCCCCATGTACAGGAACAGTTTCATAAATGGGGAAAATTAAAAGAGAAATACTGCTGAGAAACATGGTTAATCCTACTCAAACTACAAGCAGGAGTGCATTGATCAACACCAGGGTAGTGAGCATTACATTTTTTAAACTTGCAAGATATAGTGATGGTTTTCTTTTGGTAGATTTGCCTCAGTCTAAAAGCTTTTTTATCAGAATAGGAAAGTAGTTTTATGGGCAGAATAAAATGTTATTTTATGAGCAAAACTATTAAGCCACATAGCATAGTTTATCAAAACAAAGCATAACACAAATTATTAATTTGCCTTGTTCAAGCAGCAGATGGAAAGATGTCAACTGGACACTGAATTAAACTTTTGTTTTCAATGTTGTTCTAAAATCCACTATCTGCTCTAGGATAGTTTTCATAATAGAGCCCCAAAACCAGGAAAGTAATGACAGGGATCTCATTTTTAAAAAAGGTATCTTTAAAATGTACTGAATTTCATAATTGCTCATTTAGACACTTAACAACACCAATGAAACCATCAGTGCCAGGAGGCTGTTTTGTATTCCAACAGCACCAAAAATTCAGGCAGGCCACCGTCACAAGGTAGCAAACAAGGCTGTTTTCAGAATATACTTTCAATATGCCAAATGAAGGAAGGAAATATACAGATTATGCTACTGGGCTTTTGCAGCAGAGGTTTTCCTTCCCAATGATTATTCCAGCTAGTTTGGCAGAACTTTCAAGTAAGTATAGTCACCACCATGCAAAGCCCCATTTTTAATACATATACGTGTCAATGCAAATAAAAAAGGCAAACTGTCAATAACATAGTCACTACTACCATCTTAACTTCTTTAACCACCTATGTAAACACCTTAGATGATACACAGATTTGCTGACAAGCTAGGAAAAATTACTGTTGAAGGACTGTTTCTCTATGGAGTAACTCAGTCTCAAGTATATTTAATATTTTTAAAATTGGAAACCATTTTATAAGCACTTAGGTAATCGCAAGAAGAACCATTCTGATTTTTGATTACTCATGTATCTTGAACATTGATGGTGTTTCAGGGCTTCTCTGTAATTTCTCTAAAGACAGATTTTTATTTTTCAAAGTCCTTTTTCTAAACCAGACACAAGAGGCATAAAAGAAATAAGACTTCTCCTTTGAAGAAAAAAAGACCCAAAGTAAGAGCCTGTATTTGTGCAAATTTTGAATCTGAATTCTTATGAAAAATGCTAGAACTTCTTCTTGACAATGTTATTTTCATAAATAATTAAAAAGTATTTGAAAGTTAAAGCTCTTAATTGACGGTTCATTTTGCCATAATCTTTAATATATGATGCATCCAGGGAAACAATAGCACTGGTTGGTTTCTGCAGCAGGAGGCCAATGCTGAAACATGCATGACAATGTCATCATGCAAATGGTCTTATGTACTTGGGGCACAAATATGTAATAGATGCATTTGTATGATGGCATTACAGTACATGCTGTATGCTCTTTTGGCTTCATTATACTGTAGTCTGTTGTTGACACTGCTTTTCCACACCTACCAGACTTTGCTCAATGAGGAGACAGAAGAGAATAGCATTTCCCACTTCTCTCAGATTTTGGAAACACACTGTTTTCAGTTCAGCATACTCAACAATATCCTTGAGCTGATGATGAAAGAATTCCAGAATTCCTGAAGAATGGGGTAATGAGACAGACAGAGGGAGATGGAGGGAGAAAATGTCACATAAGTCAGCACTACAGTATGTGTTCACAGAAAATTAGTATTTCCCCCTATATTCGTTACAGATAGTCCTCGACTTACATGGTTCATTTAGTGATCATTTAAAGTTACAACGGTACTGAAAAAAGCCCTATGACCGTTTTTCACACAACCATGCGGCATCCCCATGGTCATGTGATAAAAATTCGGATGCTCGGCAACAGCTCATATTTATGACAGTTGCAATGTCCCAGGGTCATGTGACAACTTTTTGCAATCTTCTGACAAGCAAAGTCAACAGAGAAGCCAGATTCACTTAACAACTATGGCAAGAAAGATCATAAAATGGGGATCATAAAACCCACTTAACAATCTTGCTTAGCAACGTAAACTTTGGGTTCAATTGTGGTCATAGGTCAAGGAATACCTGTATCTAGATAACAGATATCAGATAACAGAGAGTTGGAAGGGACCTTGTAGGTCATCTAGTCCAACCCCCCACCCAAGCGAGAGACCCTACACCATTTCTGACAAATGGCAGTCCTATCTCTTCTTGAAAGTCTCAAGTGATGGTGCTCCCACAACGTCCGAGGGCAAGCTGTTCCATTGGTTGATTGTTCTCACTGTCAGAAAGTTTCTCCCTATTTCCAGGTTAAATCTCTCCTTGTTCAGTTTCCATCCATTATTCCTTGTCTGGCCTACAGGCACTTTAGAAAATAGATTGACCCCCTTCCTCTCTGTGGCAGCCCCTCAAATATTGGAAGACTGCTATCATGTCTCCCCGGGTCCTTCTCTTCACTAGACTAGCCATGCCCAGGTCCTGTAACTGTTCTTCATATGTTTTAGTCTCCAGTACCCTAGATAAGGAAGGCATAGTTGTGATATTAAATCCCATAGGACTAAATTAGACAATCTCTTTTCACTTAGAATACTCTGGGATACCACGATTGATCCCTTCTTGAACTGTTGTTTTTTCCCCTTCTACAAATGGGTAAAAATATTATGGCTGGTTGGGGAATTCATAAAATTGCCAACATTGAACACCCCTTCTCTAGAGATTATTGTAGTATCAGTAATCAACAAAGGTCAATTATGGAACCCCTGATGCCTACAAAATATTTTGGAGGAAACCTGAAAATATATTACCCCAATTTATCACAAACTGAATATAACAATATTAGTCTTTATGAACACTACTTAAATTGTTTATTAAATAACCCAATAAAAAGAAGAAACAAACAAACATTCATTATTAACATAATTAAAATTGAACTTACCTGGAGAGCCATACTCATGTCTAGGCAACCTACAGATTTTGGGCATTACTTCCATTAAGGTCTTTACATACTGAAGAATTGTGCCTTGTAACTGAGAAAGCAAATTTAAATAATATTGCTAAATAAGCATAAATTGAACTGGGGTTTATAAGACACAAACACTGTTTTAATTGTACTACCATTTTAAGCAGGTTTATATAAAAATATGAACATTGCCATGTTTACATTGCTTCAAAGTGAACATATTTATGATAAAACGTACAAATGCAATAGTTGTACTAGAAGTACATTTCATCTCTATATAGGTACATTTGTATATTTTAAAAAGAGTAATGGTTGGGTGAAAACATAAATTGTATTGTTTACTGCTAATACAAGGTGTAAATTTAGACAAATTAGCAGATATGACCAAGCATACTTTGATGATATCCCCTGGAAAACAGTGGGACAAGCTGAATTCCCAAAATGAAATGGTAAAAATATGTCAAATATTTTTAATTAATGAACTAAAACTTCCTGTGATTTTCCTCATCAATACTGTAATATGAAATTTTATATTTCAAGGGAAACACAGCCCCAGAATAATGTTCATGCTTCTAATACTCATATAATTAGGAATGACTTTCATGCAAAATTATAATTCCTATTTTCATGTAAACTCAGTCATTTATAGTCAGTGGCATTCCCAGAAATACACCCTTAATGGCTGAAGCATTGTGATCCAAAATATGTAAGGGACATAAAATTCAAAACCTTCGTGATTAAATGAACTTGAATAAAGGGTAGCTTTTTCTATTTATTGAAATAAAAATAATTCACATACCAGACTCTTGACAACTTTCAGTAATTCTTCCATCACCACAGCAATCCCTTGATATCCTAGTAGTCTACAGATCACTTTGAAATGAGGAGGCCCTACAAAGTTCCTATAGTTGGTATAAATGCTAGAATATGCCAGATTCAAAGCCTGAAGAGGAGAACAACGCAAGCCATTCAAATCAAATTAGAAGGTATTTCTCCTTTCATTGTAAGATATATAAAAGAATCCTTTCAGGGAATCAAGTTACATTTAATGTAAAAACTGAAATGTTATTTGAAATATATGACATTTTCAGTTAAAGGAAGAAACAAAATGAATTTTGTAATTAAATGCAATTAGTTCTACAGATAAGCTGGACCTATGCCACTGAGGGTTTAAACATGGTAACGATCCTGAATTGCACTCAAAAAGAAACTGGAAGTCAATGCAGCTTACACAACAGTAGTGTGATATGGGCAAATTCCAGGGTACTCTGAACTATGTCTCCCACACTATTCTGGACCAGGTAGAGCATATTGCAGTAATCCAATACCCTTCTCTTTTTTTAAAAAAATCTTCCAATTATTACACTGAATTGGCAGGATCCACACTTTAAAAAAATTATTATATGCTCCCCTTTTTCTACAGGTAGATTCAAAATATAGAAAGAAATAACAAATAGCTCTGAAATTTCTAAGAGTTGTACAGTTGAGAGGAAATAAAACCTGGGTCCCCTCAGTCTTAATATGACATTCTGCCCATTACACCTGGCAAAAACTTGGCAAATGATTTATATTATAAAATGTTAAAGATAAAAAAAGGTAGAATATGAATTTGCCATTTAATGAATCTAATAGACACAGTAATGTATAGGAAAATCTTTTACATGTTAATATCAGCCTAATGTTACAAAGACTGTGTTTTACCACAAGAAATATAACAAGATACAGATAATTAATAGCACTGTGAAACAAACTTAAGGATAATAAAGCCCAAATGCTCTAATGTGACCTTTCCCTCCCCCTCAGTCCAATGATTTAGTACCAATGTCACTAAATAATTGAGAATTATTCACTTGAATCACCAATGAAGCAAGCAAAATCTGGCAAGAGTGCTTCAGAATGTCTTTGTATTAGCAAGAAAGAAGAAAGGAAATGAAGGTTTCCTTAAGAAGCAGAACAGGCTGTTCCTGAACGGATGTAAGTAGAACATATCATAACCCTCATCACAAGAAACCCCCGTAAACAAAAGGTCAATGAATGAGAAATTTATTGTACAGAAAGCATGTAGCAGCAACTATGAAACATGAACAAATCTACTTGCTCATTTGCAAACAATCTTTTATATTTGAATATTTTATGACAATCTCAGGATTTTTACTCTGAGCATAATTTATGGAATTCAACCAGTTGTAATTATTGGCTAATACTGATGATTTAAGGGGAAATCCAGTGAAAAATACCACCTTCATATATCTACATTACTTTCTTGAATACTCAAATTAAATTGGCGATTTAATTATACCATATTCAATAAAGGATCCTGATTTTGTTGGAGCAAAGCAAAAAATCTATATTAAAAACACAGAAATTATAAGCTGCAGAGTATTTTAAGAAGTCAAATTCCATAAATTATGCTTCTTTTATTATATCAAACCTTCATTGTGCTTTTTTCTCACTACAGCATTAAGTAAGTCTACTTACTTGCAGATTATAAACAAATTAATTTGTCTGCAACTTCATTCAGCAATCAGTACTTTTAATTCAGTCAAGGATCAGTTTTACTCTGAGAATGGGCCAACATAAAATGGGTGATGTAATAAAATATGTTTAACAGTTTGGATAGCTTCTTTGCTTCATTGGCAAAATGTGACTAAATGTGATACCTTCTAAGAGGGCTACCTTTATTATGATCTCATTTTCTAGAACTAAGGATGAACTTTGCTTTAGAACATAGCATTCTCTTTATGTAGAAACAAAGCCACTAGGACAAAAGTGGAACATTTTATCTGCCAATGGAGTGGTTTGATACTCAACTTTGAATCAACTTTGAATGGTCGACAACTACCTGTGAATCTGTCTTTCAGAAACAAATTAACAATTACACCCCACAAGTTATAGAGTGCAACTATTCTTAAAGTAGATCTCACTGAAAAAAGTACAAATTGCAAAATTATATATAATACATAGTGCTACAGAATGAAAATTGTCAAACACCTGCTACATGAAAAGTAAATAAGGAAAAATATTAACCTTTGATCCATGTAGATATTGAGGCTGTGCATTGGGCTGCTTGTCTCTCTGGAATTCCTGAGAAAATGGTAGTACTGTTCGAACAAACCTACATGAACCAAACAAGGCAACTGTCAGGCTCCAAAAACCAAGAAAGATGTGTGATTCTTTCAGGTAGATTTCTTTATTTTTCTCACTAATGGACAGAATCTTGCCAAAGTAAAACATGCTACTAACCCCATAGAAATATATTCTGTGAACTATTAGGGAGGGCTGTCTTCATCCTTTTTTTCCCACATAAACTATCTGAACTAAGTTGTCTCCTGATCATCTAGATTGCATTACCTCCCTGCTGGCAATCCAGACTATATTCCATCACAGCAATGCAATTTATAATTGTGGAAGTCCCACCTTAATCATGAAAGCAGTTGTTAGATTTATATCCTGCCTTATTTTAAATTGGGAGCTCAAGGTGTCACTCTTAACATTCTTTGATTTTTCCAGACAACAATTTAGTGTTGAATTGAGAGAGAAGCAGAGACTAGCCCTGTGAGCTTCTGCAGCTGGGAATGCACTGACATGTGGGTCTCCTTGTGGCAGTCCAATCCCTTAAACACACCAGACCTTGTGCCAGTCCAACACTTTCACCACTACACCAAAGCAGAACCTATTCCTTTTTAAAAAAAACATCAGTTCTGTATTATTATGTGAGTTATGAGAAATATGACTGGGATTAATTAATTAGGAGCCTTGGTGGTGCAGGCTGTTAAAACACCTAGCACTTAATTCCAGCTGCCTGCAATTAGTGCAGGCTCGAATCCCACCAGGCTCAAAGTTGACTCAGCCTTCCATTCTCTCGAGGTAGGTAAATTGAGGACCCAAGATTGTTGGGGGCAATAAGCTGACTTTGTAAAATTGCCGCTTAGTAATAAGCAGGCATATACAATGGAATGAAGGCTACTGCTGAGCGCATTGGGTTGTGCTCCAAAAATTGTAAGCCGCCCTGAGAAGGGCGGCATATAAATATGAATTTTTTAAAAAAATTAGTCACACAATAGGAAAGCATCAATACAAAGTAAACTTCCGGTGGTGAGGCAGGACGAAAAGAGCTGCCGAAGTCTGCTTGCGGTTCTTACTTCTTCTTGCTGTTGGTGTGATCCCTTGGGGTGCAAATCCCGGAGAGAAGCGTGCCGGTGTGGGGAAACTTGAGCTGCAGTGTGGGGAAGGCAACTGCCACTGCAGTGAAGAGAAACCCTCTAGAGCCCGACGAGCAAGAGACTGCCGTTTTGCTAATGGCGGCCCCAAAGTCCGGTCTGCCACTGATGAAAGGAAGCGAGTGAGTGACAGATTGTGGTGATTAATGGTGAAAGGTGTGGGCAAGGAAGTTTGCAATGGTGATAGAATTCTGAGTGCTGTGGATCCACAGAAGGCTGTTGAAAGAACCTGATTGGAGCCCTAAAAGGAAGCGGCTAAGGAACAGAGGTGCAGTGGGTGACAGTGAAAGGGCTTGACAGATAGAAAATAAGGACAGTAATAAATAAAGCAAAGAAGACTGGGAGGCTGGTGAGGTTTGCTACACTGTTATTAACGGAAGAAAATTTAGCCACTGGAAGGTCTGGGGAATTAGGATCACTTCTATTTTGAATGATTGTAATAAATTCGAGACGAGAAGAAGATTAGAGCGAGTGAAATTGGTGGAGATAACGCGGTGCAAAAGGAGATATCTAGATACTTTTGAAATTTTTAAAAGTCCTTTGGCCGCTGATCTGAGGGTGCATAGGTTCAATTGAACGGTCTGCTTTAATTGAAGAAATACAGAAAAACCGAACTTAAGAATTTTAAGACGAAAAGAGAACTGGATATCACTGAGTGAGCTGAGACTTTGTGAGGACACTGCAAACTCAGCAACTCAGCAACTCTCCATTTCTGGTGCATTTGGATTGCAAGCGTGTAACTTTAGAGACTGAAAGCTGAATAGCTACTTTAAGATTCTTTCCCCTCTCTCTCTTTTTCTACTTTTCCTCTTACTTTTTGGCGTTTTGATTAGTTAATGTTCCTCTTTCCATTTTTTTTACATAGTGTTATGTAAGTTTATATATATGTGGTAGAAAGGGAAATTGATTATTGCAACTGTGATGTAATTTGCCTATCTAGTTGATTTATTAGTAATATTGATAGTTATATTCTTACCGGTTATATAGAAAAGATAAGGGAAACAATAATAATTTTAAGCATTCATTAATTAATAATTACAATTAATTTTTATATATTAATAGTTGTATTTACTGGGCTGACTACCTTAAATATTTAATTTTGTGGCTATTGCACTTTTGCTTATGTTTAAGAATATTTAAAATAAGGTCTGATAAGATATTTACTTAGATAAAACATCCCATAGACAAAGTATCTTATAGTATTATATATATTTGGATTTAGGCAAAGTATTGGTAAATAAGACTCAGACTAGAGAGATAGGATAAAATATTGCTCATTAGGATTACTCTGAACTTACGCATACTCAGTAACAAATGTTAGGTTATATATAAACTATATATGTGATATAGAAATCAGACTTGAAATTATATTGGGTTAATATTTTCATTTATAAGAGACACCACCCTATTAAATATATAGAGAATTTAGATATCTAAGAGAGATAGATTAATTAATTGGACTACTGATCAATTTCAATATATAGGACTTACTATTGACTGTTACCATTGAATGTTAATTTGGGATAATATAATTAATATATTACAAACAACAAAAACAAATCTTAGAAGAAATGACATCTACAACAACTACAACTCTAAAAACTGGAAGAAAGGCCATTCTGACACTGACAACTACGTTGGTAACATCTTTGCCCATGCCACAAAAGACAATTGAAGAAACAATACCACTGGAGAAACAAGCTACCACCTCGAATGCCAATATCCAATCAATCCTGCTTACTCTACTAGAAACAATGATGAAAAACCATAATGAGACGAGAGCAGACATAAATAAATTAAAAGAAGAGATGGGGAAATTAAAAGCAGAAATGAAAGCAGATATTTCTAAAATAGAGGAGAAAGTTGGAATAATACAGCAGGCCTTGGAGAAAAACGAAGCAACAATAAAAGAGGTAGAGAAAAGGACAGAAAGAACTGAAAGGAAATTGGAAAGGGTAGATGAACCACTAAAGAATGTGAGTAAAGAAATGGAGGACTCACTGGTCTATCTAGAGATGGACAAGGCTGCTACATATCTGAGATTCCAGAACATAGTGGAATCAAGAGAAGATCTGGAACAGGTAATGGCAGAAATACTGGCAGGATTATTGGAAAAGGATAAAGACGATATCTTGAGAGAGTTCAATGAAGTTTACAGAGTTAGTACAAATTATGCGAGACGCCACAAATGCCCAAGAGAAGTCCATATACAATTTGCGAGAAGGAGCGTCCAGGACATCATATACAAGATATCAAGAGAAGTACCAATCACGTATAAAGGTAAAGAAGTTTTGGTTCTCAAACAAATACCAAGAAGAGTAAGAGAACAAAGACAAGATTATAAATTTCTAGCAGCCCATCTAAATCAAAAAGGAATTGTATTTAAATGGCTAATCCCAGAGGGGATGTTAGTTTCATGGGAGGAAAGGAAAATCAAAATAGACTCTATGGAAAAGGCCCAGGAATTTTATGAGCGGTTGGTAGGCCCGGAAGAACAGAGCAGTAAGGATGAATTGGAAACGAACTCCCAAGAAGATCAAGATCAACACAAGAATAGTGATGGAACTTTAGGAAATCAAGAAAATAATCAATTACAACAGGAGAGAGAAGAAGGTAGGATACATCTTCAGGCACAAAGAGAAACCAGAGCAGTCACAAGACAAAGAGCGAAACATAACTAAATAATGGAAGAAGAAAAGAAAATATTATCAATTAACATAAATGGTCTAAACTCTATGATAAAAAGGAAAAGGACAATAGCTAAATTAATCAAACAAAACGCTGATATAGTTTGCCTACAAGAAGCCCATATAAAGAAATCAGATGAAAAATATTTAGAATGCCCGAAATTAGGGAAGTTATTCACCGCACCGGCAGATGGGAAAAAGAAAGGGATCGCAGTGTATGTATGTTAAAGAGAATATGAAAGTAGATTTAATATGGTCAGATCCTGATGGAAGAATTCTGGTTTTGCAGATCTGGATCAATGCTATCCCAATTCTTTTAGTGGTAATTTATGCCCTGAATGGAGATCAAAAAGAGTTTTTTAAGTATCTATATGAAAAAATAGTAGGATTGGAAAAAAGAAATATTTGTATCATAGGGATTTCAATGCTATTGCTGATTACCAAAAGATCACAGTAATGGAGGGACAAACAGGAAAAAAAGAGCTACCAAAAATATGTATGGAAATGATGATGGAGTTAAATTTGATTTGATATATGGAGAAGGTTAAATCCTGAGAAAAACAATTTACATTCTACTCAAACCTTCACCAAATATGGACGCGAATTGACATGGCATGGATGAATGGGGAAATAGCAAATGAAATAAAAAAGGGATTGAAATCTTACCCAATGAATGGGCAGATCACAATCCAATTCAGATAATCTGGAAAGGTAGGAAAAACCAAAGAAAAGGTGGCGTTAAATACCCAGTTAATTAGAGAAAAAGAATATACTGAATAAGCTTAAGGAGGAATTAAACTATTTCTTAAAGGAAAATAATAATGGAGTAACTATGAAACAAAACATTTGGTACACAATGAAGGCAGTAATAAGAAGTATAACCATCTCTTATAATGCCAAGAGGAATAAAGAAAAATATGCCCAGCAAAACAAATTACAACAAAAAATTAAGGAATTAGAAACCCAATTACAAAGTACCCCAAAGGATTCAAGATTGTAAAATCAGATGACAATAACTAAACATAAACTGAATTTAATTGAACAAGAGAGAATGATTATAATTTTGAATACAACTACACAAACTTATTTTGAGCATGCCAACAAGCCAGGGAGATGGCTGTCCTACAGACTTAAAAAAGGGAAAGAAAAAAGATTGATTTACCAACTAATAGATGGAAATGGGGATACACAACAGGGATAGAACAGAAAAAAGAAATTGCCCATAAGTATTTTGAAGATTTATATAAAAAGGAGGAGGTTAGGGAGGAAAGGATAAGAAATTATTTAGATAAAATGAAAGATAAAGCAATTGGGGAAGAAATGAAAGAACTATTAAACAAAGATATTACTTGGTCCGAATTGAAAACAGCAATAGAGAACCAGAAAAAGAGTAAAGCTCAGGGACCAGATGGGATCCCAGGGGAACTGTACAAGGCAATAGAAGAAGAAATAGGACCTCTTATGGTGGAAGTTTTTAATGACGTCTTATTGGCAGCCAGGATGCCGGACTCATGGAGGGGGGCATTGATCTCACTGATCCCGAAGGAAGATTTGGATTCCTGATATATGCAAAATTATAGGCCAATTTCCTTGTTAAATACTGACTATAAAATATTTGCTTCCATTATAGCAAACAGATTAAAAAGAATTTTGAATGAGCATATACATGAAGATCAAAATGGATTTCTCCCAACAGACATATTAGGAATAATTTAAGAATAGTATTAGATGTTTTTGAATTTTATGAAGCCCACCCCGAAAAACAAATAGCCTTCATGTTTTTAGACGCACAGAAGGGCTTCAATAACTTAAATTGGCAATTTTAATTCAAAAACTTTATAATATGAATTTAGGCACCAAATTTGAAAATATTATAACTACTATTTATGACACACAACAGGCGAATATTATAATAAATGGGGAAAATATCAGTTCAATAAAAATAGAGAAAGGAGTTAGACAGGGTTGTCCACTCTCACCCCTGCTCTTCATATTAGCGTTGGAAACATTATTAACGCAAATTAGACAGAATCCAGATATAAAAGGATTAAAGGTTAAGAAAGAATATAAACGGCAAGCGTCTGTAGATGACATGACTTTTTTCATTGAAGAACCAATAGAAAGAGGATAAAAATTGATGAACAAGCTAGAACAATTTGGAGCAGTTGCAGGACTAAAAATTAATAGAAAGAAAACGAAATTAATGACTAAAATTTAACAGGAAAACAGAAGCTAGAATTAGCAAAGGTTATGGCATTACAAGTGATAAAGAAAGTTAAATACTTAGGAATATGGTTGACAGCACATTGTAAGACACTAAAGGAAAATAATTATGACAAATTAATGCAACAGGTAAAGAAGGATTTAGAAACATGGGTTAAACTGCAACTTTAAAATGACTATTCTCCCAAAATTCCTCTATATATTTCAGACAATACTAATTAAAGTACACAAAAAGTATTTTGAAGAACTCAACAAGACAATTGCAAAATTCATTTGGCAAGGAAAAAAACCAAGAATAAATTTAAAGGCAATGCAAGATATGAACAGCAGGGGAGGGATGGCACTTCCAAACTGGGATTTGTACTGTAGTGTGGCCTCCTTAGTATGGTTGAAGGAATGGGTGAACTTCACTAATAAGAGAATATTAGTTCTAGAAGGCCACGACTTACAGAGGGGGTGGCATGCTTTTTTATGGGACATCGGGAAAACTAGCCAGAGATATTTCCACAGACACCTAATTAGAGATTCATTACTAATTGGAAGAAAATAAGGAAAAAGCATTATTTAAAGATACCGATCTGGATTTCAACAATGGAGGCGATGATTCACCCAAATAATCTGGACATTACTAAGATGATTAAATATAAGGATCTAGTGGATGCGCAAGGAAAATTGAAACTGTGGCAAGATCTTCAAGACCAGGGAGTACACATTGATTGATGGGCATATCTTCAAGTCCAGAGTAGAAGCAAACAGATAAGAAAGAATTTGGAATCAAAACTTCAGCAACTACACAAAATTCTATTAGGCCCCGAGAAAAAATATATAGCAAAACTTTATAATTACTTATTAGAGACAGAATTAGAGGAAGAAATTGTCAAAGGGAACATGATAGCCTGGAGTAGGAATATAGGACGTAGTATCACTTTAACTGAATGGGAGAAGGTCTGGAGTAGAAATAATAAAATCACAAAATCGGCAGTGTACAAGGAAAATGCCTATAAAATGTTTTATAGATGGCACCTTCCCCCCTCGAGACTAGCAAAGATGCACCCCAACATGACTCTGAATTGCTGGAAATGCAAAAAAAGGAGGAAACATTCTTCCATATGTGGTGGTCTTGTACAGAGGCTCAAAGATATTGGCAGAAAATTAGAAGATGGTTGGAGGAAATGACAAAAGAACAGATGGAATTTAAACCAGAATTCTTTCTATTAAGGATCTTTAATAAACAATTCCCCAAAAAAGTGAAGTATACAATAGTACATACTTTGACAGTGGCCAGATTGGCTTTTGCACAATGTTGGAAACAACCTCATGTTCCATCAGAGGAAATGATTATTCAAAAAATATCAAATTGTGCAGAAATGGACAAATTAACTTTGGCATTAAAAGATAAAAGAAACATCAATGTATTATGATAGCTGGAACTGCTGGTACAAATGGATAGATCAAATATAGATTACATAATAAATTGTAAAAGAAGATATGTTATAATTATAGTAGTGATTATATATTCGCATCAAGGATTAATTGTACATATAGCATAAAATAAGGATAAAAATAAGGTCCCACAAACTGTCGAGGATGAAATTGTTTTTAATTGTTTCTTGACTTTTCTTTCTACTCTTTTTTCTTTGTTTCTTTTTCCTTTCTCACATTTATGTACGTGTTGTTTGTCTATTTTAATTGTAAAATTAATAAAAGTTTATTTTAAAAGAGAAAAGTATCAATACAAAAAAAATTAAACACTAAGGTATTGGAAGGCTGCTTGTGAAGGAAGCAGAGGGTGAGTAGAAAGGAGAAAAATATGCCCGCCGCTTTTTAAAATTACATTTATATGCCCTTCTCCGAAGACTCAGGGCGGCTTACAATTTTTGGGATACAACCCAGTGTGCTCAGCAATAGCCTTCATTCCATTGTATATGCCTGCTTATTACTAAGCTGCATTTTGGTCAGCTAATTGCCCCCAACAATCTTGGGTCCTCAATTTACCTACCCCGAGAGGATGGAAGGCTGAGTCAACCTTGAGCCTGGTGGGATTCGAGCCTACAGTAATTGTAGACAGCTGGATCTTAAGAGCAGGCATTTAACAGCCTGAGCCACCAAGGCTCGTTAATTATAAACCAAGAATACCAATAACACATTTAGGGTAAGTGCACTTGAGATTGTGATTTTATTTTATTTCAAAATGACCGGCTTATTTCAGTGTAATACTTGTTTTACAGCTGTCTTTCACAGTACTCTCTTCAAACTTGGATACTGTCCTCTTTGTAAAAGAATTACCAGTCTACATGGACAGATTACCTATCTAGAACCTCTAACTTGTGCTCTCCAAGCAGAAATTAGGTGCCCAACCCAGCCATCTATTGAGCTGCCGTGTTACCAGCCCCCACTACCACAAAGATCCTACAGGAAAAGGGCAGTATGGACAACCGTGGGATCTGGCAGGGTGAGAGCTGTGGACCATAAATGCAAAGCTTTTGCTGTGTCCCAGCATAACAGATACAGAGCCCTTGCTGACCTTAATAGGGACACTAAAGTGACAGGTCAAGGTAGATGTGATAATGATAACTCAAGTAAGCCGGGGATCATGGTCCTAGAAGAAGAACTTACTTTGGAAAGGAGAAAATGTGAATCAGGTATTACGCATCCATCACACAAGAAGAGCAAGGCATCCAAAAACAGAAGCCACCTTCTGGTTGGGGACTCAATTGTAAGGGATATAAATTTAGGAAAGGATACTGAGGTTTTGAAAGAGGTCAGGTGTCTACCAGGTGCTACTGCCAGCAGAGACAAGAAGCATATTCTTAAGATAGTCAAGAATGCCAGCAAGGACTGTGATGTTGATGCTATTATACATCTTGGCACAAATGATCTGTCCCAGAAGGATGTACTTTTTGTTTAGAAAGACTTCCAGAGCTTGATGAACTTAGTAATATGGGCTATAGGCTTATCTTTTCAGAGGTTCTACCAGTGTACAAGGAACAAAAAGGGAAAGGGCAGCATGTAGCAGAGTTTAATGTGTGGCTAAAGGAGTGGTGTAAAAGGGAAGGCTTTGGTTTTATTAGTCATGATGTCTGCAGTTGGTCCAATGAAAAACTGTACAAAAGAGATGGTTTGCATCCATCAAAGAAAGGGACTGAGTTACTTGGCATTAAATTCACAGATTTCCTGGATAAACATTTAAACTGAACAGCGGGGACAGAGAATTAATGGATTCAGAACATTTCTGTCCCCAGCAACCTAAAACTAATAAGGAAACCAGTGCATGCAAAATAAATGTTTGTGCAGGTAAGATTATCAACCTTGATGCCAACCAAAACCAAGCGTTTAATAGTGAGGGCGATACCATGTGCATTAATCAAACAGGTGGCAAGAAACTAGGGGCAGGCAAGCACAACACAGGTTATCTAGACAGTAAACACAGGGTCAGACATAAAGATCTCAAGTGCCTATATACAAGTGCACAAAGTCTGGGGAACAAACAGGGTGAACTCAAACTACGAATACATGAAGGTAAATATGATATAGTTGGAATTACAGAAACTTGGTGGGATGAAACCCATGACTGGAACATACTGGTAGAAGGATACAAACTATTAAAAAAAGCAGACCCCATAAAAGAGGAGGTGGAGTTGCACTGTATGTAAAGGACCACTATATTGCTACAGAAATGCATGAAACCAAAGATGAAAACCTCCTAAAATGCATATGGGTCAATATAAAAGAAAAAAAGAATGACATGGAAAATAGGTGTATAGGTGTATATTATAGGCCACCCAATCAAGCAGAAAAAATAGATGTCCTTTTGCCAGCCAACTAACAAACATATGCAGGAAACACACAACAATAGTAATGGGGTACTTCAATTATCCTGATATCAATTGCAAAACTAATTCTGCACCAAGTGAGAAATCAAATAAGTTCCTAACCAACCTAGCTGACAACTTTGTTGTCCAAAAGGTAGAGGGTGAAACTAGAGGGACAGCCGTACTAGACTTAATTCTTACGAACAGTGAAGAAGTGATAGAGGGAGTTGAAACTGCAGGAACCTTGGGTGAGAGTGACCATGTCATACTAGAATTCAACATAATCCAAACACAAGCAACAGAACATAATGACACCAGAGTCTTGGATTTTAAAAGAGCTGATTTCAATAAACTCAGAGAGAACTTGGGAAAGATTCCATGGATGAAAATCCTAAAGGGGAAAACAACTCAAGAATCTTGGGAAACTCTAAAAAGTATGATCATAGAAGCCCAGACCAGCACAATACCACTGAGAAAGAAAAACAAGAAATCCAAGAAGAAACCAGCATGGCTGCACAAAGATCTCTCTGGCAAATGGAAAGAAAAAAAGGACAAGTACAAAAAATGGAAAGAAGGATATACAACTAAGGCAGAATATCAGCAGATAGCCAGAATCCGCAAAGACGAAGTCAGGATAGCAAAGGCTCAGAACGAACAAAGACTTGCAACGAAAGTCAAAGATAATAAAAAAAATTTCTTCCAACATATAAATAACAAGAAAAAAATCAAGGAAACAGTTGGTCCGCTAAAGAGAGAAGATGGCAAGGAAGTAACAGGCAACAGAGAGAAAGCAGAACTGCTTAACTCATTCTTTGCATCCGTCTTCACGCAAAAAGAAACTATAGCTCAACCCACAAAAACATAACTGTAAAAGACAGACCAGAAATAAAAGTTAAAATAAGCAAAAAAATAGTAAGAGAACACTTGTCTGATCTTGATGAAAACAAATCACTGGGGCCTGATGGATTACATCCCAGAGTTTTAAAGGAGCTGGCAGAGGTCATCTCAGAACCACTGCACCATATCTTTCAAAAATCCTGGAGCACCGGGGGACTACCAGAGGACTGAAAAAGAGTTGATGTGGTTCCCATCTTCAAAAAAGGGAAAAATACAGACCCAGGAAACTACAGACCAATCAGCCTAACATCAATACCTGGGAAGGTACTGGAAAAGATAATAAAAAAACAGATCTGCCAACATCTAGAAACAAGTAAAGTAATAACTAGCAGTCAGCACAGGTTTGTTAAGAACAGATCATGCCAAACCAATCTTATTTCATTCTTCAACACAGTGACTAAATTAGTAGACCAGCGAAATACTGTGGACATAATATATTTAGATTTCAGCAAGATATTCGACAAAGTAGACCACAACCTACTTCTTAGTAAGCTAGAAAAAAGTGGAATAGATAGCACCACCACTAGATGGACTCGCAACTGGCTGGCAAACCGTACTCAACGAGAAGTCCTTAATGGGTCTAAGTCTATATGGACGGAAGTAAGCAGTGGGGAGCCACAAGGTTCCGTTTTAGGCCCAGTACTCTTCAATATCTTCATTAATGACTTAGATGAGGGAATAGAAGGGGAACTTACCAAATTTGCAGATGATACTAAGCTGGCAGGAATAGCTAACACCCAAGAAGATAGGCTCAAGATCCAGATGGATCTTGACAGACTAGAACACTGGGCCGTATCTAACAAAATAAAATTCAATGTAGAGAAAAGTAAAGTCCTACACTTAGGCAAGAAAAACCAAAAGTACACATATAAACTGGGTGAAACCAGGCTCAATAGCAGTACCTGTGAGAGGGATCCTGGAGTCTTAGTGCACAACCAGCTAAATATGAGCCAGCAGTGTGCAGCAGCGGCCAAAAAAGCTAATGCAATCCTAAATTGTATTAACAGAGGGATACAATCAAGATCAAGGGAAGTACTAATACCACTCTATAAACCCTTAGTAAGATCACACCTAGAGTACTGCATCCAGTTTTGTTTACCACATTATAAAAAAGATGTTGAGACTCTAGAAAAAGTAAAGAGAAGAGCAACCAGGATGATTAGGGGACTGGAGGCTAAAACATACAATGAACGGTTGCAGGAACTGGGCTTGGCTAGTCTAGTGAAGAGAAGGACCAGGGGAGACATGATAGCAGTCTTCCAATATTTGAGGGGCTGCCACAGGGAGGAAGGGGTCAAGCTATTTTCTAAAGCGCCTGTAGGCCAGACAAGGAATAATGGATGGAAACTGAACAAGGAGAGATTTAACCTGGAAATAAGGAGAAACTTTCGGACAGTGAGAACAATCAACCAATGGAACAGCTTGCCCTCGGACGTTGTGGGAGCACCATCACTTGACACTTTCAAGAAGAGATTGGACTGCCATTTGTCAGAAATGGTGTAGGGTCTCGTGCTTGGGTGGGGGGTTGGACTAGATCAGTGGTTCTTAACCTGGCGATATATTTTGTTTTTCAGGGGGCGATGGAACCAAAAGGGGCGAAGTGGGGCAAAGGAATGGAAGGGGCGATATGCTGATGGAGCAAGATATATTGGGAGAGAGAGAAAGAGATCTATATTGGTAGATAGATAGACAAAAAGACAGACAGGTAGGTAGGCAGGAAGGCAGGCAGGCAAACAGACAGACCTTTTGGATGGATGGATGGACAGGTGCCGGTTCAGGTGCGGTACAACAGTCAATGGGGTGAGCCTGCAGGGCCGGCGCCTCGAATGCCCCACTGCCGCCTCTTAGTGTCCCCAAGGGGGTCGGCAGAGGGGTGCTAAGAGGCCAAGGGGCGTTTGATGTGCCGGCCGGCCCTGCAGGTTCACCCATTGACTAGCACTGCTTCGGAGCCGGCACCTCCAATGCAGCAATGTGGCACGTCACATGTTGCCGCGGCCGCGTTCAATGCGCTGCCCCGCTGCCACCTCTTAGCGCCCCTCTGCTGGCCCCCTTGGGATGCTAAGAGGTGGCAGGGGGGTGGTTATGTTGGGGGAAGGGGGCGATGACAACTTCCTCAATGGCTCAAGGGGGCGATTCTTTCAAAAAGGTTAAGAACCACTGGACTAGATGACCTACAAGATCCCTTCCAACTCTGATTATCTGTTATCTGTTACACTAACTAGAAAAACATTATTTGCTTATAGCTGGGATACCTTTCAGGATAAAAATCTCTGATGTTGATATAGCAATAGCAATAGCACTTAAGACTTATATACCACTTTATAGTTCTTTACATCCCTCTCTAAGCGGTTTACAGAGTCAGCATATTGCCCCCAACAATTTGGGTCCTCATTTTACCCACTTCAGAAGGATGGAAGACTGAGTCAACCTTGAGCCTGGTGAGATTCGAACTGCCAAATTGCAGGCAACTGGCTGCAGTGGAAGTAGCTTGCAGTATTGCACTCTAACCACTGCATCACTGAGGCTCTTATAGTTATAATACTATCAATTTTGGTTTTGCTTTGTTTTATGAGACTACCCAGTGTATATATGATACATCAAACTATCACTCATAAATTGGATTAGTATGCTTTATTGATGGCTAAATCAAAATTTAGATTCTAAAGTCCCCTTTTCTGACATTCCTCAGTAAAATTCAAATTCATTTAAGTTTTCTTCAGTTTATGAAATTGAAGTGGTTCTTAAGAAGCTAAATATTCAGCCTCTTTTGTCACATTCAGACCTTCAATGCTTCAGACACTGAATCAGGGATACTGACAACTTGTCCTGTATTGTCTGAAGTAGTTATATACAAATGAATATCACCTGCATAAAACTGGAGTGGTACATGCCAAAATTGGAATACAATCCAACCAGGACCTTCCATTTGTGCAAGACCTTATTCTACCGGGCACAAAAATGAAAATGTAACCCTTACATATATAAAATATTATCACTGTACATTACACGCAAGCACTGGCAGAACTGCTGCCCTTTCTTTCTTTCTTTACCCTTAATTCTTTGAATCTACCCAATTGTTCTAAAGCCTTTCTTTTACATAGTTTGTTCTAGTTAAATGAGATCAAAAGCTCTATTCATATCTGCTCTCTCTGCATTTATGAATAGTGAGGCTATTGTACAAAACCTGTAGGCTAGAATTGAATACCATGCTCCACATAGTACAAACAATTTAAACAGCACAAGCACATATATAAAAATGCACATAAGAGAACGCATAGAAATAACTAGTGACTACTGCAAAACACTAGGAAGCTGCTACTATTTTATAGGTCATTCTCCAATATTTATGCCTCAAGCCAACTGCTGAACCTTTCTTGAAAAGGATTATTTCAAATATTTTTTTAAAAAATAGAAGTCCCTGTCCACAGAAAGCTCTGATAACAAGAATCATGTGCTTAAATCCTCAGAGTTAAGTTGGCTATTGCTTAATAATAACATTGACATGTAGCTGTCAGAGCAAACTTTATTATTACCAGGATCATGAAATGAAATATAGTATTCAAAAACAAATATTTAAAAATTGTCTCACTAACCTGTTGGTGGACCCATTGTAGCAATAATTAGGAAGGAAATCATAGTTCAGTTCCCAAAAGACATGAAGAGTGATTCTTCCATACGGAGCAGATACATTATGATTGGCTTCTCTGAACATAGCATCAAAGCTATCCAAAGTCATATATCTGCTCAGGAGCTTGTGTGTCATCTTGTTTATTTCTACTAATCCATCCAACTCCTGATAATTTTTCATGGATAGGTAAAGTCATAACGAGAGAAAGAAATTTAAAAATCATAATCTTCTAAATAAAGTATTAGATCTTTTTTAGTGACCATGCACATTAGAAAAATGTTGATCCATGTTGGAATTATTTCTTACCTAGTTATTTCAAACAACAGACAAAGAGCCAGAGTCTCAAGCCATCTCTGCAATAACAGTTCAATGTATATGATACATTGGCTTCCTATCTAACTGGAAGTTCCTAAATACTGAATAGCCTATAGAATGATACATTTCAATGCCTTTCCCTCAGTTGCACTGGAAGATACTGGAAGATTCATTTCATGAACCATTTAGATCCTTGTAGCAATGGTCAGATTGAAACTATTGTACATGTTCTTCTCCACTGCACATATTATTGAGATGTTTGCAGCACATATATTCATCCTTCACAGATAGTCTTCAACTTACAACAGTTCATTTAGTGACCATTCAAAGTTACAACAGCATTGAAAAAAGTGACCAATGACCATTTTTCACACATTCATTCATTCATTCATTCATTCATTCATTCATTTATTTATAATTGGACTTGTATGCTGCCCCCTCTCTGAGAGGACTCAGGGCGGCTCACAATTAAAACACAATACTTCAAAAAATAAATATTTAAAAAAGAATTAAATCAAACAAGCCCAATCACTAAGAACCCATTAAAATACTTTAAAAAACCCCAGGAGGTCAGTCCAGCCCGGCCTGTTCAAACAGCCAGGTCTTCAGATTGCAGCGGAAGGAGAGAAGATCAGGAGCCAAATGGAGCTCCAAAGGGAGTTGGTTCCACAAGGCGGAGCCGCACAGAATAGGCCCTTCCCCGGGCACCGCCAGCCGACATTGTCTAGCCGACAGTACCCGAGGAGTCCCCGCTTGCACGCACAGGGCGATCGGTATTTGATATTGGCAGGAGACGCTCCCGCAAGTACCCCGGACCCATATCGTAAAGGACTTTGAATGTTAACATCAACACCTTGAATCTCACCGAGGGCAACCGTAACCAATGCAGCTCGCACAGCTCCTCCGGAGCAGTCACCAAGTCCGCAGTGAGGGTGATCGTATAGCGAGCATCTCGGTCCAGATACGGGCAACTGGCGAACCAGTCGGACCTGGGCAAAAAACCCCTGGTCACAGCCCCCACCTGCTCCTCCAAACTAAGCCATGAGTCCAGGAGGACTCCCAGGTTCTGAGCCTATCCACAGGGGCAACACCTCTCCCCTATGACCAAAGATGGAATCAACTGACTGGGCCAAGATGCCTGTACGCACAACCACTCAGTCTTAGCCGGGTTGAGCTGTAGTCCGTTCCTGCCCATCCAGGTCCGCAGCATCCAGACATCGGGTCATCACGAGAGGGCATCACTGATTTGGCTTGGGGTGGAGATATAGCTGGGTATCATCAGCATACTGATGATACCTCACCCCAAAACCACGGATGATCTCACCCAGCGGCTTCATGTAGATGTTGAACAGGAGGGGAGAGAGGACCGACCCCTGAGGAACCCCACATGTGAGTGCCCTCAGGGCCGAACTCTGCCCTCCTGCCAACACTGATTGCGAATGCCCCAAGAGGTAGGAGGAGAACCACTGCAAAACAGTGCCCCCCACTCCCAACCCCCAGCGCAATAAGATACCATGGTCGATGGTATCGAAAGCTGCTGAGAGATCTAATAGGACTAGGACAGAGCAAAGTCCCCTGGCCCGAGCCCTCCAGAGATCATCCATCAGCGTGACCAATGCTGTCTCCGTGCTGAACCCGGGTCGGAAGCCCGCCTGATACGGATCTAGATAGTCCACTTCCTCCAGGAAAAGCGGAAACTGCTGAGCCACCACACTCTCAACAACCTTCGCCAAAAGCTAAGGTTGGAGACTGGACGGAAGTTGTTTAAAACGGCTGGGTCAGAGCAGGTCTTTCCAGGGTTTCAAGGCCTCTTTCAAGGCGGCAGGAAAAGACCCTCCCTCAGTGAGGCGCTAACACTGCCCGAGCCAGCCGCACGGGTCTCCCTGGAGGCATATACCATCCAGGAAGGACACGGGTCCAATAAACAGGTGGTGGAACTCAGTCATCGCATAATCCTGTCCACTTCATCCTCAGAAATAGGATCAAACTCAGCCCAGATGACATCAGCCAGACTCTCTGTAACTCCCTCCTCAGACCACTGCAAATTAGAGTTCAACCCCTCCCGGATCCGAGCGATCTTATCCGACAGATATTGTCCAAATTCCTCAGTCCTACCCTGCAGAGGGTCCACCTCCGGCTCCCGATGTAAGAGGGAGCGTGTGACCCTAAACAGGGTGGCGGGCGACATTCTGCGGCTACGGGGCGGAGAGGTAAGCCCTCCTCGCCGTCCTCAAAGCTCCCAGGTAAGTCCTAATATAGGCTCTCAACTGGGTTTGGTCGGATTCGGAACAGATTCAGAACAGGTCAATCTCTACCTGCTGCGACTGTTGCAGCATCCCTATGGTCATGTGATCAGATGCTTGGCTACTAACTCATATTTATGACGGATGCAGTGACCCTGCGTCACGTGATCACCTTTTGTAATCCTCTGACAAGCAAAGTCAATGGGGAAGCCAGATTCACTTGTTACTAATTTAACATCTGAAATGATTCACTTAACATCTGTGGCAAGAAAGGTCTTCTTCACAGCATTTACAAGTTCACTTATATTTTAGCTTATATCTCTAAGGTATACAAAATAATTCCCTTCTTTCTACTGTCTACCTTTTCTAATCATAAAAAATCATAAAAAAGCAAGTACATTTTTTTTGCTGCAAAAAGTCCATCAAGCGATTTCCAGTCACTTCATCACAAATACACAATATTTTCAACAGCATTACACAAGGAGAATACATGAGATCTCTGCATTTTATTTATATAGATTAATGGGGGGGAAAACCTCTTTGACTCCATGTTTTAAACCAGAATATACAGCTCAAAGAACCCTAAAATTAACAGGCCACCAACTGCAATCCTTACATAGACATCTGAAAGAAATTGCTACAATTGGAGGTAGTCACCAACTACCGTTATAGAGATAAAAGGCAATTTGCAGTGCAGCTTTATCTCTGCTTGACACTGATGTTGAACGTGTCTGGAAATGAGCCCCTTTCCATATTTCAACCACATACTGCACTTCGGTGAGAAATGGCCTTGAGTCATCTTACTACAGCATCTCAGAGTAGACAAATGCTAATTGTTCTATTGGTTCGTATACCCAGAATTACTCTCTGCTTATCGTTGACCGTTGATTGACCTGTCCTCAGTATTAATGAGGAATATTCCTCATTAATATCTAAGTAATATCTAATTACCTACCACCCTCCTTATGCTGGCTTTTGACCCTAATAAAGGTGTGACTGATTGATACATTATCTATAATTATACGTGTGGCATTTACACCTTTCAATGTTTCTGGCCTATCCCGGTTACTCTGATACTCCACTTATGGAAAAAGGATGTGAGCGCTGGGTGCCAGGAAGAGAGCAAACAGCTCATCCAGCCCAAAAGATTGCCACTGAATCATATTACTTATTATGGTTATTATTTATTATTGTGGTATTACTTTACCACAATAAAGAAATGTATCATTTCAATGCTAGCAATTTTTAAAAGGGCAAAAACGCAATGATGAAACACTGGACAATTGTATAACTTTCAGCTTTCGCCATTCCCACTGGCAGAATGGCCAGGTGGCTATTTCTTGGTTGAGGCAACTTTCCTGCCTCTCACGCAATGGTTCATTTAAAATGGACATTCAGCTCACCAACCCAGGATGAAATGGTCATTAAAGGCACAGAACAGTGATTGGAGGATGTGTGTGCCCATCATAGCATACTCCACCCAATTGCAACAGAGGCATTTGTGGAAAATGGTATTGTGCGCAGCAGGTGGACACACCTGCATGTCAAAGCGAAGAACAAAACTGATGGCATAATGAAGGTGGAGATCACCTTTCTGATTCATTCTAGAGGTAGGCTGAGGATAATGTTACTGTTCTTTACCCTCACAAAATAGTAAGAGAATCTTATGAAGTACAGATAAGCCCTATCCTTGAAGAATGATGACAGAAGAATATCCAAAAAGAATAACAATTCAGAGATAACCGTAGCTGGTCACTCCTCCTTTTTTTCTTATTGTCATTTTGCTGATGATCAGTCAGATTCATGGACAGGGAAGTTTTTTTATTTCTTCTGAGCCAAATGTTTCTAATCAAATAAAATCCAGAAATCAGATGGTACAGGACAGAAATAAATTACAGGTAGTCCTCAATTAATGACCACAATTGAGCCCAGTTAACTTTTTTGTTGCTAAACAAAACAGTATTTAACTAAGTTTTGCCCCACTTTATGACATTTCTTGCCACAATTGTTAAATGAATCACTACAGTTGTTAAATTAGTAACATGGTTGTTAAGTGAATCTGGCTTCCCCATTGACTTTGCCTTTCAGAGCAAAAGGTGATCACATGTCCCCGGGACACTGCAACCATCATAAATACCTGCCAGTGGCCAAAAAAGGCCAAGTTATGATCGCGTGACCATGGGGATGCTGCAACGGTTATGTGAAAAATGGTCATATGTCACTTATTCAGTGTCATTGTAGCCTTGGTCACCGAAGGAATGATTGCAAGTCAAGGAGTACCTGTAATTTTTTGCACAGCTCACATTACACTCCTGCATTAACTCTGTTATTAACAACAACTGGCTGAAGGAACCGAATTGTCAAATCTGATACTTTCTGTTAACTCTAGACCCAGTGGGAAATTAAATCCTAATGTTTTTCAGCACTTACTACAATGGAGGTCAAATCTTCACTTTCAAAACGCCCAATTGCCAGTTCCATTGATTTGTACACAGCTGCTGAAATTCTCTGAGTGATCAAGCGATTCAGATCAATTGACCGACCAAGAAGCTGAAGAAAAACATTAAATGAAGTTTTAATGTAATTATTCCATATCTGTAAGAACAAATGTCCTGAGCCCCACATATGTGAAAGTAAGTTTGGTTTGCAGAAATGTATGCAACAAAACTAGATGAAGTTTTCCAGACATTCCAGTACATTCCTGAAGATGGAAATGTCACTTAAATAAATTAATTCTACATGCTCAACTACATTAATACTTTTTTACTTGTACCAGCAACCACATATTAAAAATAAACACCTACCCAATTACCTTTGATGGGTGAAATGTAGCAAAATAACTGGCAAGAATGTTAATTATTCACATGATATACTAAATTATAGAAATATTAATTATTCACATTATAAACTAAATAGTGACAGGTATAGGCCCACACTGATGTCCAAATCTGGTTCACTTTCATACTATGACCATAAGTTAGCTGAGCCTGAACTGGAAGGAGTTTCAGCCAAAGATTAACTTCACCTAATTATCTTTGGAAAAGAAGATGCAAATAGGACTGCTGTTCTCAAATATGCTTTCAACCTCTATAAGTTACAAGAGCCCATCCCCACCACACACATAGGATTATTAAGGAGATTGGGCTACTAAATATTTTTTTTAAATGTGAATCTTTTTAAAATTTAAGAAAAAAAGGAAATTTCAGACAAGCATTAGTGAGATTGCTTGGACATGATGGGAGCTGTAATCAAAAGATGCAATGAAAGAATAGTATACCAACCTGGACATGTCTCTGTTTTAGCAATGTTTCATATCGATTAGATGTTAACAATGGAATTGTTGCACCCTGATTCTTGCATTCCGATCTTAATCGTTTATCCAGAAGTAGGCTGCGCAAAAGTGAGAATATGAGATAGCACTCTATAATAGAGGTTATCTTTTAATATCATTATGTCCATGCTTTAAAACAACACAGTAAGAGAATAACAGAGTTGAAAGGGACTATGGAAGTCTTCTAGTCTGATCCCCTGCAGGAGACCTTACACCATTTCAGACAAATGGTTGTCCAATCTCTTCTTTAAAATCTCCAATGATAGATCCACAATTTCTGAAGGCAAGCCATTCCACTAATTAATTTTTTCTAACTGTCAGGAAACTTCTCCTTATTTCTAGGTTGGTTCTCCCTCTCACAAGTTTCCACCCATTTGCTTCTTGTTCTGCCTTCAAGTGCTTTGGAGAATAGGTTGACCCAGAGGTGGTATTCAGCAGGTTCTGACCAGTTCTGGAGAACCGGTAGCGGAAATTTTGAGTAGTTCAGAGAACCGGCAAATATTACCTGACTGGAGATTTTACAATATCCTTCCCCTACCACACCCACCAAGCCACGCCCACAGAACCGGTAGTAAAAAAATTTGAATCCCACCACTGGATTGACCTCCCTCTTCTTTGTGGCAGCCCCTTAGATATTGGAAAGCTGCTATCATATTACCCTTAGTCCTTCTTTTCATTGAATTAAACATACCTAACTGCTGCAATCATTCTCCCTGTATTTTAGATGCCTCTGGTCCCCTAATCATCTTTGTTGCTATTCTCTGTGCTCTTTCTAGAACCTTAACATTTCTTGTATATCGTGACAACCAAAACTGGATGCAATATTCCAAGTGTGGTCTTACCAAGCTGTTATAAAGTGGTACTAACATTTCACATGATCTTGATTCTAACCCTCTGCTAATGAAGCCTGAGAATGCATTGGCGTTTTTGCAACTGCATCACACTGTTGGCCCATATTTAAATTATTGTCCAGTAGGAAATCATTCAATGTATGGCATACGTCCAATGTATGGCAATGTAAATAAATTTGCCACACAGGATATTGTTGAACTACAACTTTCAACATCTTTTACCATTTGTCATGCTGATTCAGACCCTGGAAAGGCAGTAACTGAAAGGCCCAAGCTAGCCCCAAATTTTAATGGAGTCACATACCTTCCTGCCATAACCTTGTAATATGCAAATATTTGATCAGCCAACTTGTAGACAAACTGATCAAAACATAAGTTGACCTAAAGAAAATATGAAAGATTAGACTTTACTCAAATGAATTTTCTTTTGAGCATTTTAAAATGGGAGGATGAAAAGGCACGTTCCCCAGCAATTCAACCTGTATAATCTCTCTTTGGTTGGCATCCAACTGTAGGAAATTGTTTTCCACTTACATAATTATTAAGAAAACATCTATGATACTCAGTTTGTTTTCTGCATGTGACTTATTAAACTATAAACATATGCACCTGGATATTCTAAATTCAGTACTAATTCATCTGATCATATTTTTTTCACCTTCATTTCATTATACTTCTTAAAATATTTTTCAGGCAAGACTACATATTCAACTAACTTACATCTCTGTTCTAACGGAATTATTTTTCCTACTAATCTCTACATTTTAAACAACTTTGTTTTCCCTCTACCAATATGTTAACCACTGATCAAGCCTTAGTGGCTCAGTTTACATACTATGATAGGCTGCAAAGTGATTGCCTGGTTTTGCTTTATTTTGTTTTGAGAACATACTATACCTAATTGTGACTTATTCAATATATCATGATTAAACAAAACATGCCGTAGCAAGATATGCAAACATACGCTCTGTATGATTGTGTACCTGATTATTTTTTGGAAACTGCTTATTACTTTGGTCCATTATTCCTCAGTAAAAATTAAATATTTTTCTGGGCTGTTCCTCTACTAAGGATTGGAAGATCCTATCCTTGCAAGTCCTATATTTTTCAACATCATTCATACAATTTCTTTTAACTTAATCTGTTTAAGAATTTATCCTCTGTAATAATTATTTGTTGTCTGATGACTTACCTCTGCCTCAATTTCATCATAGAGAAATTGTTTCTTGAATTTGGTGAGTGCATAATGAGCACTGTCATTATACAGGTCCAAAGAATACAGAACATATCTAAACAAGAGATGAAAACACAGATTCAGTGATGTGTAAAAAATATTCCTACTGCTTGTCTTAATATACCAAGACACTGTTCAAGAACAAAAGTGTTAAAACTTTAATGCGAAAAGTAGAGCATTGCCTGCCCAATACTTTGTATGCAAGCAGTCATAGAAAGCTGATGATACGTCATTTTGGACAAATTTCCCTGCACTTAAAATAGTTGTATTTATTTTATTTATTAGTTTTATCTGCTTCCTATCTTTTTTAAGAGAGCTCCCTACGCTATTGGGAAAAGGAGGGGCTAATCAATATAACACATTTTACAAAACTTTTCTCTGGAACACAACTTTGATTGTATATACCTAAGAATACATTCTTACATTCTTTTCTCCAACTGGAGCCCTTATTGATTTCTGGCACAAACTTGGGCTATGGGTGGGAAATGGAAAGGAGAAGAGCAAAGAGGAAAATTAGGCAGCAACACTGACCTTATTCCTAGTATTCATCCAGCAATCAAATGGTTGATTTCACCAAAAGAATGAAAAGCATGAAAGGAAGGATCCAGGAAGATTTCACCAATTCAAAACAGTTTGCAAATGGAAAAGGGAAGCAAACTCAAAGGGCACAACCCTCTTTCCTCTCTTCCTTATCTTACAAGGGGGACTCTATTCCACAATTCAAATAATTTTAAATACTCTCATCTCATTCCCACTAAGATTTAGTGATGACAAGTCTATTATAAAACAAGAAGAGAAAGAACTTTATTAGCCTTACTCCATCATTGATGCTTCCTTGGTCTCCAAAATGTGGTCAGTAAGAATCCAAGGCATAGACATCTCAATGGGGAACTGGATTCTTCTGCCCATTGTGAGCTCCAGAAAGAATTCCCTGAACCATAGCTGGGACAAATCACAGCACTGCTGGAGGGTTTCTTATTCAAAAGGAAATTAGAGCAAATTAATTTTGATTGAATCCAGGGAGAACAGCTACTTTAATATCTCATTAATAAATAAATAAATAAAATAGTGCAATGGTATAGAAGCACAACTGCTGAAGAGACACTGCAATAGCGCGTGAAGAAACTGAAACCAGCATTGGGGATGGAGCGCCTGAAGAGTTACTGTAAGCTGCTGCTGAGACAAATAGACACCAAAAATACAAATGGGTTTCTTACTGAAAACTTCGGCAGAGGAAGTATCATCCGTTTTGTAGTAGAGATGTTCTAAATAAATTTGTGCTAAACATTGAGAATGTCACGTTTTCATGTCTTGTAAAAGAAAATTTCTTGCAACAACCATCATTAGTTTATTTTATCTGATTAGATTATTTACTTTATCACATTTATTTTTCTGCTACAATATGCACTGATCAGATGGATATTTAATGAAAAATATTTGTATATAGGTGTAGGTAGAAGTTCAGAACAAATACAGTGTTTTCAAAACACAACCGGAGTTGGCAAAGATTCCTTCTGGACTGCCATAATAGAAGAGTTTTCAGTAAGTTAGAACATTGATTCCCAAACTTTTTATTAAGAGATTCTTAAAGAGTATTTCCTGATCTCTAATATAAATGGTATATACAGTAGAATGTTAAAGTACATAATAAGGTAAGCTAAAAAAGATAACAAAGCCTAAAATGATAGGATCTCAAGCCATGTGCATCTTTCAACTCTGACTAGGATTGTGTACATAGTGATTTATAGAAAGCTTCTGTAGTATACACATACAGGAAATCTTGTTTTGCTGAAACATTTCTTACAGCTCGTTAAGCAGAGATAAACTTTTCCTTTATAACAATATCTAGCCCAAACAAATAACACTAATGGCAGACTCACTCCAGAAACTCCGCAGAATCTCAATTCAGTGCTTGGGAATCAGTGTATTAACAAGCAGCACTATGTCTGCAGGACACTGAAATATAAACTCTCCCCCTATTCAAAGCAAAAATATCCAACCACATCGTGGATTGAAAAGACAATGCAGTATGATATGACTTGATTAGACACAAGTCAGTAGGTTAAATCCACTTGAACAACATGCTTCCGATTAAAACCAATAATACTGAAAACGGTAGCCAAACAAGGCAAGATACTTATCTTCTCTCCTTAGAAAAAGAAGGGAAAACAAACAAACTAGGCAAATATTTTTGCTATTTTCACCGGATCAACAGAGGGGCTCTTATTTGGCAACTATTTATGAACAACAAAATCATTCCAACTAGAAAAATCTATCAAGTATAGCTGTTTAAACCTAGGGCTGTATGTAATACAGGTAGTCCTCAGTTTACAATGGTTTGTTTAGTGATCGTTCAAAGTTACAACAGCACAGAAAAATGTGACTTAGGATGTTTTTCACAATTATGACCTTTGCAGCATCCCCATTATCATGTGATCAAAATCCAGATGTTTGGCAACTGGTTCATATTTATGACCTATGTCCCAGGGTTGATGTGATCACCTTTCTGTGACATTATGACAAGCAAAGTCAATGGGGAAGCCAGATTCACTTTAACAACTGGGTTACTAACTTATCAAGTGTAGTGATTCACTTAACAACTGTGGCAAGAAAGGTTGTAAAATGGATGAAAACTTACTTAACAAGTGTCTCCCTTAGCAACAGAAATTTGGGCCTCAACTGTGGTCGTAAGTCACAGACTACCTGTATTCTCAAATGTGAAAGACTTAACAAAAGTCCTATTGGATCAGACATAGGGTCCAGATAGTATTAGGTTATGTTTGTCACCTTGAGTTATTTCTAAGAATAATAAAGGCAGAATTTAAAATAAATCAATAAATACATAATCCAGCATCACTCTTTTTCTCAACAGCAGGGAAGTAGATGCCAAGCTGCCAAGCTTTGATATAGTATTTTAAATAAGAGCAAAGTTAAATTAATTGGAAACATTTTCCCAGCATGTGTTAGAAGTATTAGGACATGCTAAAGCTGAACACTGATCATCTATGTATCTTACCACTGAAATTTATCAAGTGAGTGTAGAAGAAAGACTCTCGATGGAATTTTTCAATGTCCAATATGGTGGGCCCCTCAAGGCTACTTCTCAAGGTTTTCTTGGAACCACTTTTGTCAGCAATGAGGGACTCTAACATGGTTCTCACCATGTAAAGCTGCATTATTAAACAGAACATTTATGATGGAGGAAAAACATACATGGCACATTAGTTGAGCTTTACTTATCTGCCAAAAGGAAGATTACTTCAATTTGCAACCTGATAAGGAAAGTAAAAAATAATTAACCTGAAGGAAACTGAAAGGGGGGGAAAGCACCACAATTTGCAGTGGAAGAGTTCATGGCATGACATTATTTAAAAATAATAAGTAATGCCTTACCACCAAAGTTTAAAAGAGTGGGATAGATGTAGGACTGCCTCAGAAACTTGTTTATCACATGCAATAACTTTTCCATTCCCAGAGATCTGAGCTGCTTCAACAGCTCTGCATAGTTTAAGGACTCTGTCATAGAACGAACCAGGAAGAGCTAACAGAAAAGGAAAAGGCAAAAGAGGAGAAAAGAGAATCCGTTAATAAATACACAAGGGTAAATAGAGAAAAGGAGAAAGCACAAAATCAGACGAATGTACAGTATATTAATTTGTTAAAACATGAATAGCAAGACAATGAAGAATACAGAACCCTTTGACCAACAAGAAGTGAGAAGTTTTATTTATTCAGCCTACTTATTTTGTTATAGCACATAAAATGATCTTAATTCTGTTAAGGAAGCTCATGCCAATCAAATTCAAAGATAATTTATTTTCCTATTACAAAGATTCCTCGTTCCAACACAGCAATGTATTAATGGGAAAGAACTGAAGACGCTGCTACTGACATGAAAACTGCAAGCAAAATTATTTCACAACTGATTGATTGGAATCATTTTTATTTCTCTTAATAAATAGGTAGTTAGATACAGAACTGTGAAAGAAAAGTAAAAGACACTAAAGAAAGTTCAAGAGAAGAAAGCTGATGATAGGTAACATGTCCTGGTAAATTCTATTGAGGGTGCCACAAACATCAGTGGAATTGGACATGTAGCATGTTCAAGAGCAAGTTCCCAAGCAAGAACATTTTTAGTCTATACACAATGGCTATGGAATTCAGCATCTGTTCATTTATGGTTAGCACTTGTATGAGTTAGACATGAGCTTAATGCATATTAATTAAAATATTATAATTAATTGGTACTTTTTTTTTCTTGTGTTCTAATCAGGTAAGCCAGAGCTTCAAAGGTTTAACTTTACAGGATATATTCAGAGTTCTAAGTGGAGAAAAACAATTCCTCTCCTTCACCTCAATATAGCAGCCAATTGAAAAATGCACCCAAAAGTTAAAATTTAAGTGGAAAATAGGCAATGAAGTTTTTCAGGAGCAAAATCCTGAACGTATCAAAAAACTAAATCTCCAGATCCGTATTTAAACAAAGAATTACTTGCATTGCATAGAAAAGCAGCAGAAAATAAAACATAATCAGCATAGAAAATTTACAAAACAGGATCCCTGATAAAATTGCCTAATCCTGATGGCATTTTAAATAGGTTTATTTCACAGTAATTTCTGTTTTTGGTCAGTGATACCCATGCAAGAATTAATAGAGGGAGTTACCTGGGTACTGGAGGGACCTACCTGGGTACTGGAGGGACCTACAGCACGCCTTGGAACTTTAACATCAAAGCCACTTTTGGGATCTTTCTCTCCCCTTAGTGCAGGGTCATTAAATGGTTCGTGCCCACCTTCCCAGTCACACACAGTCTTTCGGATAGCCTGTAGGATACTAACCATAATTCAAGAGGGTTTGTGAGCATCAGCTAATGCTTAAGAACCACAAGGAACTAGGTATATGCTTTCTGAAGTTATTATACACTAATAATTGTGATATTAAAATACATTACCAACTGATAATGCTATCATTTTATAAATCAGAGTCTGCAAGCATGCACATTTTAAACCATGAGAAAAAAAAATTCTTGCCACAATAAACACAAACACAACTAAAGCCTCCCTCACATGTAATATATGTGATATTAGTAGGTGAGGACCAATGCCTGACATTTGTAACTAATAATACATTTATATCTTCAAATTATGTTGATTCCACATAGGATGGAAGTATATGAAATGAGATTTCTGGCTGACCTAAAAAGTCTATTTATATACATTAGGGATGGGCAAAACATCTGAGCATGTAATAGGCGGTTCTGGGACCTAGGCATAGACCAAAAATTGTTTGGTTGTGGACCTAGATCATAATTTTAGGATGTTTAGGATGGCATTATCTAGGAGGCTGCCACTTCGATCAATTTTTAAAGACCTATTACTTACTCTCAAGAAATCCTAAGAATTAGAGGCAAGTGGGGAAAATTTATTTTAACTGTTCTTTCCAAGCATGTATTTTACCAAAGGTTAGTATTATATAAACATAACTTCAGATTTCTTCTTTTTCAATTTTTGGTAAGTAACAGGCCTATCTTGCATTACAGGTAATCCTTGACTTACAATAGTTCATTTAGTGACTGTTCAAAGTGACATTGAAAAATGTGATTTATGACCATATTTCACAGTTACGACCTTTGCAACATCCCCATGATCATGTGATCAAAATTCAGATGCTTGGTAACTGGTTCATATTTATGACCGTTGCTGTGTCCCAAGGTCATGGGATCACATTTTGCGACCTTCTGACAAGCAAAGTCAATAGGGAAGCCAGATTCATTTACCAGCTGGGTTACTAATTTATCAAGTGCAGTGATTCATTTAACAATTGTGGCAATAAAGGTTGTAAAATGGGGCAAAATTCACTTAACAAATGTCTCACTTATCAGAAATTTTGAACTGATTGTGGTCGTAAGTCAAGGACTACACTTGTAGTATATTGCCATCCAATATTGCTAACTGGTCCTGTCAATTGCAAAAGGCCACACTGCTTAGATTCACGCATATAGTGGGGCAAAAAAGTATTTAGTCAGCCACCAATTGTGCAAGTTCTCCCACTTAAAAAGATGAGAGAGGCCTGTAATTGTCATCATAGTGACAATTTTTTTTTTAAATTACATTTATATGCCGCCCTTCTCCGGAGACTCAGGGCGGCTTACAATTTTTGGAGCACAACCCAATGCGCTCAGCAATAGCCTTCATTCCATTGTATATGCCTGCTTATTACTAAGCGGCATTTTTACAAGGTCAGCTAATTGCCCCCAACAATCTTGGGTCCTCAATTGAGAGACAAAATGTGAAAACAAATCCAGACAATCACATTGTCTGATTTGGAAAGAATTTATTTGCAAATTGGTAGCTCAGGCTGTAAATGCCTGCTCTTAAGATCCAGCTGTCTACAATTACTGTAGGCTCGAATCCCACCAGGCTCAAGGTTGACTCAGCCTTCCATCCTCTCGGGGTAGGTAAATTGAGGACCCAAGATTGTTGGGGGCAATTAGCTGACCTTGTAAAAATGCCGCTTAGTAATAAGCAGGCATATACAATGGAATGAAGGCTATTGCTGAGCGCATTGGGTTGTGCTCCAAAAATTGTAAGCCGCCCTGAGTCTCCGGAGAAGGGCGGCATATAAATGTAATTTAAAAAAAAAATTGTCACTATGATGACAATTACAGGCCTCTCTCATCTTTTTAATTGGGAGAACTTGCACAATTGGTGGCTGACTAAATACATTTTTGCCCCACTGTATATTACACAAATACATTACAACATTCTAGGTTCTTGGGAAGATCTCAATGTGTACAAAGGCCAATGTCAGCTGAAGAACTGGAAGCTATGATTTCACATTATAGTGTAGATAATAATAACAACAACGTTCCCGAATATTCACATAAATGTTTGAAATATATATATGATGGTACGAGATCATGTCAGTCACTACCTTTGGATGACATTCTTCTTCTTTTTGATGGCTTGTCTTAATGGTTCTCTAAGTGTGATTTGGGCAAAGTCTTGAAGAGCAGCATAGATTGTATGACGAATGGCATGATTGAAGACGCTTTCCATCCTCCCCATCAACACCTGTAATCCTTTAATCATTGCAATGACCTGTATTGGGGAGGGGATGTTAGTTTTGTCTAATGAGGCAAATTTATAGGAGGGCAAGCTAGAGATTTTGCAGAATTCATTTGCACTCTTTTACCTCTACAAGAGCAAATTTTTCTTCACTTGTATAATTATAGCGAGTTGCTCTTTCATACTCTTCAGCATTGTCAGGGCAATCTTTGTTAGAATATTTGTCAGTTGGGTGTACTAACTTCCACGAATACTGAAATCAACAAAGAAAATGAAAATGACACAGAACTGAGCAAAATAAAATGAAACTTCCCATTCACTAATGAATCACAATAAAAATCAGACTTGTACCTCTAAACTATCAGCTGACATGGGACTGTATTCAACATATTCTACTTAAAAGAATAACCCTGTAAACTTCCCCCACAAAATAACCCCAGCAGGAAAGGAACTTCTATATATACATTGCTACATTTATCCAGGCTCTACTGAAGTAGCTTGATATATCTTTCAGTCTAGATGAAGTAATTAAAGGCAGCATAAGACTAGTTGCAAGTATTTAAATCCCAACTTGATACTTTAAAATGTAACAGCATTATACAGCGTACCAGAATCAAATTACAGCAAACTAACATTCATATTTCTGTCCTGGTACATTTCAAAAAGTAAATATTAATTGGTTTCTATTTTAGGTACCAATGCTATAAAATCACTCAAAATAATTCCTATCATTAAGAAAAAACTCCTATAATTTGGTGTGAACTACAAGTGAAGTTATACTGATGGATATCACAGAGTTTATACCCCTTCACAGGGTTAAGATATGAAGTTCTATATCAACTTCTTTTGCTTTACCTCTTGTTCTGTTCCAGAAATCCCAACAAAAAGGGGCGTGCCTAAGCACACAATCGTGCCTACAGTCCCTGTCCTATTGTCCCCAATTATTAGTTCCTATTTCTTATATTTATTTACTTATTTACTTATTTACTTATTTATTTATTTATTCGACTTATATGCCGCCCCCTCTCCCAAAGGACTCGGGGCGGCTCACAACTAAAATACAATACTAACAATAAATTACCTAAAACTATATTAAACAAATTGTAAGCCGAATTAACATTAAAACCCCAAAATTAAAATAAACAAACCCCAAAGAGTCAGCACAGCCCAGATTGTAAAAACAGCCAGGTTTTTAACTCGTGGCGGAAGGTGCAGAGATCGGGAGCCAGCCAGAGCTCCAGCGGAAGAAGATTCCATAAAGTGGGGGCCGCCACAGAGTAGGCCCTCCCCCAGGTCCCCGCCAGGCGACATTGAGTCGTGGACGGCACCCTGAGGAGACCCCGTCTGTGTGCCCGTACAGGGCAGTTGGTACTTGATGCTGGGAGGAGTTGTTCTCGTAAATATCCTGGACCCATGCCATGTAGGACTTTGAATGTTAACACCAAAACCTTGAATCTCACCCGGAGGGCAAAACTTAAAACTTATGTTTATTCTTGTTTCTATTGTATTGTAAGCTTTTGACAAAATAAATAAATAATAAAATAAAATAAAAATAAACTTTACAAGACTATCAGAGTAACGCCTGCTAACAGGTATATTATAAGCAACATTTATTCATGGCTGTCCTCCATAAATTTATAAAAAATACCCTTTGTTATGAACTACAGGATATACATTAAATGAAGTTCCCATATCACATATAAGGTGGATAACTTTTTGAGGTAGGTGCTATAGTTTTCGATCCTACAAAGAAAGCCACCGTTTTGCCACTGAATTGGCAGAGCTTGATCTTAGGCTGCCAAAGCAGACTTTTTTTGTATCCTACAGGTGTCCTATGCTGACACAGAAAGTGTGGCTCTGAAATACTGCGTTTGAAACCGGACTGTATCCTAGTACAAGGCTATTTATGTGCATTCAAAAGTCTACAACAACAGTGAAGATGATTGATCGGATATGTGGACCTGGCCTGGAAATCTACAAGGTTATGATATTGTATGGGCCATCTCCTAGAAGGAATAACTGACAATTATTCCTTCTAGCAAAGGGCCCATACAATATAATAGCCTTGCAGATTTCAAGGCCAGACCCACATATTTGCCATCAGTTGTGTTGTGGATGGGCACAACATAACTATTACTTGTGCTATGTTCTCATGTGATTATGATGAAGAGAAACTTGGGTCCCTAAAACCATGGTGTAAAAAATTGCTTCACAATTCAACAATGTGATATTTGGCCACAATAGCTATGATAACTTTAGATCTGCTGAAGAAATGACTACTCATCTTGTGATTCTTAATTCACTTATGTTGGCCTCGAAATAACCAATAAGATTTGTTTTAATAAATGCAATCTAAGATTACAATTATATAATGTTTTTCCTTAATTTCTCCTTTAAAACTTCCTATCTGTTTTTCCACATACCACTTCCATAACATGTGCACTCCACTGTGATAGAAGTTGAAGACCCTGAAGAGAAAGATCAAAAAGTTTTCGATATTCAGCATCTGTTTTCTGAGCTTCTTGACGTCCTGATCCAGTCACCACCTACAAGGTGACCAACAAAGGATATATAAATGACTGTTAAATGATTTTATATAAAATGGAAGCCAGGTTTAAATGCACAGAACCAATGTATACAAAGAATCATTTTATTCAAATTTAAATGAGAATTTGTGATAGTCCAATATTATTTCTATTCATTTGATACCTCAAAATATGTGGCTTTACAAAAGTAATGTCCAACATCTAAAAGTCTGGTCTAGTTAGATAAGCCATTTGAAAATTAAGTGAATCTGTTCCATAGCAGTCTATATTCTTGCAAAATTTCTTCATGTAAAGAGCATGCATGTCAACATGATACAGAAGAATATATTAATTTATAATTAGAATGCATTTATATCATTACTTCTTCATACAAGGTTAACTTGATCTGATATTCTTATGACTTGGTAAAAGGGTGGGATAGAATAGGAAGTATTAGTTAGAAAACTCTTCAAAAATCTTTTGCGGCCATTTGAGTTACATTTCAGCAGCCAAGGAAAATGCCAAAAAACATTTGGGAATTGAATCCAACATTCCTCAAAACTTTTATCAATTGATATCATGTTGTTTATGCAATTAAAAAATCGCTGCCTAGATTTTAAGAAAAAGCCATCTTCAAAAAGCATTTGGGAACAGGAACTCAGAAAACTGAATTCATAAACAGAATTGCATTTCATACTCAGAGTAAACCTTTTATTGACAAACAATAGGAATAAGTTTAAATGGTCTGTATAAGGAACAGTTATATACTTGAGTCTCTTGAGTGAAGCATGCAAAATAATTGATCATAAGGTAAAATTACCTCTCCTTAAAATGTGCTCCCCACTAATCCACATACCTCATTATTGCTGTAACGAGCCAGTTCTGAAATAAAACGCATGTGATCATCTCTTATCTGGATCATTTGCTCACAGATGTTATATTGGGGACTACTGCCAGAAGAAGTACATGTCCATCTGCAAGAGAAAAACAAATTGTGAAATGATCACACTAATGAGAAGAAGGAAACTTCCAACTAATAATTATTTCAAAAAAAATTGAAACTACTTTTGCAGGAACTAAATGATGTACAAGTATCCTCCATTTAAAAATAATATAATTTAAAACATAAAGTAACATAGCCAATCCTAACAACTAATACAGTTTTAAAGACTATATTAAGAAAATGCAACTTAATCAGACTGAATATTATAGGAAAAACAAGCTCCTGTAAATAGGAGCAACTTAAAACAGATCGCTCCTGAAGAATTTCATGTTCAAACACACCTACTCTCTCAAACACATTTAAATCATTAAAGAGTAAAACCAAAACTCCAAAATGAGATCAGAAAATAGTGACAACTATTATTTTTCCTTATAGGAATTGGTGCTATATATTTGCACCAATCAAAGCTCTTAAGGACAGCCTCACGTGGTGCTAACTATTCCTGGGATGATACAAATAAGAACTCTGAGGGAAACAGTTTTAATAAGGCCAGCACAATGGGAGAGATTGCATACTATACAGCAAGCCATCAAAATTCTTTTCCTTAATTTTGTTCAACTAAATTCTTGCTGAACTGAAATCTTTGACAACTGCTACAGCATACAAATGTAAGCCTTCATAAAAGGAAAATGTGTATGTAAACCACAATATACAGTTCTCAATTATTACACGTTGTAATAGAATTAAGCATAAATACTTTAAAAATGTCCATTTCACATATAATTTCATTTACTAGGTAAGAGAGACAATGTGATCTGTATAACCTTCAATTTGGCCCTAACGTATATTGGCATAGAAAGAATAAATTGGCACAGTGAATGTTATCCTTTCCAAAGTTTGCTTAATAGTTAGGAGAAATTAAATACAAGATTTTGATAATATAATGTAAAATGGCAGTAGAAAAAATAAAATAAAATGGCTGTCTACTTGTGCAATATTATCCTTAAGCACTGTTAGTAATATATGATTATGCATACTTCTGCTATCTTTTAGCCCTATTCGGAAAAGGAGTTTATTCTATAGCAACAATGGAATTTCCTACTCCTCAAGTGTTACAAAATTAAGAATGAAAAGAATGGTCCATTTTTCCCATCACACATATACACTTATCTTTGCAGATTTCGTATTATCCAAACTTAGTAACTATTCAAACTTCAAAATATAAAGTCTATATTTAAGCTAAAGAAAGATTTCAGATTGACAACTAAACCTATGTCAAATATGCAAATACCATTAATGATTAAAAAGCAGAAGTCCTATCACATTTCTTATGATTAAAATTCTTGTGTATCCCTCAGAATAGGCTTGAGGAACTATGATCCTCCAAACTGTCGTTTTCTTCCTTAACATAGCAGCAGTGATGGATGCTTATGATGAAAATCTAACATCTTTAGCTGTTGCTATCAAAATATCATAGATCATCCTACATTATGATTTCAAGTGAGATATAATAATGCTGATAATATTATAAAACAATTCTACAGAATGCTCAACAAAGATAGCTGGATTTTTTTTACTCTTACCTAGACTTATTCTCCTCATAATGAGCGCTAGTCTTAATGTATCTTGCCAGTTCAATCTGCATGTCACCAAACAGTGGAACTACTTGCAGCTGCTATATAAGAAAAAAATGCAAATCTTACACATTTTTCAAACAAACTACTTATACACTATTAAAATGTATACAATTAAAACAAAGCAATCATAAAATCATGGATCCAAGTCAGAATGTCATTTAAAACAATGTGCACAAAATTAAATACAATACAATGTAATTCTGATGTAATAATCTTTTCCAAAACCTCATAAACACAGTGATGCCAGTAAACTATACCCAATATATCATCACCACCCAACTATTCTAATTAGAAACTTGGACAAAAACATCCACAGGGCAAAATACTCCTGAAGAGATTCTAAGCCTGAATTATTATACCTTTCAAGCATAACAGGTGGGTATATAATCTGAGCTTGAAAAGCTGTCAATGTGTAATCACTCAAGTATCTTAAAAGTATTGTGTTGATTACTCAAAAACTTGGCATTTTCTTTCTATACAGTACAAAATTGACCCTTAAAAACCTGTTGTTTTGTTGCCAAGGATTCAGTCTGTTGCCTAAGAAAACTAAGATGTTCATAAACTACTTATTACTACTCATGTTAACAATTCTTCACTAACCTTAAAAAACTTGTCAATCTTTGTGAGATTTATCCTCTTTTTGGCATCTAGTTTATAGATGTTACTGAGGCTGCCATCCATCAGGTATAAACCAAAACCCATCACCTAGAAAAAGAACATAGGAACATTACTTGCAGATCGAGAATGCAAGTCTATTTATCTGAAGCATTTTACGTTGCTGTTCAACCCAAAGAAGCTTTAAGAAGAATTTGCAAGAATCAGTAACAAGATAATTGTTCCATGGGAATTTACAATCCAAGAGAGATGGCATAAAGAAGATCAGAAAAAAGAGTGGGAGAGAAAATCAATTACACCAGAAACAATAACAGTAGGCAGCTGGACTTTTTTTTCGTATTTAACAAAAATGCTAAAAACAGGAGATATTGTTTTCTGGTAAATGGGCACAATATGCACTGGGATCAATAAAACATGCTAACTAATGTTAGCCTTCTATAATATGCAATTAAATACTGGGTTATATATGCTTTAGAAACTTCTGTGTTAGTTTCTTTGTATAGTCTCTAACTTGTTCAATTTTAAAGACAACTACCACCACTGAGAATAAAATGCACTGGTATTTTAAAAAATTATTATGTTCATTTTGCTAAAAGTCAGTGCAATTAATAAATGCTGAATCACTGAATCCAAAACATTTACTTCTGCAACTCTTTTACTAGCTATAACCAAATTGTATCGATGTATTCATTCCATTCTGGTCTTTTCATCTGAGGGAAAGGGAAGGCGAAGGAAGGGGAGGGGGAAGGGAAGGGGAAGGGGAAGGGGAAGGGGAGGGGAGGGGAGGGAGGAGAGGAGAGGAGAGGAGAGGAGAGGAGAGGAGAGGAAAGGAAAGGAAAGGAAAGGAAAGGAAAGGAAAGGAAAGGAAAGGAAAGGAAAGGAAAGGAAAGGAAGAGAGAGAGATTTGTCCTTTTTGTACAGGAAACAATAAAAAGCTATAAATATTCAAATAGAATAATTATTCTGATGTATTAGCATTTCAAGTTGCCAGCACCTCACCCCATACCATCTCACCCTGTTTTTATATGGTTTCCAGCAATATAACTTACTTTTAGAAGCATATGCTTCTCATTAGGTGTTAGGTACATTTTGTTTTCATAATAATCTACACATAGATTTACAATATCAGCCAGTAGTTCTTCATAACCAGGAATTACTTCCAGTTGTTGCTGTAAAGACTAGAATGAAGCAAAACAAGTGATTTAACGTTGCCTTAAATCATACTAAAACAATGAAAAAAGAATCAATGAATACCGTCCATCTATTAATAAGACCAGGTACACTTAGAAGTGCCTATACTTTTATTAATTACACAGCAAAGACTTGAATTTTGTAAATGTAATGTAAACTTGAATAATGTAAATTCACGGAATAGATTAGTGGTTTATTTATATAATGTTAGTGTTAAATGTAAAACACACCTGTGTAATCTTGTTGTGGTTGGCAAGAAACATGGAAAGATTCTGGGATTCTTGGATAGATTGAGGATCAGCCATTTTACGCAAAAATTGGGCCGCCCTTTCCAGGAAAAAAGGGAAAATTAGTTAAATCTACAAAAATAACTATACCATTTTATGATTTCTTGGATTCTTCAGCAAATTGTTTATATCTGCAAGTTAATGTTATTTCACAATCAGTTATATAAATTAAGAAATAGATGCTATATCTTTAATAAATCAGTAAAAAGGAAAGATTCATAGTAGCTACAGTACCTGTGATTATGTATTCTCTTATCTTCCTAGCCAGAGGTGATATTAAGCAGGTTGTGACCTGAGAACCGGTAGCAGAAATTTTGAGTAGTTTGGAGAATCAACAAATACCACCTTTGAGTATCTCTCTGGAGATTTTACATTATCCTTCCCCTGCCACGCTCACCAAGCCATGCCCACAGAACTGGTAGTAAAAATATTTGAATCCCACCACGGTTCCCAGCCTACAAACCCTGAGATTTTCTAGGGTTTCCATCTAAATTCTATGTCCTGCCATATGCCACATTTTTTAAGTCACCCAAGGTTACCATCTGCTGAGGTTCAGTGAATGAGCAATAAGAAGAAAAGCTAATCATAATGTGAAAGTAAAGCCATGATATTACTATAGTTTATTACATTCTAAAATATTATAGTTTTAATCTCAGTAAAAATGATTAAAAGCATTTTAATAAAAACTAGTATTCAATTCGGCAATCAGTTCTGTTTACACTTGATATGGTATGTAAGCAGAAATGCTTTTCTTTTCACTGAAAAGGTGAACCTTCCTCCTTGGTAGTTCCTAATGCTGAGAAGTAAACACTGAAAATACTTCATCTAAGAATCACTGGATTTAGTAAATTAGTTAACAATCATGGCTATGTTTTGTTAAAAAGAAAATGTTCTAATTTTAAATGTTCTAATCTCTCTCCTGCTGTCTAGTTAAATAAAAAATAACCACATTGCCCAAAATTAACAGTCTTCCTTTCTCTGTTGCTTCTTCTTCATATACGTCCCTATTTAGATATTTCATGCTATTAACCCATCTTTGGTAAGAATAAAAGTGGATTTAAAAACATGTAACCAAGATATGAACTGTTCTCTTACAGATAGTCCTTGACTTATGTTCATTTAGTGACCATTTGAAGTTACAAAAGCACTGAAAAAAGTGACTTAAGACCGTTTTTCACCCAACCATTACAATAGTCCCATAGTCACACGATCAAACTTTAGATGCTTAGCAACTGACTCATAGTTATGATGGTTGCAGTGTCCCGGAATCATGTGATTACCTTTTGTGACCTTTTGACAAGCAAAATGGGGAAGACAGATTCACTTAACTGTGTTACTAAATTAACAATGGCACCAAGTCATTTAACATCTGTGGCAACAAAGGTCATAAAATGCGGCAAAATTTATTTAACAATTGTCTCGCTTAGCAACAGAAATTTTGAGATCAACTGTGGTCATAAGTTGAGAATTACCTATATACTGAAGTTGTAGAAGTACAGAAGAAAAGGAGTAGTAAAATCGTACTTTCAACAACAGATTAAAAACTCCTATGAAATAAGCTTGATGTATTTAAGGCTTCAAAGAATCTAACCATGACACTTAAAGGAATGGAAATATGTAATAAACATATTAGATAATGAAGTGAAAACAGAAATTTGTCATTTTCAATTACCAGCTGAAAGTTGATTTTTTTAAAAAAAGCATCAGGTATTCTTCATTTCCCAACCCACAAAGGCAACAGCAGATTATGAATGCAAAAGCAAACAACAGATACTATGGGAACACTAGGATTCCTACGAGGGAATCCTGCATGTAATGTATTCGTCAAAGGAAAGGAATGGAGAGGAGAGGGGACGAAACCAGGTTCATGAGCCCATTAATTAATAATTATAATTAACATCATAATCAACCACCTGGCTCATTTCTGCCAGGCAGATTTTGGCAAGCGTCATCTCAGAAGAGATGATTTTGTGCAGCTTGTAAAAACTTAGAAGCAAGTTCTAATGTATTCAATGAATATTGTGCATTTTACTATAGCTAATATTGTGCATTTTACTATAGCTATATTTACTAAAGATGAGACCTTGTACATATCATACACACCCTTCTTGTGTGGGCAGAAAAAATCATCTTCAGTGAACTGAAAACAAGATGAATTGAGTGGCTGGTTTTGCTGAAGGGTACAGTATTGTGGCAGCTTTCTGCCATCATGACAGATTTACAGTATTCAGTATTTAGCCTAAGCAAAGGGATAGATGGAAAGCAGAACATCTATCTACATGAGCCAGAGCTAACAATTTATTACAACTGTTAGAGCCATGCCTTTAACAGAGGTTTATTAATATTTCATCTTGAACCTAACTATGAAGTAATTTTGCACAGATGAAGTACATAAAATGAAACAATTGTATCAAAGTTCTATGTGTATCTTTTCAACAGGAACAATGGCATATGACTAAAGCAAACTACTGCCACCTTGTGGTCTAACTGTCCCAGTCTACTTTTATCCTAAATAGTGTTTTTCCCCTAAAGGGAAAATCCTGCAGAGTGAGTCATTTGAAATAAATACTATGGTTCGCTGGTATCTAGCTCCATTTAAATAAAATGAAATATACTGCGATGATTTGTATTATTGTTATAGCAAGCAAGCATCTGAAGCAGATTTTAATCATGTTTTAGTCAAATGAACTATTCATTCATTCATTTAAAGTTTTATGCCACCCATCTCCCCCCCATAAGATGATTCTGGGTGGCACATCCATTATCCTGGATTGATGCCTTATGGAATATTTAGTAAAAGACCTGCTACCAGTTACTGGGAAATTCTAGTTATTGATGTGCTATTTAGAAAACATATTTAGATTTCCAACATATATTCATTCTACCAATAATTAGCAAAGTAGACATTGTAAAGCACAGAAGAGCATTAGAAATATCTAAATTTATGAACTGGTATAGAAAACATGACAATCAGGCTCACCCTGACCTTACTTGTATTTTGCAAAGCCTTAAAGGCTTGTTTTGCTATTGAACCTGGAGTCCTGATTATATGGGTGAGTCTGTTTCTGGATTGTATTAACTGAGAAGTTAATTGTAGGTTGTTTGATAAGCTGCTATTTATGTTTTTTTATAAATGTATAGGGTTTTTTTCTGCTTATGTTAGCTTCCCAGATTCAGATATTTGAGATGGATACATTTAATATATAAAGCAGAATTGCTTGCAAAAAGTAACTTATTTTATTAGAAGTCAGCAGAAACCAATAAGCATTAAAAATGACTGTTTATAAAATTTGTAGGTGGTTAATACTGGGATGAAAGCAGAGGTGGTATTCAGCAGGTTCTGACCAGTTCTGGAGAACCAGTAGCAGAAATTTTGAGTAGTTCACAGAACCTGCAAATCACCTCTGACTGGAGATTTTACAGTATCCGTCCCCTGCCATGTCCACCAAGCCACGCCCACAGAACCGATAGTAAAAAAAATTTGAATCCCACCACTGCATGAAACTAATTTGCTTACTTTTAGTATTATATTCATTATTGTACTTATGTTACTTTTTAAAAAACCTCTCACCTCTTGTAGGCTGAATGGTCATTCTTCACACTGCATTTCATATTTTTCAGCTCATCTAAAACAGCAAACATGTTGATAAATTTTCCAAGAGTGATCAAATAAGCTTCAGATACAAAGTCCTTCCTCCTTTCTGCATGACACAAACGTTTCACCTCTCCACAGAATCTTTCAATGGCATTTCTCTGTGCATAAAAAATAAATCCATATTTTAAAAAAGACAGCACAAAGGGCAAGCTATTTCCCTCTTAATTGCAAGTACAATATGATGCCAATAGAACCAGACTATATGCACAAATTGCATTAATTGGATTTTTCCAGACACATTCAAACACCTATTCTTTGTGAAACTTCTTTATTTAGAACAATATAAAGCATCTTCTATTCAACAGATAAGTTACGGCAGGGAGAATACCAGAATAGGTGCATCAAAAAAGGGGGGGGGTTGGACAGAGAGATCATCTATGCTAGTAATTAATAACTTTTTACCTGAAAATACATAAAATTCATCAGCTTGGTAACCTCTGGTTCAAGTACTTCCACAGTTTTTTCATAAATTTCCACTCTGTTGGGCTGCTCATTACATTTTACCTGAAAAGGAAGAAAAGTTAAAGAAACTTTAAATCATGTTCTGCCATATAATATGGCTTCATTTTAAAAAAGAACCTTTTCTACTCTTTTTATTAATAATAACAGCTTTCACAAACATTTGATTTTAAAAATATTTTAAATGAGTGATGGTTTTTAAGATTGATGGATTCTATAAATAAAAACTTATTGGGCCTATTCTTTCCCTGGAATCAGAGCATATATCTTCCAGCCCCAAGGATCTTATGTATACTTAGGATCTGACTAGTTACTTTGTTGGAAATAAGAGAAAGCAATATTGATTTCAATGAATTTATTTCTTTTCTCAAGAATGATACTTTTCAGTAACTTTTGGAACTGTCAGCAAAGTAGTACAGATTTCATCAAATTCAGCAATTTCCAATTTATGTTTCATTTTTTAAGGGAAGTTCAAGTTTTAAAAAAATGTTTTAGTCATTCCTACACAATGTAGGAGCAATATAGGAACAATGTAGGAGCACGCAGTTGGTCTTTTATGATTTTTATAGCAAACAGAAAATGCCATTGTCAAGATGTTAGATTGTATCTTTTTTCCTCTCATTACTGGGTTATAATAATATAAAACTAGTTGGAAAAGAGAAATTCACAAAGGTGACCATTTCCATAATAAAAAGAATCAGGCATGCTGATTCAAGTAAAGAGCCCTCAAATGAACTTGTCTAGGACTAGACAATCTTCTGCAATATTTCCTATGCTGTGATATGCAGAATGTAAAAGAAAAATTATCCCCAAATGATGAAGAAACAAATATATTTGCAATTTCTTGGACTGCAGCCAAATTGTAGCAGCAGATGGGCTGCAAATAGACCTAAGTGTTTAGTCTGTTGGACTGGCAAACTGAAGGAAATAAATTGTCTTCTGTTCACTGGGGCTGAAAAGGGAAGACTCAATGATCAAGAATATATGCTCAGAAGCACAGTTTCCCAAACCACTTCTTCTCCATATATCAAAGAATTTATAAACTGTAAAAAAGAATTGTCAACTGAAGATTAAAAAATAGGGGGCAAAACTAAATTTTAAAAGAAGCTTGTGTATACTGCTGTTACTCCAGTGTTAATTCTGTTTCTTTGCTAAAAGCCTGTGGATAGAAACAATATATAGGTGAGTAAGTAGAGCTCTACCAGATGTTAGCATCTATCTGCTCCTGGCTGACTTTGAAGACCTAAGCAGGAAAGAACTGGATTACTACTAGTAATCTTGTGTAGTAATAATCTTGTATAGAAGGCAACTAGGCAATTCCAGGTTGCAGGCTAAACTTTTTTGAAAAAAAAAATCTAAAAGCCCAAAAGTGGCAATAGCAAACTACTTCCATACTGTTGTGACCATAAAGTCATGAGGACACTTCATGAGGAGACTGAAAATGGAGAAATCTGAGGAGGGAACCCCACTTGATATTATTAGAATTCTTCAAATTAAAAAGAGTGTGAGTATATGAATGTGAAAAGTAGCAAAAGAAGAGGGATCATAAAACATGAGTTTTCGCTCTTCAGAATGGTTTTACAGATAGTCAAAGAGAGATTAAATTGGGTTGATTTCAAATGTCAACAAGGATATCGTTATATGGATTTTGCATTCCAAAATATTGCAAGACAGTTTTTACTTATCCCTGAACCTGAGATTATTCCACATATTTTCTGTGACTAGAGAAACATATTGGAAAGGGTCATGCATGTTTTCTCTTAGAAACATGAATGATATATTTTTGGCCCTGAAGGCAATAAAGGGCGCTTTGGATCTGCTTCGTAAACAAAGAGACGTCTAGTTAGCTGATATTCTCAACATCTGTGCAACTGAAAAGGGGAGCGGGTATGGGGAATCTTCTTTTATGTTTGTCCAATGCATTTCTAGTTCAGTTCTTCCATCTAAACTCAGTGGTTTAGCAATTATGTCTAAAAAGCCTGAAATGATTAATAGGTCACTGAAAGCATTTATGTGTAGTAAATGTGTTGTTAAGCTACACAATAATACAGCCTATAAGCAAAAAGCCCAAAGACTGATCCATTTATAGAAGATATGTTACTCTTATGCAACTGCAAGATACTATTGTCTATAAGTCTCTATGAGACATTATAGTAATAATCCTAAGGTATTCTACCTGTGGGATAGCTCTTGAACAGCTCCTCCATGTGTACAGCATAACAGCATATTCTTGACCTTCTTCCAGCATTTCATTCTGTAATAAAACCAAAGCTAATATATAAGGTATAAAATGCACAGAAATGATCAAAGCTAATAAACATGGGGAAAAAATGAAAATATTTTGCATTATTTCTCTAAATCTTAAGCACATCAACAAGGAAATGTGCTTCTTAATTAGGTTAGAAGCCCCAATTCTTCCACAAATCTCATTTAAAATCAGATCTATTAAGATAATTATTACTGTTGCAAAAATATTGAGCATCTTGTCAAAAAATGAAAAGGGGAAGTTTGTTAGGATCCTGAACTAGTATGTGCCTAAGGCAAAATTGTTACTTTAGAGCAAACTCACAGACTTGTCTAGATCCTACATAAGAAGCTACTTTCCAGAAGATCAGATTACTTATCCATCTGTATCCCTATTCTAACCAAAAGATTCCCAAAATCTCAGGCAAAAGTCTTTCATATCACTTGCATTCTTTTAAATTGGAGGTGCCAAGGAGAGAAACGAGGGCTTCTGGACAAAACATGTATCATTGCACATGTTCCTGTCACAACCACCTCTGCCACTTTGGACAGAACTTTTTTTCATGTTTTCATTAAGGACCATTTTATACCCTAAGCAGGAATCATACCGATACTTACTTACTGTCAGTTCTCATAAGTAACTCAACCCAGGAAGTGAGAGGAAAACTTAGAAGCTTATGAAGTCACTGAATGTTGATCCATGCCAGTAAGAATCCATTAACTTTTACAGTATATTCCTGAAACTTCTACACTGCTTCAATAATAAGAGTTGATTTTATAGGCCAGAGGCTCTAATCCACGGGTGTCAAACTTGTGGCGTCATGTTGCTGTCACGCGATGTATCGCGGTGTTTTTTCCCTTTGCAGAATTAGCATGGGCGTGGCCTGCATGTGATTCATCTTGCCTGCGGGCCGCCAGTTTGACACCCCTGCTCTAATCAAATTTCCTCCAAGTAACATCCAAGCCTGCAAGAACAGTATTGCTAGGTATTTATTTATTTATTTGTTTGTTTGTTTGTTTGTTGTTTGACTTGTATGCCGCCCCCTCTCCAAAAAGGACTCGGGGCAGCTCACACATAAAATCAGAACAATAAATTAATTACCTAAAATGAGATTAAATTAAACAAGCCAAATTAATTAAAAACCCATTAATAATTTAAAATAAAAACCAATCCCCCCCGAGGAGTCAGCACAGCCCAGCCTGTTCAAACAACCAGGTTTTTAAATCATGGCGGAAGGTGCGGAGGTCAGGAGCCAGGCGGAGCCCCAGTAGTTGGTTCCTAGGTATGTCCTATCTCCAAGAGACTGGACATTAGTGGACAACTGGACATTTGCCCAGAATAGTATAGGATCTCTTGATTCAGAAGGGTATTGGACTAGAAGACGTCCAAGGTCTCTTCAAGTACAGAAGTGAGAGATTACACAAAAAAATCTCTCAGCAATTAATGATCGACTCAGAATCACTCTTGCTGTCAAGTGGGTCTGCCTTCTGACTGAACCATATGCCGTTTAGGTGTAGGTTTGCCGAATGGGGAAACACCTTTGCCTAATGTGTTCCTGTAATCCTGCACACTGTCCTGAAAACTTGGATTGACTTCTTGGACACTAACTTAGTTTATTCTCTGCCTTTGTCTTTTCTTCTCCCATTTCACCTGGCTGCATTTTAAACTGTTTCTGGATATTTTCCACCAACCATTTTTTTCTTCTACTCAAGCATCTCTGATTGTAAGAGGCGGCCTGGAGAAGTAATTGATTAGCAGAAGCTTTAGATCTGCTTCCACTTTGCTAAAGCTATGGGCTGAGTAACATTAGTAAAATCAATGATATCCTTAGGATTAGTAACAATAACATTCACCTGGTATTACATTGCTATTTAACATGCTTAAATTGGCACTTCATCCCATTTCCTTTAAAGAACTCTGGAGTTGTTTCCTACAATGCTAAAAAACTTATTATGGATCATATGAAAACACGTAAAAGTTCCTACAATGGATGATAATTGTGTATCATGGCTAAGAATGAGATATTTATAAAATAAATATTCTCAGCTAGTTACAAATAATTCCTAAATACAATATTGAAATATGAAATATTTCTAGATGAAGCAAATGCACAAACATAATTCCTTATTTCTTTCTACTATAATAAAGCTCTACTAGAAGGAAATTCATTATGCTAAAAACATGTCTACTGTTGTTGCTGTAAAGACATTAAAATGTAATAGAAAAATATATTTACCATACTAGAATGAACAGTTGCTTGTTCAATATATCTTGCAATGCCTGTGACAAATGCATTTCTGTCTTCGAAATTGGTGTTGAAATTTGGCTGCATGGAATGAAAAACGACCCAAAACAATGAATAATCATGGGAAAAAATGATTCAGTTGTGTTAATCTAGAACAGTGGTTCTTAACCTGGGCGATATCGCCCCAAGGGGCGATTTTGTTTTTCAGGGGGGCGATGGAAGGAAAAGGGGTGATGTGGGGGCGAAGGAACGAGAGGGGAGCGATATGGGGGCGATGGAGTGAGATATATTGGGAGAGAGAAAGAGAGAGAGAGAGAGATCTATATTGGTAGATAGGCAGGTAGACAAAAAGACAGACAGATAGGTAGGTAGATAGGCAGGAAGGCAGGCAGGCAAACAGACAGACTTTTTGGATGGATGGATGGACAGACGGATGGACGTACAGACAGAAAGAATTTGAGAGTGGCAGCACTTTGGGAAAGCGGTGGTGGCAGCTTTTCCCAACATGCTGCTGCATTCGAGGTGCCGGTTCAGGTGCGGTACAACAGTCAATGGGGTGAGCCTGCAGGGCCGGTGCCTCAAACACCCCACTGCCGCCTCTTAGCATCCCCAAGGTGGCCGGCAGAGGGGTGCTAAGAGGTGACAGGGGGGCGTTCGAGGTGCCAGCCGGCCCTGCAGGTTCACCCATTGATTAGCACTGCTCCGGAGTCAGCACCTCCAATGTGGAAGCAGTGGCATGTTACGTGCCGCTGCGGCCGCATTCGACGCACTGCCCCCCTGCCGCTTCTTAGCGCCCCTCTGCTGGCCCCCTTGGGGACGCTAAGAGGTGGCAGGGGGGCTGTTATGTTGGGGGAGGGGGGCGATGACAACTTCCTCAATGGCTCAAGGGGGTGATTCTTTCAAAAAGGTTAAGAACCACTGATCTAGAATACTTCTAAGTATTACATTTGCCAGCAAATATTTAACAAAAATCATACCTGATAAAGCAATGATGACGGAGGGGGCTCAATGCATGGTTGTTGATCTGGCAGTGGCAATTCTTCTAGGAGATCTACATTGGACAAAGCATCCTCCAGAGTAACTTGGGTAGTCATTCTGATTCTCTAAAAAAGGCAGATATTTTAAAAATCGTAACAGAGATTTATTGTGATAAATATGGAAACTGGCACAATCTAAAAATTAGACTAATGAAAGTCCCTTTTAACAGAGAAAACTCAACCTGCCTTCAGACAAACTCACTGTTTGAAAATAGTTTCATCACATGTAAGAAGTATTTAATACAAGTATTCACTAATTAAAATTGACAGCCAACAGCCGTATGATAACTATCACATTGAGGAAGAAAAATCATAATGCATATTGTCCAGCTTAAGGTGACATAATATAGATTTCTAAAGCTGTAATAAGTAAATGTACCATGTCTCACTTAAATAGTGTGGTTAAACTATTATAAATTCAGTAAGCAAAAAAAAACCAACCAAACCACATTACACTGTATATTAATGCAATTTGTGAACTACGTTATACAACTGCATAGGATAAGTACAAATTTAGGCAGGAGAATGATTACATCATTTTCTCAGCTAATAGGCCAGTAAACAATCTAATCCTTAGGCTATTTCTAAAATTCAAACATAAAAAAATGCAACAGTCACCTAATAAATCAATAAGATTCTATTTTTTTGCTCAATGTTTTATTTTATTCAAAAGATCAAAATAAAAAATACAAAAGAAAGAATTTAACAGAGATAAAACAAAACTAGACAAAAATATTTAAAAATATGAACTAAGACAAAAGCATACATTATCCCCTAGTTCAGGGATGTCAGATTCACGGCATCATGGAGGCGTCATGTGACATATAGGGACTTTTTTTCCCCTTCGCTAAACTGGGCATGGGTATGGCCAGCACTTGATGCATCCAGCCCATGGGCCTGGAGTTCAATGCTGACAAATCTATTGCAACAATAATAGCTTCTCCCCTTGCAAAACAGCTCCAAAATTTGTAACCCAACTGACCTGCTATACATTACATATATAAAAGAAAAAAAGTTAACAGATTAAACAGACAAATTAAAGTTCAAAGCACTCTGTTAAGAGTCTATTACTGTAATTTACTTATAGACTACACCGTCTCTTTTTTATCACAAATCATCTGGATTATCTCTGATGAAGCACCCTTGTTTGGTTCTTAATAATGAAATCTTTCCTTAGGTTTTTAATTGGGAACTTTCCCAACAATTGCATCCCATGTCTAAAGTTCATAAGTCTGTGTTATAAATATCTCTGCAATATCCATTGTTGAATAATTCTTCTTAGCAACACAATATTCGTCTTGTCAAAAAGTCCAGTCTATCCTTCATCATGAGTCATGGTGGCACAGTGGTTAGAATGCAGTACTACATGCTACTTCTGCTGACTGCCAGCTGCCTGCAATTTGGCAGTTCAAATCTCACCAGGCTCAAGGTTGACTCAGACTTCCATCCTTCCGAGGTGGGTAAAATGAGGACCCAGATTATTGGGGCAATATGCTGTCTCTGTAAACTGCTTAGAGGGGGCTGTAAAGCACTGTGAAATGGTATATAAGTCTAAGTGCTATTGCTATCAATTCCATTATCTCAGAATTTCTTATATTTGTATTCTTTTAATCATTTTTGGCAGATGAATATTTTTCAGACTAAGTACTCTCTTCTTCACATCCGACAGCAACAAATCAGGTTCTAATTCACCTATGGCAAACAAGTCCCACTATTATTTCATGCTTTTGGATATCACCTTGAATTTGCACAACTGTTACTGACCCATCAAAATATGTATCTCCTTTTGGAAGCATGAGAAAACTTTGTTCTTTCTTCAAGGACAAGAGAAACAGATAAATCATAAGCCAGCATCCACAGGGAACAGTTCACCCATCCCAGGCTTAAAGCACCCCAGGCTTATAGCATCCCAGGCTTAAAGAAAGGGGAATTTTCCTTTCAAAAATTAAGAGATAAATATCAAGGTTCTTCTTTAAAAAAAAAAAACTAGACAGAGCAAAATTTCTAATGCAAAACTGTGTAATTGTAGGGCCAATTGAATGACTTTCACTGCCAAAAAAATATTTTTCACCACAAACCTCCTTATGGTTAAAAAGTATTTGGGAATTTAATAGTAAACAGTGAAAGATTAAAAAAAGTTGTCCAGCAAGGGGTTATAAGGTCAGAAGTGAACTAGTCACGATCCAAGAAATTGTAAAGCTGCAAAAAGTGCATTTAAAACCCAGGAATGTTTAAGAAAAAAAAAGCAGCTGAAGGGAAAAGATGACCTACTGATAGAGAATTGCAGCCATCAAGACCCCCTCCCTATTGGTGCACAATTGTCGAAAGGTCGTCTTGAATTTTTCCTAATTGCCTCTTCAAAAAATTGGAAGCAGGTCCACCAAATAACCAGCTTTGGTGGCGAATCAATTCTTCATCAGCAGGAGAAAAAGAATCACCTCGGGGCAGACCAATAAGATTCTATTTAATTGGGAAAACAACCTGATGTCTTTAGTTGCTTTGATATTCCTTGTAGCCTTTACGGTAGAAATAAACATTGCAAATGTGTTCAAAATACAACTGTCCTTGAATTTTTTACCCAGGTAAAATTATATAAAAATTGTGATTAGAGATCACAACTGGGATCAGCAACCTGGTCATTAAGTGAAGCAACTAAGTAAAACTGCAACTGTGCTTATGATCTTACTTCAGCTTTTCTTTGCTTTACAGACCCGTGAAGGCTGTGAATGTGAGGATTGCCTGTGCAGTATGAGTTACTTTTTCATCACTGTTTGTAATGCAAACCAGTTGCTAAATGGGGCTATTGCTAAACGAGATCTACCTGTATTTCCTGTATTGAAAATGGGAAAATGCAAACCACAATTAATATATTCCCTTGAGAACTGAGAAACCAAAGTGAATATGAGTATTTATAAGTACCTTCAAAATAAATGGTATCTTTCAAGTTCTAACACCAGTTCAAACTTCTGCTATTCTTCAAGATATAAAAGAAATTATAACAGTATATTGTATCAATGAAGACTAACACAAGCAACATTCAGAGAACATGTTAACCTCAATATATGCAAAGCTAATTTGTGATTCAACCTAAACCTTGACCCAGCTGTAATTAAAGTGGATCGTTTAACTTGATTTTACCCAAGGTTTACTGTAGATTTACTTACTAAAACCTTGGCACATTAAATGGTCCCAATCTACAAAACAGGGTTACCTTAACATACTAGTTCTCCTGATTTTGTTGAATACCCCTCCCTTCTTAGGCCAAAAGGTTTTTCAAGCAAATTACTGTACAAGATTTGTTAAAGACAAAACAAATTAATAAACAAAAAGCAAAGGCACTAATTGACAGCCAACATAAGTAGTTACCTACAAATTGAGCACTTGTTTTCTGGGTTCTCCAATATTGAATCTAAGGACATGCAACCTCCTAGTTCTGAAACATTTAAAGTGAAAAATACTATAAAGCGGTGTTGTAGATGTAAAACTGGACATAGTGCACATTTTGGAAGATTTGACATTTTGTTTCGGAGCTGTTGTGAGTAGGTGTGCGGGATGTAGAGGCAAAATGCCTCCAAAATGCTGCAAAGCATGCACATCAAACTCAAAATAGAAGTTTCATCTTTTTTAATTGGATGTTTTATAAAATAAAAATCCAAAATCAATATGTAAAACAAAAAGTTACACACAGTGCTATACTAGTTTAAGCTTACTGCTATCAAGAGAACCAAATCTAGTAAGTGGTGAGTAAACACATACAAGTCACATAAAGTTTCTTAGTATGAATAATGAAATTGCAACTATTTCATGTCCACATTATTCTGCAAAACTGCTATCAATTGTCTCAGTTATCTTTAGCCACATGAATTTTATATAAAAAGGAACATTTGAGAGTTTTAAGAGACCAGCATTTGCTGTTAAGTTCCTTATTTTTGGTATAAGAAAGCAAGAACAACCAGTATCTGACAAAAAAAATCAAGAGAAAAAGCACAAATACCTTAATTTGAAAGAAAGTAGCATACTAACACATAGCTCAGTGTTATTTTAAATTGTTTGAAATGAGCAGCCTTTTTATTATTATAAATTACACTGGCATCAGGTAACAAAAACTGTCCCTTTAGAGATGACAACTACATCAATTCAAAGCTTTTATAGATGCATGAACCGTTGGGGAGGCAGAGGAAGTATGCAGGCTGAAGCTGGAGGAAGCTCACATGAAGTCTCAAGGGAGTTTCTTCTTAATGCAGATCAAGACTGTCCTCTGTATTGGTCCACCATTAGGCCCTTATTCAAAACAGTTCAAGTGACAGGTCAACAGATTCAGTGGATGAACTATAAGAAACTTCATTTCTGATTCACTGGTTGCATTTAGAAGTAGTCACTTACACTACAAGACAAAACTGGTAGGATATTTGTGAATTTCACACCAGCTTCCATAATAACCCATACATGATATTCAGATCTCAAAATGTTTACAAGCAAGCAGCTTGATGGCAGTCTACCAAAACCATTCCTTCTTTTAAAAAACAATATAGTTTCTAATCCAGTCATCACATTGATACAAAAATTTGTACCATTGGTTATAACTAACTAATGCACACCAGTTGCTGAAATTATTTTATAATGGGTTCTTTCACTTTTCTATAATAAATCTATTTATCATAAACCTGGTGCCTACTTCTAGATCAGCTTGCAAGAAGCCTGACACAAAATCTCTAACTGCCTACATTATATGGAGGTAGCCATGGAGTCCCCAGTGAAGGGCTGTTGGTCGGTCCAATGGCCTTCTCCCTCTCTTTCCGGCTCTGACTTGGGTGGTGTGGCTATGGGGGATGGGTTTCTGAACCACCCCTGGGAGCCCCTACCCCTTTATTTTTACTTTCTCCCCAGAAGTTCTGGGAGAGTCGGACATACGGAAGGGAGGGAGGCCTGTATATCTAAGAGTTCCGGGGGCATGTTCCCACCCATGGCCTGGACTGAGGGAAGCGGCCTTCCTGGCTGGGGATTATGGGCAGAGTCGGTTGGTGGTGCCCTTCCCCGTGAAAGGACGGCTTGTGGCCCCAGATCTGTGGCCGGGGTTTGGCTTTGGACACTGCACCTTGTTTGGACTCTTGGACTCTTGGACATTCCATCTGTGACCGCCGCCCTTTCATTGTTTTTGCCATCTTGGACTCATTGACACTATTGATGGTGCCTGGGTCATCTGTACCACTTCCATGGACCTATACTTCTCTCTTGAGACTGGACTACCTCCCACTGTGGTGTGAGGGCAGTGGGAGGATGTGATTTTTCCCTGCAGTGTGAGTGCAGGGAATTATTCAGGATTTTATACCGCAAGTCACTTTGGTGGCAGCACAGTGACTTGTTTATTTGACTCTAACTGTCGGCAGCTGTGAGAGAGTTGCCGATTGCGGATTATTTCCTGACTCTCATTTAGTCCGTCTCTTATTGTATTTCCACCTTTACAATTTTTTTCCATCCAACCAGCTGCCCCCTGTCTTGCCTAAGATGTATATGTTATGCCTGCCTACTCGCCAGCAGACTTATGGGCCCTCCAGACGGTTCCCCAGTCTGTAGAATGGCCCTGCATTTTATCAAGAGCTTTCCTTAATGACGGATCTTGGGATCCCGAGAGGTGGCATGCTGCAGTAAATGGGCCAAATTCCAAATTTAGAAGGAAGGGGAAACTTTTAAAATTTTTAACTAGCCGTCTTAAGGGGTTAGGGAGGAGGGTTAATAGGTCTTTTTGCAGCCCGGTTCGTGGTGAGGGGGGGTGGAGGTTGGGGGCCTGTGGGGCTCCGGGGACTGAGGTGGGGGCTGCGATTCCCAGGGTGGTTGGGGTTGGCAGCAGACGTCGCGGCATAGGGTCATATTATGTGCCGGGAGCGCGTGCCCGCCAACTTCGTGCGGTCGCTCGCTCGACCCTATGACCTCCTCCTTAGGGAGTTCGGGAATTGGGACCCCTGGGCTCAGACTGGTGTATTTTAATGCCAGGTCCGTGGCCAATAAATCCGTCCTCCTCCGTGAAATCATTGAGGAGGAGGCTGCGGACCTGGCTTGCATCACCGAGACCTGGTTGGGCCCGGAGGGAGGTGTCCCTCTGGTTGAATTATGCCCTCCAGGTTTTCGAGTTGTGCACCGGCCGCGGCCCAGGGTAGGGGTGGTGGGGTGGCTGTGGTTATTAGGGAGACCTTACTTCCAAGGGAGGTCACTATCCCAGAGATAGGCGGGAGTGAGACCCTCCTCCTGAAGTGGGGGCCTAATGGTCAGGTGGGTTTGCTGCTTGCATACCTTTCTCCCAGCTGTGTGACAGCAACCCTGCCTGGGCTCCTGGACGTCCTCTCGGGGGTGGCAGTGGAGATCCCAGGCCTTATAGTCCTGGGGATTTTAATCTGCCTTCCCTGGGGGGGTCGGGATTGGCCCAGGAATTCATGGCTTCCATGGAAGCCATGGGCCTGACCCAATTCATGGCCCCACTCATGAGGGGGAACACTCTCGACCTTGTTTTTGTCTCTGAGTGGTGGCATAGTGACAGAGGGCAGACCACTTTTACGTCTTTGCCCGTTCCATGGTCTGATCACTATCTCCTACGGGTGGTCTTCCAACGAGCCGCCCCCACTGCTGGGATGAGGAGCCACGTAGGTGGTTCCGCCCCAGGCTTATGGACCCGGAGCGGTTCCAGATGGAGCTGGGGCCTCTTCCCTCTTCCCTGACTCACGGCTCTGCCGAGGATCTGGCGACCGCCTGGCAACGGGCTGCGTCGGAAGCCCTCGACAGGGTTGTCCCCATGCGACCCCTTACACGCCGTGGATCCCGAATGGCTCCCTGGTATTCAGAGGAGCTCCGGGAGATGAAACGCCGTCGAAGGGGCTTAGAGAGCAGGTGGAGGGCCACCCGCTCCCAGGCCGATCGAGCCCAGTTAAGAGCCCATATTAGGACTTACCTGGGAGCGATGAGAGCGGCGAGAATGTCTTATCTCTCCGCTCTCATAGCGTCCGCAGATAATCGCCCAGCCACCCTGTTCCGGGTCACACGCTCCCTTCTTCGTCCAGAGGAGGGGCCGGACCCGTTGCGGGGAAGGGCTGAGGAATTTGGGCAATATCTGTCGGATAAGATCGCTCGGATTCGGAGCGGGTTGTCCTCTGATTTGCAGTGGTTGGAGGAGCGGATACGGGAGTCTGGCCATTACGTTTTGGGATGAGTTCGATCCTGTTTCCGAGGATGAAGTGGACGGGATTATGCGGCGCCTGAGTTCCACCACATGTTTGTTGGACCCGTGCTCCTCCTGGTTAGCTTATGCCGCCAGGGAGGTCACCTGCGGCTGGATCCGGGCAGTTGTCAACGCTTCTTTGAGAGAGGGTGTCTTTCCCTCCGCCTTGAAGGAGGCGGTGGTGAGGCCCCTCCTGAAGAAGCCTGCCCTGACCCGACCGTGTTAGACAACTTTCGTCCAGTCTCCAACCTTCGCTTTTTGGCGAAGGTTGTTGAGAGTGTGGTGGCCCGGCAATTTCCGCTTTCCTGGAGGAAACGGACTACCTCGATCCGTACAATCGGGCTTCCGGCCTGGTTTCAGCACGGAGACGGCATTGGTCGCACTGTTGGATGATCTCTGGAGGGCACGGGACAGGGGTTTTTCCTCTGTCCTGGTCCTATTAGACCTCTCAGCGGCTTTCGATACCATCGACCATGGTATCCTTTGCGCGCCTTGTGGGGCTGGGGGTGGGGGGCACTGTTCTTCGGTGGCTCTCCTCCTACCTCTCAGGGCGGTCGCAATCGGTGTTGGCAGGGGGGCAGAGGTCGTCCCCAAGGGTGCTCACTTGTGGGGTCCCTCAGGGGTCGGTCCTCTCCCCCCTCTTATTTAACATCTACATGAAACCGCTGGGTGAGATCATCCGTGGTTTTGGGGTGAGGTATCATCAATATGCGGATGATACTCAACTGTATATTTCCACCCCAAACCAGATCAGTGATGCCCTCTCCGTGATGACTCGTTGTCTGGATGCGGTACGGATCTGGATGGACGGCAACATGCTTCGACTCAACCCGCCAAGACTGAGTGGTTGTACATACCGGCATCTTGGCCAGTTAGATTCCATCGTTGACCATAGGGGAGAGGTGTTGCCCCCTGTGGATAGGGCTCAGAACCTGGGAGTCCTCCTGGATCATGGCTTAGGTTGGAGGAGCAGGTGGGAGCTGTGACCAGGGGTTTTGCCCAGGTCCGGCTGGTTCGCCAGTTCGCCCGTTCCTGGACCAAGATGCCTTCGCAGACACCATGCCCTTGTTACCTCCCGACTGGACTACTGCAACGCTCTCTATTTAGGACTGCCCTTGCATACCATCCGAGACTGCAGCTGGTGCAAAATGCGGCGGGGGCGGTGATGGGAGTTTCCCGTTCTCCCATGTTAGCCCCCTCCCGCGCTGCCTGCATTGGTTGCCGGTTGCCCTCCGGTGAGATTCAAGGTTTTAACTTTAACATACAAAGTCCTACATGACATGGGTCCTTATTATTTAAGGGAGAGACTGCTGCCGACATCAAATACTAACCGCCCTGTAAGTCACAGACAGGGACTCCTTGGGTCCCATCAGCCGGGCAATGCCGGCTGGCGGTCCCCGACGACGCGCCTATTCTGTCGCGGTCCCTGAACTCTGGAACCAACTTCCCTGGGGCTCCGCTGGCCCCTGACCTCCGCACCTTCCGCCATGACTTGAAGACCTGGTTATTCGACCAAGCCGGGCTGTGACCTATGGGTGGGGTGTTTTAGATTTGCGGTTTTTTAGTTTTGTATTAATTGGGACCATTAATTTAATTCTTTTTTAAATATTTATTGTGTCTGTTTTTATTGTAAGCACTCAGTCTTTGGAGATGGGGCGGCATATAAGTCCCATTAATAAATAAATAAATAAATAAATAAATAAATAAATAAATAAATGCAATGCTGACAACAAATGGCCACCAGCAGTCACAAGTATGGTATGGCAGTGGGCCCCCAACCTTTTGGGCACCAGGGGCTGGTTCCATGGAGAGAGGTTTTTCCACAGACTGGAGGGGTTGTGGTTGTATGTGCTGTATGCATCCTGCGGATGGGACTGTGCTTCTTTGCATGGTCCAGTTTCTGGCATGCTAAGGACTGGTCAGTCCACGGACCAGGAGTTGGGAACCTCTGTGCTATCGATTATATAAAGCACCAGCAGAGCTCCAACCTCAATAGTCGCAACTATGGCCACATGACACCCTTATCATCAGGAAGAACTGAAAACCTGTAATATGGTCATTTGGAATAGAACCAGAAAAACATTTCTGGCAGAACTTAGCTCTTTCCCAGTTTAAACTAATTATCTGTGAAGAAAGGGTTAGTTACATATATGTTTTAAATACAGGTCTGCTTCTTCAGAAGAAGAAAACATGTATTTAAAAACAGGTCTAGCACTCTTCTAAAAGAATGTAAACTTAGGTATGCAAGAAAGAATGCATAGAGCATTGAGAAATGCCTCAGCAGGTGCCTCTGTGGAAGTTAGGAACCTAACTTCTCCTGCCGCCTAAATCAAAATAGCCATGGAAAGTAACCAGGAACAGGGAAAAGGAGTGTTCCATTAACAACTAAAAGTGTCCAGTAGGAGTTTTGTGGATCCCAGCCAGACATCATCATTTATTTATTTATTTATTTTTATTTTATTCATATTTATATGCCGCCCTTCTCCAGAGACTCAGGGCGGCTTACAATTTTTGGGATACAACCCAATGTGCTCAGCAATAGCCTTCACCTTGGTGGTGCAGGCTGTTAAACGCCTAGCACTTAATTCCAGCTGCCTGCAATTAGTGCAGGCTCGAATCCCACCAGGCTCAAGGTTGACTCAGCCTTCCATCCTCTCGGGGTAGGTAAATTGAGGACCCAAGATTGTTGGGGGCAATAAGCTGACTTTGTAAAATTGCCGCTTAGTAATAAGCAGGCATATACAATGGAATGAAAGCTATTGCTGAGCACATTGGGTTGTGCTCCAAACATTGTAAGCCGCCCTGAGTCTCCGGAGAAGGGCGGCATATAAATATGAATTTTTTTAAAAAATCCATTGTATATGCCTGCTTATTACTAAGCGGCATTTTTACAAAGTCAGCTTATTGCCCCCAACAATCTTTGGGTCCTCAATTTACCTACCCCGAGAGGATGAAAGGCTGAGTCAACCTTGAGCCTGGTGGGATTCGAGCCTGCAAGTAATTACAGGCAGCTGGAACTAAGTGCTAGGCGTTTAATAGCCTGCACCACCAAGGCTGCATCATGAAACTTTCATTGTTCATAAAGCAAGGCATTGATTTTGGACATTTTTTTTAGTTAACCTGATTAAACATGACTGGTTCTCACATATTAATTTAACTTTATCACACCTTAAGATGACTGTTAAATATAATTATACCAGAACCAAAGCTGTTATTCAAGCACTTCAAAAGGATGAAAGAGAGCTTGTCATCCAATCTGAAAGCAAAAAGAGTGGGTGCTAGTTGTAAAAGACAAGTTCAAAGGAAGTTAATTCTACCATCTGGAAGTAATCCAGAAAACCCTTTCCATCTATCAGAAAAGGCATCTACAGCTGAGAGAAATTTCAAGGACGGAAAGCAGAATACCATCTTATAGCTCAATCCAACAGGCTGTTTCTTCCCTGTTAACAGAAACTGCCATATGAGAAGAGGAAAGCAACCTCAAAGAGTCCTCCAACTATGCACTTTGCATCTTTGTTCCACAGAGCTATCTGCCATGCTATGTTCTGGGGAAAGCTTACTAATTTTTTTCTTTGATCAGGTAAAACCTTCTGCCTGGGCAAAAAAATGTAGGGCATAATATAAATTTGGAGGATTGGGAAAAAATGTGGATTGATAACTGTAAATTGACATTGTCAACAGTTTTTAAAGAAATTCAATATAAAATGTTTTGTAGGTGGCACCTAGCCCCAGCAAGACTGGCCAAAATGTATCCAAACACAAAAGCAGAATTTTGGAAGTGTAAACACAAAGAAGGAACTTTCTTCCATATGTGGTAGCAGTGTCCAGAGGTTAAAAAATATTGGATGAAGGTACAAAGATATTAGAAATTACAGAGTACAAATTAGAACTTGAACCGGAAATATTCTTATTAGGAATAATTAAGGGAAAATTGAGCAACTTCATCCGATACATCATTATACATATCGTAACTGCGGCAAGAATAGCCTTCACACAGGGATGGAAGAAGGAAAAGATACCATCTGAAGAAGACTTGACACAAAAAATTATGGCGTGTGTGGAACTGGATAAATTCACAATGGAATTAAGAGGCAAAGATGATTCCAACTATTATGCAGTTTGGGATAGGTGGTACAAATGGTTGGAGGATAGAAATAAGAGCTGATGTTTATGTATAAAAGGAGAGGTATGTATTAATAATGACACGAACACTGTTAGTGTGAATAGAGATTTGTATTTTTGTTTTTAAAAAATAAAATAATTTTTTTTTTAAAAAAACCCTTTCTTCTGCCAAAATAAAATAAATCCATATTATGGATGAATGACTTTGGAGCAGTCCTTCTCTCTCAGCCCAACATACATTTCAAAGCTATTGGGGGAGGGGGAGGAGAATGGAGACGTACACTATGTACAATGCCTTGAGCATCTAGAATATAAATGGAATACAACTGTTTAGAAACAAAAACTGAGGAAAATAAAACACTTATTGCAAATAAATATTCAAAGAAAAATTATTGCAAAATAAAGATGATAAAAGGTTCAATCAACTGCTTCTTCCACTAGTTTTTCTATCAGAATCTGATAGGAATCATCAGAAACCAGCTGTGAAAGAAAGCATAGGTAGCAACTAACGATGTACATCTATTGCATAAACCCTGTGGTTAAAGCTACTCTAACGAATTAGTTTCTATATTACTGTAAGGGCTGAAAGTAACTATTCCCTTCACCATATTTACCACAAATCTTAGTACAAGGACACGAAAATTTATAGTACTTTCTTATATCTATATTTATCAATGTTAACAGTGCATTGCTGACTAAATACAAAAAGCAAAAAAAAGCATTTGTAAAAAAACTTAATAACAGTCTTGTTAATTATGTATATCCATAACCATGCATAATGAAAAGCATACAAGTCTATAATGCAAGAAACTGATTACTGCAAAGGCAATTCTAAAAAAGAAGGAAATGCATTTCTTCAGATGTCAATTACCTACCTTTTTCCCCAAACCAATTTTCTTAAAACTTTTAACAGTTTCTGATATAATCACATGTATAGAAAACATGTTGTAATTGAAATGTAAAATTTATGATAAAAGCAGTTGCTTTATTAAGTCAACTTACTGAACACAAAGTAATATGCAGCCTTTTGAAGTTTCCAAAATCGTCAGTTAAAAGAAGAAATAAAAGAAAGACAGCAAATGTTGAAGATATATAATCTGCATTTAGTTACATGTTTGTGTTCACAATCTACTACGTATTACCCTAGTCAGCCAAATTACCAACTATGATATCCTTTAGTGAAAATGGAAACATGTTAGCTTTAAGTTCAATATATTATAGAAATACAGAAAATTAAGCAACTAATACAGATATGATTTGCAATCATAATCAATCCTGAAATATATTTGCAACTTTCAAATATACACACTAGATTACAGCTCTGATCTACTTCCTCCCACACCAGTAAACATTAACAGACTATTTCCCACTCCCTCAATGAATTCTAATTAGAAGTATAAACTATGTGCATGATGCCATTATTATAATAGGAAAGTTCATTCCCAGCTTTTCATGAACCCTTATTTCTTAATAAAAGGACACTCGGTCGTCAAAATTAATTAATAAAATCTGTGAATGGGTTGGTTAAGAATTCTGAATTTATGCACAAGTCTGAAGTGAGATTGGTTGAGATTTCTTTCAAACTTCGGGGAAAACGCGATTACTCAATTACTCTACACTGCAATTTCTGTTAATTAAGGCAAACTTGAAGAAAAGGCACTCAAGTTTGAATTGTTTCAAATGGATCGCAACTTCAGTAAGATGGAGAGCTAACAACCCCTTAAGTTCTTCCCTTCCTACCAGAGTTCCTAGTGTGCAACCTTCTTTCTCCCTCCCTTCTTATCTCCCCAAAGGCTGTTTCCGACACCAGGGCTTATCCCACTGAAAGGACGATGCTTCCAAGGCCTCTGCACCCACACTGGACTTGTTCAACGCAGCCTCTTCGGTATTCCTCCGCGCAGCTCCTAGCACAAACTTATTACGCGCCGCGGAAGAAATTGGAATGTTTATGTCCCGGAAGCTTGAACTTTCACGGAATTTGGAATTGGAGGGAGACCCGCCCAAACCCACGAGAAGTGGGCCGCCCCGGGTAGGCCGCGCAGTGGAAATAAATGCATTTCAAGTGTGCGCGGCCACCTGCACGAGAGAGCCACCCTGCAGGGACGGGCACCGCTACATAAATGAAAATAAGAGCCGCCTGCCGCGGAGGTCCCTCTTCTCGGAAGGAAAGCGGAAGGAGAAATCGATGGAAGTTTTTCTCACCCAGCTTCGTGCCAAAGAGGCCCTGTGGGTTTCTTCTCACGCCCAGAGATGCAAGCCGTTCCGAGGGACGGCCTCACTCGCCTTAGGCTTTGTCCCCAGCGCTGCCTTCAGCTCTTGCCCCTCGGGATTAGCCCCGCGCTCCCTTCCAGGGCCGCCGGACGCTCGAAGTTTCCTGCCTGAGTCAAACCGGGAAATAGTGCAAGGAAACACCCTTCCTCCCACTCCGGCTCCTCCCCCGTCCCGACCGAAACCCTCGGCAATCTCTTTCTGAAGCAGTCAGTCCGCCCAGGGAACTATCTGCGGCTCCTCCTTCGAGCGGGGGAATCCCTTCTGATCTTCACGCCGATTTCTGTTAGAAGAAAGCGGAGCTCCCAAGGCTTCTTCTCACGAAGCAAAAAAAAAAAGTTACTGTCTACATACGTGGGAATACTTGTCACCTGTGATCTGGTGAGGTGAATTGCCACTCCGGAGTCTTTACTGAGAGAAAACAGAAGCCAAGTGGGCCAAGATGGGTGCCTGTTTAACCATAAACTGAAGTAGCAAAAATTGACTAATATGAGGTAGTCCTCGACTTAACAACCATTCATTTAGTGACTATTCGAAGTTACAATGGCACCAGAAAAAAGTGACTTATGACCATTTTTCACAGTACATTGCAGCATCCCCGTGGTCAAGTGATCAAAATTTGGACGCTTGGCAACTAGCATGTATTCATGATGGTTGCAGTGTCCTGGGGTCATATGATCACCTTTTGTGACTTTCTAACAAAGCAAAGTCAATGGGGAAGTCAGATTCACTTAACAACCATGTTACTAACGTGATTCACTTAACAACTGTGGCAAAAGGTCGTAACATGGGCCAAAACTCACTTTAAAACTTTCTTATCAACAGAACCTTTTGGCTCAATTGTGGTTATAAGTGAAGGACTACCTGTAGATTGTGAATCCAGAAGGAGTCTCTTTGTGAGTTGTATCTAGGCTACAGAATGATTCCTGCCAAAACTGTAGTATATTGTTTGTGGTTTTATTGATGGATTCACATTAACTGTGAACTCCAATTTGCAGGTGAGGCAAGGTTGCATACCATGCTAAGCAAAAACAAATCACATTTTATCTTAATAGTGGGAATTATACAATATAGATTGTATCATTCATGAGCTCTCTTAAACTTTAGGATTAATTTGTATCTAGAATGGCCAATTTAGTGGTTAAGGCATCAGGCTAGAAACTAGAAGACCATGAGTTGTAGTCTCACCTTAGACACAAAGCCATCTTAGTGACTTAGTGGGCCAGTTAATCAATCTTTATTTATTGATTAGCCCTTAGGCCATATCAAAGTGCAGAGCTCCAAAAACACAACACCACTAAAATTTGAGAAAAGCAACTCAAAATGAAATAGAATAAAACACAATTCAAAATGAAATTGGAATACAATACAATCCAAAATGGAATCAGGATAGAATACAAGGTTAAATATGATTAAAATTATATTACCATGTCACCCCTTCTTCTCCAGCGAGCTGCTCCGAGCATCCAGGAAGTGGGAGGTGCTCAGTCTCTCCGTTCCGATAGGCTGAACTTTACTGAAGGACGCTCTGACTCCTCCTCCTCTCCTCCCGTACGTCCCCCAGTTTAGCTCAGCCTTCGGTTCGGATAGGCAGCTCTTTTTGTGGTTGGAGCAGGAACAATCAAAAGGTATCCTATTCCTCAATTGGTTTTCTCTAAATTGCTTTCTTTCAATTTGGCTTCTAAATTACCCCTTGTAGTTAAACTGCTGACTGCAATTCTTTGCAGCAGTCGGAGAAAGCGCACTGCGGCGCTAACCGCTTCGGCGGTTTCAGAGGCTTCACTTTCATTTTCCCCTCTCTCAGCCTTAATCTCGTTGCCCCTACTTGCCGTTCTCCTTTTCACACAACTGGTGGTGCTGCCGATACGCCCCTTTGGGGGGATTTATTTCAGATTCTGATCCTCCCCACTGAGAACGCTGGGGTTGGGGGCGCAGGAGTCCCGATTCCCCCGTTTCTGCCGCTCTCTTCTTAACGACGCCATTGCAGGGGCGGCAGAGCTGTGCTGGCACCAAGGAGCAGTTGGCGCCGTTTTGTTCTTTCTATTTCCTGGGGGTGGTTGCGGTTTGCACGTGCGCACTCCCCTTCGTTTCAGGGCGTTTCTCCCACGAGGCTTCGTGAGAGCCCTGACTGGCTGCTGCCAGCTCCCTGTGAGTGAATTCTTCTTGTCCTCTGCTGTGCCTTTCTCCCCAGGCTCCCTTTGTGAAGGGGCCTAGGATACAATACTGATTTTTTTTTTCAGAGGAAGAATTGTTGTTGGTCTAGAGACCTTTTCTTAGTTGGCTCTCTCACAGGTGCTTTTGGGCCCTTTTGTCTGGTACTGGGTAAATTCTACCCTTATTTTTTCTCTTAGCACAGCAATCAATATTATCCAACTAATCCCCAGGCCTGGGCCTGTGGGAGCTGTTGTTAAAGGGTCCAATAGGTGTTTTTTCTGCCCTATGAACAATTTGGCATCCCCTTTTTTCTTGTGAGACTCTTTCTTATCTCAGCTACCAACCGTTCTAAATATTAGCAATAATTGTAATACATATTGCTTATCCTCACGAGTCTCTATACATCTTTCAAAAGGGGAGTGTGTTTTCTTTTAGGGTGCCTAAAAGGTCCTTCTTAGGCCGCTCAAAGGGAGGCATCCCGGCGCCAGAAGGCACTGGAGAAACAAATTCAAAAGAATATCAAGGGATCTCTGGGGGCACCTCAGCTTCCAGACCCCACCCCGCCTGCCCAACCCATTCCATCCCCTAGGCCTTTAGATCCCCCCACATCTCCCAGACCTAGCCCCTCAGTCATATCAAGCACATGACCTTCAAGGAGGATCCCGGAAGTAACCTTCACCCCTATGGTGGCTGGATTGCGCCAGGAAGAATTCCTCCCACAGGATGTCCCTGAGACCATGAAGGTGTGGATGGAAATGGTAATTTCTAGGGGAATCGCAGCAGGGGTACAGCAGTCTCTAGCAGCCTGACAAGCACTTAGATCAGAAGGTGACTCGCGCTCCATGCAATCCTCGGTCAGAGCAGACTCAGTTGTTTGTTTCACAGGTATCTCAATTCAGAGATTTTCACCCTCATCTCATTCAGGATCAGGAGGGGGGACGAAGAGGACCCTCTCGCTCAGATTGACTCGGTCTCTGTTCAACAGAGGAGGACCCCCTTGGGCTCCCATCCACAGAAAGGGGGATGTCCGATGACGAGGATGTAAAACTGGACCATCCAACCTTCCAACAGTTGTTCAAGTCCCTCCTTTCCAAAGCAAAAACCACAGCCCGCATTCCAACCCCCCCCTCAGTCCCACATCCTACAGATTCTGAGGCTGATGACGATCTTGTCTTCCCTCAGCCAGTTAATGAGGAGGAGGTTATTCCGGTCCCCAAAATGTTCTCGGACCTCCTCCATAAGCAGTGGATGTCAGCAACATCTTTCCCGGCCCCTTCGAATTTTGATAAAAAGTTTTTCAATTTAGATCCAGAATTTGCTAATAATTTGGCCACCTCCGAGGTTGATGATCCAGTAGTAGCCCTGGCCTCCTCTTCCAATGTCCCCACTGAGGCGAAGGATGCCCTAAAGACTGACCATAAGGCTGAGATTGCCCTCCGTAAAGCCCACCAAGCAGATGCCTGGGCTATCAAGGCAGCCACGGCAGCATCATTCTTCACCAGGGCATCACTCAGGTGGCTCCGCCACCTGAGGGATACCATCCCAAGTTCCAACATTAGGGCTCACCAGGACGTAGAAAAACTAATTGTAGCTACGGAATTCTCTGCCAACGCTACCTTTCACGCCGTAAAGTTCTCAGCCAGGGCCATTGCCTCACAGGTTGCTGCCCGTAGATTACTATGGCTCAAGCATTGGCAGGCGGATAGTAAAAATAAATGGAAACTCGTTTCCTCCCTGGTGTCGGCTAGTAAATTGTTCGGGTCTGCCCTAGATCCTCTATTAATAGAGACTAGGAACAAACAAAAGATCCTCCCTTCCCTTCTTTGTCATTCTGACAACAGGTTCTCTCAGCCCTTTCGCAGGGGCCCTTCCCATCCCTACTTCCAGAGTTCTTTCTCCTCCAGGACCTTCAGGGGATCGGGTTACAGGGGCAACCAACACTCAGACAGGTCGGATTTTTCAGACGGGTCGACGGGGGGGTCAGGGCAAGAGAGAATTCAGGGGACCGCCGAGTCGAGGATCTCGTAGATCCCGTTAACCAAAGGGATCTAGCTCCCATAGGTGGATGCCTTCGCTTCTTTGCTGACCGCTGGGAGTTGTCCACTTCTGATGCCTGGGTGCGTGACACCATTCGTTTTGGACTAGCGTTAGAGTTCCTTTCTGCCCCCCCAAGTTTCTTTATGCAATGCCCGATTTCCAGGGTCCCGGAAAAAAGAGCCCTGATGGAGTCCACAATTAACCACTTGCTACACATCAGGGCCATTCAATCGGTTCCCAAGGACCAGCAGGGACAGGATTTCTATTCTTTGCTCTTTATTGTCCCAAAAGCCTCGGGGGGCTGGAGGGCGATCTTGGACCTCAAACGGCTTAACCGATTGCTGGTCTATCGTAAATTTAAGATGAGCACCCTCCAGTCTATCCTCCTTAGCATCAGACGAGGTGATTTCTTATCTTCCATCGATCTGACAGAGGCGTATCTGCACATACCAATTCGGCCTGCCCATTCGAAATTTCTTAGATTTTGTTATAGTAATCACCATTATGAGTATGTTGCCCTTCCCTTCGGCCTTTCCTCGGCTCCGAGGACGTTTATGAAGGTTCTGGCGGCCCTGGCGGATCACCTTAGGGGAATCCTGGTTAGGCTCCAGTGTTACCTGGACGATATCTTAATCTTATCCCATTCAACTAGACAAGCTCACAGGGACACCAAGCTCACGTTGCAAGTTTTACAGCAACACGGGTTTTCCATTAATTGGAAGAAGAGTCATCTCTTCCCATCAACCCGGTTGACCCATCTGGGGGCAATAATTGATACTATTGAGGAAAAAGTTTTCCTCTCCCCTGATCGCTTAGAAAGCATACGGAACTTGGCCCAACGTATTAGATCTTCGCGGTAGGTTCCACTTGTCAACATTGCTAGGTAAATTGATTTCTTCCATTTCCATTGTTCCCTGGGCTCGTTTCCACATTAGGGCACTCCAGTGGTTTCTCCTGCCGTATCAAAGGTCAGGTCGCAGCAACTCAGCAGCAAGGGTCCAGGTGCCTACAAAAGTGAGACTCTCCCTACTTTGGTGGACAAATCTGTCCCTCAACAAAGGGTCTCTTCTATGGGAGCCGGAAAGACTCATCATTACCACAGATGCCAGTTTGTTCAGATGGGGCGCACATCTTCAGTCTTGGTCGTGCCAAGGTCGCTGGTCAAAGGACGAATAGCGCAACAGTATAAACTGGCTGGAACTCAGAGCGATCCATCTCGCCCTCCGCAATTTCCTTCCTCACATTCATCGGAATCACGTCCTCGTCCTCACAGACAATGTCACGGCGAAAGCACATGTGAACAGGCAAGGGGGTACCCACTCTATTCTCCTGATGAAGGAGGCAGAACAGTTATGTCTTTGGGCAGAACGCCATCTAGGCTCCATAAAGGCGGAACATATCTCGGGCGTGGACAACACTCAAGTAGATTGGCTCAGCAGAGCAACAGTGGATCCTTCCAAGTGGCACCTTCACCCCGACTTGTTTCATGAGCTGACGCTCAAATTCGGTTGCCCATGCGTGGGCCTGTTTGCCTGCCCCCTCAATGCACATCTTCGCAGGTTTGTGTACAGATACCCTGCTCCAGGCGCGGAGGACGTCAATGCTTTTCGCTGCCCTTGGCCCCGCAGTCTGCTGTATGCATTCCCTCCCATTCCACTGATCCCCAGGGTGATTCGAAAGCTCTTGGCGGAGAAGGCCTCCCTGATCCTAGTCGCTCCCTTCTGGCCAAGGAGGCCGTGGTTTGCGGACCTCCACAGCTTCTCCACAGAAGAACCTTGGAGGATCCCAGATCACAAAGTGCGTCTCACCCAAGGTCTGCTCCAGCACCTGGACCCCCAGTGGCTTCAACTAGCCATTTGGAGGCTGAACAGCAACATTTAACGGCGGAGAACCTCTCGTCAAAGGTCATCACCACCATCCAGGTGGCTTGCCGCCCGTCTACTAACAGGATATATGAGGCCTCGTGGAAGTCCTTCTCTACATAGTGTCTCTCCCACGAGGAGGATCCGTTTCTTCCATTGCTGGCTCAGGTGTTGGATTTTCTTCAGGCAGGCTTAGACAAGGGCCTCTCGCCAAACACTCTAAACCGTCAGGTGGCAGCCATTGCATCTGTGGTGCATTGGCCTGGTCTTCCTTCCATTTTGCACCACCCTCGGATAAGGGCTTTTCTTCGGGGCATGACCAATTTGTGCCCGCCTGTGGTCCATCGTTTTCCAACATGGGACCTTACCTTGGTTCTTGCATCTCTCACAAAGGATCCTTTTGAACCTCTGAGGTCCATCAGCCTCCAATTCCTAACATACAAGGTAGTTTTTTTGGTTGCAATTACTTCGGCTTGGCGCATCTCTGAGGTTGCCGCCTTGTCGTGTCGTGGCGATCTCTGCGTTTTCCACGCTGAAAGGGTAGTGTTGCATCCTGATCCTACCTTCATGCCAAAGGTGAATTCGGCCTTCCACAGAGCGCAGGAACTGGTTCTTCCGAACTTCTGTCCACGGCCTTCTCACGACCTGGAACACCAGTGGCATCGACTGAACGTCCGCAGGGCTCTGCGAGTCTACCTCAAGAGAACAGCCCCGTTTCGGAAGTCTGAGGCTCTATTTGTTTCCTTTGGTTCCACCTCCCAAGGGCGCAAAGTGTCTGCTTCTACCATTGGCCGCTGGTTGCGGGCCACTATTGTGAAAGCATACCTTTCAAAGTCCCTACCAGTATCACTGCCCACTCTACTCGGAGTGCGACTACGTCTGCTGCCTGGGCCACACAGGCTCATATCTCCGAGATCTGCAGAGCAGCCACATGGGCCTCGCCATCGCCGTTTATTCGGCATTACAAGGTTGACATCTTTGCTTCGGCGGACGCCTCCTTTGGCAGACGAGTGTTGCAACGGGTCCACTCGGCTCGGCGGGCATCTTCGGCCCAGACGGAGTCCCTCCCGTAGGACAGGCCCAGCTTTGGTATGTCCCAGTTCCTGGATGCTCAGAGCAGCTCGCTGGAGAATGGGCGTTGGTGCTTACCTGATACGCCCTTTCTCAGGGAGCTGCGATGAGCATCCAGCCCCTCCCTTTTCTTCCTTTCCGTCTGGGATGGGTTCTTCCTGTTCCGACCTTGTGTCCTCATTGACCTTGAGCTAGCTTGAGGTCTCCCTATCGGCTCGTTTGGGTCGGACCTTGGTCTTCGCTAAACTGGGGGACGTACGGGAGGAGAGGAGGAGTCAGAACGTCCTTCAGTAAAGCTCAGCCTATCGGAACGGAGAGACTGAGCACCTTCCACTTCCTGGATGCTCGTCGCAGCTCCCCGAGAAAGGGCGTATCAGGTAAGCACCAACACCCAATCTATCCCAAACGATCTTAAAACTACTTTTAAAATTACATTTTTAAATCAAGTGATCTTTCCTACAATCTACCACACTCTGCTGCACCAACTTTGTCCTTATTTCCATCAACTTTACAGCAAATTTGGCAATCCATTTCACCAAGGCCAGTTACTTTCTCTCAGCCCTTTCTCTCAGAAGGAGGCAATGAGAAACTACTTCTGAAAAACTGCAGGGACTTGTCCAAGCAGTGCCCAGGAATAGATTTAAGAAAAAAATCTGGGATTATAAATTATTTTAGCAAGCCTTTTAATTTGCGACTGAATCCTGCATCAGCAAGCATATTGAAAAAGTTGTACAATACAGGCAACTTTGCCCTATAGAGCTCCCATTTTTTTCGAAAGCTCCCTAATTGAAGGAAAAAGTAAGCACTGATTGAGAAGAGGGAAATGATATATTAGATTGTTCATTCTTTCCTGACAGGAGAGATTTTTTTAGATGAGATCATTGAAGGCAGAAAGCTTGAAATGGTCTGATCTCCTATTTTTAGGATTATGGGAGACTTAATCTTTTGGCAAATATCACCCCATTCTAAAAAGGGGAATGGCCCGAATAAATTACTTTAAAATAAGTATCACTATCATAGCAGGCCACTGGCATTAACAGTCCTTTCTGAAAAATAACTTTAGCATTATTTTTTTTAAGAAAGATAAACCTCATGATTTTAATACTGTCCGTTCTTGGTTTGTTCTTACGTTGATCTTGCTCTTTGCAGAAACAGATTGTTTTGTTTCTGGTACATGTTTCTCAATACAATAGTACATTCTAATAATTTTTCCTCAGTAGTAGTACACCACCTTATGCTCAAAAGGAAAATATGTAACACGAGATAGCCATAGTGATTACTGCAATTGCCTGAATGTACAGAATCAATTTCAAGAAAATAAAGAGCACCATCAAAGAGTCTTTAATTGGAATGCCATTGTCTCTGAAGAATTATATGAAATAATAAAAGAGGTATTCTAAAAATGTTTGAATAGGAACATTTTTATATCTTCCTGTCCTACCTTAATACCCATAATCTGTGCAGGCATTTGAAATACATTTATTAGTTGTAAGAGAAGGAGACCCATGAAATCACTTCTCAATTGTTTACCATCACCAACAAACAGCTTTGTAACTGATATACTCCCCTGAGCAGAACATCTGTCCCAGAAAAATCTGACCTCAGAAAACTGTCTAACTCACATGATTAATTCAGCTCTAATACCAAAACAGGAACAAAAACTGTGTCTTTTGCCGGTCATGAAGTTATGGCCATGAAAGTTGACATGGTATGTGCTCAAAATTGCGGAACTTTTGTATTTCCCCTGCAATTTTTCCAGAATGAGACAGCCAATACAAAACTAACATATTTGCATACAAAAGTTTTGGCAACCTGGTCCAGTTGCATATATTTACTGTTTATATGCAGTTGTGTAAATTAAAAACAAGTGAATATGGCAAGTGCAAAAGATTGGACTTTGAAAATTCTCTTTTGCCAGAAATGGCAACATTCCTATATAGTTTTTGTTTTCTTGCTTTTAGAACCTTTCCCCCTTCTTTTCCTTGCAGAACTGTTCTAGTTCAGGGGTCGCCAACCTTTTGGACCTCAGGGACCACCAAACTCATAATTTTAAATCCCGCAGACCACTAATATGAATTTTGACTGACGGTGTCTTGCTGACTGTGAGAAAGTTTCCCACTGTCAGCAAGCCACCCCGGGGCGGATTTCCCTCCCCCACCGTTGGTCTTACCTTCCAGTTCCAGCTCGCGTGGCTCTACACAAGGTAAGGTTTGCACTTGGCCAAAGGGTGGGGGCCAGCGGGTGTATGAGCCATGTGGGCGGCGCAGCCTTGTGTTCCCACAGACCATGTGGGCGGCGCAACCTTGTGTTCACGTGCAGCCTGGATTAATTGGTTTGGAGGGACATTTCTCTGCGGGCCACCAAAATTTTCTTGCGGACCACCAGTGGTCTGCAGCCTACCAGTTGACAACCACTGTTCTAGGATATGCTGATATTTAATTGACCTTATTCCTCTTTCCATTTGCAATATATATACTGTGCTGCTGGATGTTATCCCACCCCCAAAGCATAAGAGAACTATCCATATCCTTAACAATAATCAAGGTTACTTCAATTATTGCACTCTTTTTTCTTGTTTGGTTGTGACTGAATATTAGTGTTGCTTTATCAGTTTCAAGTATTTTGTTCCAAGCTGTTAACTATTCATTTTCTTTTGTGTATCTTAGAACAGTGGTCGCCAACCAGTGGGCCAGGGACCACTGGTGGTCTGCGAGAAAATTTTGGTGGTCCATAGAGAAATGTCACCCCAAAAGCAATTAATCCAGGTTGCGCGGAACACAAGGCTGCATCACCACATGGCCCATGGGAACACAAGGCTTGCGTCGATTGCACTGCAAAGAACATGAGGTTGTGAGGGGAGGAGGGAAGTGGGGAACCTGCCTCACTCGCCCCACGTGCCTCGCCTGGCCGCCAGGCTGCTGCTTTCGGCTTCTTCTTCTGCTTTTGGCTGCATGCAAGGAAAACAGCAAAAGTCTTTCTTTCTCTCCCCCAAACTCCCCCAGAAATGAGTCCTTGGGACCCTGCAAGGCATCCTGCTCCAAGAGGCTCACAAAGACTCGTTTCTGGCAGAGTTTGGGGGAGAGAAAGAAAGACTTCTGCTGCTTCTGTTGCTTTCCTTGCATGAAGCCAAAAGTCTCTCTCTCTCCCCCTCCCCTGAGAATGGAGCTGGAGACGGTATCCTGCAATCCCGAATAAAGATCGATTGATCGGTAGGAAAACAGGGTGGGGAATTTTCATGCAGAATTTTTTGGGGATTTTCCCAGGGTCTTTGCTGCTTTATGCAGAGACCCTGGGAAAACATCAGCAAGCCACCGTCAGCCACCGTCAGTCAAAATTCATATTAGTGGTCACTGGGATTTAAAATTATGAGTTTGGTGGTCCCTGAGATCCAAAAGGTTGGCGACCCGTCTTAGAACATTACTTTTGTGTTTCTTTCCGATAACTCTCCATTCAGATTACCACTGTGTAAGCAAGATTGCACTGTGGTCTTATGGACACTCCACTCAGCTACATTTTTCAGCAGATCCAGAGGTGTTTTTTGCAGAATGACCAATTTGGGGCCAGCTCTAGCTGAGGTTTTTTTCTGGTCTTCAACCCTTATGCCATAATCTTTGGAAGAATTGTATATTTGTACTGTAAGGAAAATGTTATATTCACATAATTGTGAACTGACATCAACAGCAGTCATATTGGTAGTCCTCAGTTAATGGTAATTGGGAGTTAGGAACTCATCAAGCAGTGTGATCATAAAATTCAATATCATGAAGGCAAATATATGTGTCCCAGGCAGAGGCTAGCACAATCTGGTCTCAGTGACTGATCCAGATTGGATCCTGCATCAATATTATGGGATTATGTTGACTTACAATGGCAGTTATAGTTGTGGTTGTTTTCCCATGTGATCATTAGGCACAATGTCATGCGATTGCTGTTTAACCCCCTTCAATGTCATGCTCTCCATTTATTATGATTATCAGAAGCTGACAGTTAAGGTCACAAGTAGTGATCAAGTGACAGCAGCATGCTGCAAAAACCACAATTTTGAGGACTATTTGTTAACTTTCCTACTTTAGCATTGTATCATAAGTTTCTTTGCTCAGCATTGTCGTAACTTCAAATGGTCACTGAATGAAGAGTTGCTAAACTAAGGCTCCCTGTCATTACAAAATTTAAAAGCTCAGTAATATTTATTAACAATGCTAAAAAACTAACTGTATGCAGTATAAAAATTGATAATTTAATAAGTACTTTTCCAGTGCCAGTTTTATTGAAATCTGATATTTATCACAGCAACTACAGTTGTGAATTTAATTTTATCAGAAATAATTATACACTGAAGAGGGGAAAAGAAAATTCAATCCACAACAATAGTATTACATTTAGGTATAATTGATAACTTATACACTAATAATCTTAATGGAAATATTTAAAAAGGTTTGTTTGCAACATTTGTTTTGATGTTTGTGCCTCATAGAGGAAAATAAAAATATGGTTTGATCAGACAAACATTTCACATATAAAATTAATGATAGTTTCAGAATTTACATTTGTACAGTTTCAAGTGTAATATCTATACAATTGTACATATGAGAAACCTAGGACTGAAGTACTGTAACTCATCAAAAGAAAATGCCTGCCACATAAATCACAGGACATTTCAGCTAGCATCATAATGTTTCAAAGAAGTTGTTGATTGAGTATAATTTCATGGATGTTATGTTAAGTTTGCTCCATTCCAGCCATGAGTGACAAAGCTAAAGATTCCACTGTGAATCAAAAACAAATAAAGTATTTAGGATCAAAATAGAGTAAACTGTCTTTTGAACAAAACATATCAGAGGTGGATAAAACTATGATATACTTCTTAATTTCACGTAACACACATTTCTAACAATTCTAATTAATGCGTACCTCCAATTATATAGGGTATAACTATTTTGATAGTAAGTTATGTTTAAAAGTATTTAGGGCTACAAGTATTAAAAATGTAATATTGCATACATTATTCTAAATGTTTAACAACAAACTGTTAATAATTATTAATATTAAAAAATACATTTTTGCTTAAATACTCACAATGTGGAAAAGAGCCTCTACAGACTGCTTTGTTTAGAACTGTCACAAGAAACATATGACAGTTTTTAAAATCTGATTCCATCTTTGTTATGGACTCCATCCTAAAAGTAATGAAAGATAATTTAGACAGACAGTACAAACAAAAATCAAGTTTTGGGAAACGTTGTTATTCCTTTCTGAGCAAAAACAAGCTATTTGTAGTAAAAAGATTTGAACAGAAAATATTTTTATTACAAAGGTATAATCACTCTGTTAACTGTATCTTTTATTCTTTGTACTATATTCAATCTTGTACTATACAAATCATTTAAGGTTTTATGTCTTGCAACAATCTACACCTTGAAATCTTAGTAGAATAGTACACTATCCTGTATACTCTAATTTTATTCTTATCATGATAGGTTTCCCTCAATGATGCGTACTTTTTAAATATGTGAACTTTAACATTCAGGTTGGATGACTTGATATATATGTTCACAGTAGAGGTGGGATATGTTTCTATTGCTATACTGTATCATGTTATACAGTTTTTCACAGAAGCCCATTAATGAAGTAAATGTATTATCACAGTCATAATTGCTGCTCAGAAGAAACCCACAAATCATTGCTGAAACTATTCTTAAGAATCACAATCTGAGGCAAGCAATGACACCAAACAAACTGTATTTCTCTGGATACAGCTGATGGCATTTTCCCCAGCACTCTATCTATAGTTCCTGTGAATCCTCAGTGATGATATCAAATTATTTGATGCCAGAAAGATGCCTGTGCATCTTTACAGGAGTATATTAAATAACAGTTCATAAACTCTAATTTTCACCAGCTGAAAATACTTCAAATGATATTTCAGGATATCCAAGATTTCTCACTATCGGAGCATTTGGAACAAATAGATACAGGGCTCCAATGATGTCGTTCCTTTTATTGCTGATTGTTTATTTTCTGAATGTACAATTTAGAAAATTACACTTAAGACACACTGATTGTGAAGCTAACATGTGTCCAGAAGTGATAAGATCCAATGTAAATGTATTCCGTTGTGGTCTACACAATTAATCTGTCAACACTATACATCTTATTCATAAGATTTCACTCAAAGAACAAATGTCAATAAAATAAGTCCCAATTCTGTCAACCAATTGTGATGCATAGATTGAACAGATACTTACTTCCATGCTCCCAAACCAGCTTGCCAACGATCTGCAAACATCAATACTAGGTTCAGAACTTTCATTATTGCTTCTTTCACAAAACTCACCTGGAAATCAAATGTAACAGGCAACAGCTACCGTTACAAATTTATGTAGATTCAAAGTAGATTTACATATTCCATTCTTCGTTTATTTATTAAAGTTGAAAATTTTTGAGTATGTTAATGTACTGATAATGTGTTAATATATTATTGGATAATTATATCTTGTGAGTTGGTTACTTGTATTTAGGAAAGATATTTTGGTAAATATTTCTTTTTACAGCACAAAAAGATTGTTAGCTCCCAGAGTCTTTAGGAATGGGTAGCATGAAGTAAAGTAAAGCAGATAATCGCACTACAGGAAATGCCCATATTCCAAATATATTCATAGGGGAAAAATTAATCAGAGATCTATACCAAAATACATACTAAATATACTATGCTAAATAACCCAAAGGAGCAAAAAGTCCTGAAAGCTAGATTTTTTTTCCAAGGAAGAGGCATCTACATGTAAAGTATTGGAGGATGGAAAACCATTATTTAAACATATGAAAATGGGGTAATGAACTTTGTCAGTTTTAAGCCCTGTCATTTGATATCTCTTTCTTGCTGGAATTTAAGCAAATCTATCATAGGTGCAACAAGAAAGTTAGTATTGGATCCTGTTGATCTTTGTGATTACTAAAGACAATAGTCAACTATTTTTCCAGCATAAAAGGCTGCAAGACATATTGGATGCTATTTAGAAAAAAGCTTAAGCTTCATTCCTCTTTCCATGACAATCTGACATTGAGATAATCCTTGTTTGAAGACTGAAGGAAAACCTGTTTTGGAAGAACAACAAATATACTACTTTGTATCATCTTATTGTTAATTCTATCTTCAAAACATTTGCTGTGTTATAATAAAAATTAGAAACCTTTTATCCCTGTTTTCACAAACCAAGTAGGTTTTTTAATAAAAAAATAAAAAATAAATGTCTTATGATCTTCAAACTACATTTATTCAAAATAAGGATATTTAGCGAAGGTTGATTATCAACTTCAGTATGTTAGAAGTGTACTTGTCTGGAGCTGTGGGCCTGTTCTACATTGGCCTGTCTTAATTATAAAATTTGGTTATAAGTTTATTAATTTTGGGGGGAAATAACACTGAAAACATTAATATTTCTGAAAATTTGGAATTTTCCAATTCATGAAGAACCCCGTACTACCATGCGTGACATGAAGCCAGAGAGATTGCTGGGGGGGGAGGGGGGAAAATCTGCTGTATCTGATTTACAATCATGAATTGATATGTACTCAGTCTTCATCAATGAACTTATTTTCTACTGAAGTATTGGACAGATTGAAAGTATTATTCTGTGTAGTCAATGTGACCATCTAAAGATTAACATTCCAAATATCAATTTGCATGCATTATAGTTTAATTCTAAGACATTAATAGTCCCAATCCCTTCCAAATATTATACAGATTCCATACAAGCAATATTTGATGTACCTTTTCTCTCAGGAGGCAACGATCATGGATTGTAGAAAGATATCTATAATGTATTTTAATTAACTGATCTAAATCTTTTGCTTCTTCTACTTGATGCTGGAATTCCAAGCCTGTACTATGAAGAATCTTAAAAAAGGAGGCAAAATGCATAATGAACCAAAATTTGTATTTCTTTGTTCTATATTTCTCTAAAAATCTTTGCACTGTAATCTCCAGAGAGTTCAATTTTCAGAATACAAGACATTTCTAATTACAATGAATGGCGGTTAGATAATTAAGGTAATATATGCAGTCCTTAGATTAAAACAGTTTCAGAAAAGAATTTATCTCCCATTTTTAAATGATGGTGTTATTGGGAACCACATCGAAGAAAGAATCCCTAAAATTCAGCTAGGGACTGAAATATTATGTAAACTTCAATATTTGTCAGTAAGTATGACACTAAGTAAAAATCTGAATGCCTTCTTTCTAATAGTAACTATTATTTGGGAAGTATACAGGTTATTATTACACTGGAGAATAAATACTGGTTTTCCCTCTATATTCCTCTAAGCAGATACAACAATACATCTGGAATAGATTAGAATGCAAACCAAAGCTGAATTATCATGACTAATAAATTTATTTTACAGTATTTGGCATTAGCAAGGATATTTTACAGAAGAAATTATAATGTATTTGAAAGCATTTTATTTTAGCAGAATTTGTTATTTAAAATCGCAAGAGCTGTTCAGCTAGGGATGACAATCCTATATCATCAGGTAAAAATATGCATTCTTTTTGCTACGCTAAGAAACAGTTCAAAATTACTTATTTTAAAGTTATTTTAATCTTACTGAATGCATTGTATATCACATACCCTAGTCATAATGTAGTTGTGTAGACTGTTAACAAAGTGCATGAGTTTCATTCTTAAAAGGAACATGCGGTGAGTTTGTTGTTTAATGGGCTCCGACTGAAATCCAGCTTGAGGAACTGCTTCTTGATCATGTATCGTACCTCTATCATTTTGGAGCTTTTCTGCTGCTGTGTCTAGTTCTTAAGAAGAAAAGTGCAATAAAAGAAAAGTATACAGAAAAAAGCAAAACATAAATTATACTTTTATGTACACATCTCTCACACATTTTTTTAGATGAAAAGTTCAACTTTCTGAATATATTGCTCTAAAATACCTATTCAAAGAATAGAGTAATGACATGATGTCAAGATGGCAAAAAACAAAACAAAAAAACAAGGTAATTAAAATACAGCAACAGTCAGGAAAGATCTGGCCAAGAATTCACATACCCCAACTTTATTTCTACATATTCAACATGAAGTTCATAAGCAAGTACCTAAGCACAATAGCATCCTCTTCATTCCTATTACTCAACTGGCAGTGAGAACATAAGGTACTTTTAAATTATAAGGTAAATAACATATCTTCAAATAAGTTTTTATTAAACTAAAATATATAATAGCTGTTTATCCCATAACATGTTAATGTAATCTCATGCAGTGTTTTTAATTGTGTATAATCATAGAATTATATTTTCATTTATTTATTTATTAAATTTATTGGCCACCCATCTTATTACAGGATAACTTGGTTGTGATAATAAAAAAACCAGTATTATATTTTTGATCAATAAAAAGTAGTGGGAATTATGCCCAAGTTAGGTCTCTCCCAGTTTTTGTAACATGAAAAAAAAGCCAACATAATAAAAATTTTCTCATAATTCCACAGAATAAACTCTGCAAGATACACAAATGTAGCAAAATTTACATATTTACTGATTCTTCCAGTTGCAGATTACTTCTTTATTGGCAAATTTAAACTAGTATCTTTCATACTTTGGCAAACTTGTATATTGAGAGTACAGCCTTTTGCAGCCCAATCAAGGTGAACCACAGAAAGGTATTAATAGTTTTGTGATAACTTTATATTCCCTAGGGTAATTTGATTGGGACAGTACAAAAATATTGCTAATTAGTAAAATAAATAAATATTATGTTGGAAATCTTTCCCTAAAGATTTCCATAAAGAAATAAAGAAATAAAGATTTCCCTAAAGAAATGGTAAATATGCATCCTTGCTTGATGAAAACTGACAGTTTAGGTGTATGAAGGAAAGGGGGAATAAAACACAGTATCCTGGTAAAAGGTATTGCAACATTACTTTTGTCCTTACGTTCAACTGATCTCAGAATTTAAAATCATTTTACACTGCAGTAAAACTTTAACAAACTATTTAGGCAACAGGAGTATATCTTTAAAAATGTCTATTAAACTCAAGCTTACTCTAGGTATCTGACATAATTTCTGTTATGCTTTAACATCAGATAGTAATTTACATCATTTCCACAAATGCATTAAAATGTCTGTTGTTTTAGGTAAACTAAAATAAAGTATTGCAAACTGAATTTGAAGTTCACTGAATGGTGGTTCAGAAAAATAAGGTTCTACTGTAACTTGTCCTTTTCATACATCTCTCTCTCTCTATCTCTCTCTCACCCTCCCTTCCCCCTTTCTCTCCTCTCTTATACTTCTGTAGAAGCTGAAGGTAGTGTAGGTTTTAGAATTATGTTTTCATTACAAAGAATTAATCCTCTTACCATGAAACCTCAACACATCCAGACTGTATTTGGCCCACTTTATTTGTAACAACAGAAGAAAAACTTGATTATAGATTTTTTGGCACTCAACACTTATAACTATATCCACTGGCCAAGGGACCTAAATAGGAAAACAAAAACAAAAATTGCTATCCTTTTTTGCTTTAATGTTAAACCTTTCATTTCAATACAAGCAAGTGTTACCTTGTAACTCAGTATTAAGCCATCTAGTGTATGAACAGGCAACTTCTTCTTTGCTATATCAATATTTTCACATAGAATTGACAACCTATATACAAAAACATGTGGTTATTATCAACTGTTTATTCCAAGATAGATAACTATACAATTAATGAAATAAAATCAACACAAATGTTTTTAGATAAGATCTACCATCTACAATCACTTTGTTGCAAACTTTGTAATGGGAAATTTGATTTCAACATGGGATATTAGCTAACACAACAATGGTTGCATTGTAAACCAGACAGTTGCATTTGCTTTTAAACTGATGTAATTAGTGGCTGCTTCAAATCATTTAAAATTGGCGGTCACCTAATTATTACATATAAACCTTTCTTAATTTTAACCTCTGAAAATTCACTCATACTAAATATGAACCAAATTACAACTAAGTACATTATCTAGATCTCTATTACTATTAGCAATAAACCTGGATAATATTAACATCATCTCAATGCCTTCATTCACATTAAAATTACATTAACTTAGTTTATGTTAAAATCACAGAAGTAGAATATGCTAAAGTTAATGTTTTAAATTCCTTTGCAACAGAAGTGGCACATTTATGGCAAATCCTTTTTCCTCTTCTAGATATAGTTACTTTATTTACCTTAAACTATCCTCTGGATAACGTTGTCCAACTGCTTCTTGAAGCTGGACATTTAGGAATGCTTCACTTTGCCATGTGTCTTTCTCACGTATTTTATCAAAAATAGATGTGTAAAAGTCATACATTGTATCACCAGCCTCAAGTAAGAAAAAGTTTCTCATTGCTTGTAAGTATTCTACCAGCCTAAACAAGAAATACAAATTTCATAATTTACATTTCAATTCTTCACTTATGCAATGAAGATATAGATGTTAAAAGACATTTAGTATAATAGAATTCAACTATGTTTAACAATTATAAATCTCAATGAATTGTTATTCAAGAGACCTAACTTCAGATTCATATAGTTATGTTTTACAGAATACAATTATCCTATGGTGCTTGCTCAACATTCTTCCCATCATCTAACCTGTTTATCGATTATGTTTCCTTGCAACAAGCTTTTCACTTTATTCCAAATTCTTGCCATCTATTTCTAACTTGGACAGTAGTCATAATTTTAAGCTTGCTAGTAGTTCTTGGGTTATGTCAGCAATTGGACCTGGGATTGCATTGTGACACATGGGCATTAAGCAAAAAGAGGCAGGAGGAGTGCAATAATGTAAGGAGTGCAGTAATGCAGCAGGTTAGGAGACCAAGGGAGGTCCAGTACAACCCACATATTTGTCAGGGAAGGCTGAAGGAAGGCCAGTGCAAACAGTACACAAGTCGGGGAAGCCAGCACAGACTACTGTATGTGCAATGAGGGATGAAAGCTGCAATCTACTCCCCATTTTCAAATAATCTATCACAACAGTACATATTCATAGCTACTAGCATATTTCTTCTATCAGGTGAAGAATGTACAAGAAGGATTTTAGTGAAAAAATAAATGTCTATCATGCTGAAAATATATGTTAGCTACATGTCAAAACTGACAACTTATATAAATTCTTACCTGTAATCTTTCTTCAAAGTTTGCATTAAATTTCCACAACATTCTAGATATTGCTTGTTAATGTGAGGATAAAGACAAGACCTCAGGGTCAGTTCAAATGTCTGGCATGTAACTGATTCTGATGACCTATCTACACAAACATCACCAGCAGAAAGTGTCTCATGTATGTTACCGTGATCCAAATATAATCTGCAAAAAAAGGATTAACTTTAGGTCCTTCATATTAATTCCAACAAATGAATACAGAATTTGTACAAATATATTACAGATAAGCAAACCATACAGAAAATACAAGGATATAAATGGTCTCTAATTTTGAAAGTTCACAGGTTCTGTAGCTGGTTTGTTTTTTGTTTAGAAACTGAGTATGTGACATCAAATTGTCAATACAAACAATGCAAACATAGATTTTCTCCATGACGACTGCTTGATGATAAAGGGGGGGAAATGTACTACCTGAAGATATTATATTTCAACACATCTGACATAAACTGAGATATGCATTCAGTATAGGACAATGCTGTCAAACTCGCATGCATCACACGCTGGCCATGCTCACACCTGGTTTAGCAAAGGGGGGAAAAAGTCATGAAATGTCACATGACACCACTGTGATGACACAAGTTTGACACCCCCTGGTGTAGGATAAATAAAGTCTCCCTAATTTTTACCTAATTGTTAAAAAAATGTAAGAAATCAGATAATTGTTAGAAAATAACTGTGTAACAAACTGCTCTTGAAAAAATAAGAATATACAAATGTGTTTCTACTGTATTTATTCTATCATTAAATGTAAGTTTGAAAAAATGTTTTTTAAAATATGATTTGGAAAAGACTACAGAAAAGAATTTATGGAACTCAAAAGTTTAATTATGGAATCCTTGGTGCTCCCTCAGCTTCATTGTTTTCTTGCAGATGCTTCATTATCCAACTACATAACATCATCAATACTTGTGAGTGTGGTGTGTGCTCTCTGTTTATGAACAAAAATTTGCCCTGCCAGTGTTAGTGAGGTGTGGTTTTCTCCTTGGTAGTTCCCTGATTAGGGTAGTATTTTCTGCTTGTTTGTTTGGTGTTAACCCAACTCTGGACTAAATCCTTTCCCTTCTTAGCTCCAATCTCTGGAATAATTAAGTTTGGCATTACGTTTGAAACTGGATCATTATTGAGGTTGGTACAGTTCTTTCTCTTATACTCAATTTTCGTACATTAAGCAAACTCCATTTTCTATTGCATTTTTGTATATTGTCATACTTCTATTATTGGTTTTTACTTTAACCAATATATTATCTTACGTATTTATATTTTGGATACAATATCCTGACAACTGTTATAGCAAACAGTAATTAGCATACTAAAGGTTATCAATGTATGATTTCTAAAGATTTAACTCATTGAATATTGTATTACAAATCACATACATGCTACTGGAATAGCAGGGTATTTGTTTGGAAGAATCATACCGATGTTTGAAAAATTAGAAAGGACAAAAATATTCTAAGTCTCTTACATTACCTTGCAAAATTAATAGCTAGTAAAGGATCATGAATATCATCCAATTCTAAGTGTCTTTCTGCAATGGACTGCATCTTTATTAGGCTTTCTTTAGTAGCTTGCTGTTCTGTTAAAGTATCTTGAATATGTTCGTCTCCATGACGTAGACGCAATTGCACAGATTCCAAAAATAACATGTACAAGCTCTTCCTTTCTGCACCTGAATTGGATATTGAAACATAGATTACTGCTTCTTCAAGACAATTGTTCATAAAAACCAGAAAAAAAACAACACACTTGAAGTTTTTGACTGCACTGACAACGAAATCTAATTGGTCAAACAAAACATATGGGGAAAATTGAACTAGAAGTATTGACTTTGCAGCAGTAATAATAATAAAACAAGGTTTTAATACACTATGTCAACTAATAGTGATACAGTGTGTCTAGAATGTTTTTCATTTCATTTTCAGGTGTCAGGAGTTGTAGATGCTTATAAAAGCCTTATCACTTAAACATGTTTAAAAAGTAGACAGTGGCTTGCTAATTTTACCCTGTATGTTGTTTTTCAGGATGAATGTCTGCTTTGATCTCATAAACATCAAGATAATGTGTGTTACAGTATAAAAATCCAAAATGGAATAAGTCCATATAATGATGCTGCTGAAATCTTATCCTAAGTCTGGAGTCTATGAGGATCAAGGATGAGAAGAACATGATAAGGCTGAGTCCTAGCAAAATAGTATTACTAATTGGTTATTGGGGTTTTTCTGGCAGCTCCAATGGTATCTCCAGATGCAGAAGCCAAAATATTTGGTTGTTCCCTTAACCATTTGGGACAGGGTGTTAGGTGAGTCCGGTTTATTTGATGATAGTTGTTTATTAATTATAAGCTGGAATGAACTACTTGGATTTCTTGACTGGTCTTGTAATTTATTTTTAATTATGCTGAATTACATTTCTTGTTACCCAATGAAAGTACCCATCGTGAGATGGGTAACTATCTTCATTTTGTAACTCATGGCTCTTGCTGAAGTAGCAGATGAAAGCTGTCACTACAGGGGTCTCCTCCCAGCTTCCACTGATGTGCCAGAGGCAGTGCTTTTCTGCAACTCTTTGGAAGGACGTCCCTTTGAAGCTCAGTTCTGATCATGGCTGCCTTCCAGGAGCAACCAAAAAGAACTCTTCTGCAGGGCATTTGGGTCTTGATACATGGCTTTATATTTGTTTTATTAAGTTACATTCATTTTTAATATGGTTTAAATATTTTTATTATTTTAATCTACTTGTGGCTGGTTTACTGATCTAGGTATTCCTGTAAACTGCTTAGAGGAATGTAGGATTGCAGCAGAATATAAACATATACATTTGAAATTTCCTGCTAACAGATTTTTTAAAATTATCTATTACTCTAAACCTAGGCTGGCTTTGTTATCTCAACTGCCACTACTGGCCTACAGATTTCATTTTAGTCTATTAAAAAGTAATAAAATTCTAGCTCCGTCTAAGAAATATGACAACATGTTCTGAGTGGACTAAAATATCTTAAGAAAAATTCTACTGGATTAAATTCAGGCATTATGTTTCTAAACCCATTATAACTTTGAACCATTGTCAAACAAATAGTTATACATTGAGAATTATCTTTATTTAAAGTCAAGTAAAAGTCCAATCAAATGTTTTGTCATATCACTGATATTTAAAAGTGGCTTAAAATTAAGTAAGCATCAATTAGGCAGAAAATCTAGAGTGTTTACCAGAAGTATTATCTATTTAAAAATCATTTTTTTAAATTTACAAGCAAATCACGCAGTGCTACATGAATTCTAAAAATCAATACATACAAGATTATATAATAAGGAACATTTTGTGGAAATCCAGTTTTTACCTCGGGCTGCAGCTGGCTGTGGAGAACCATCCTTGCACTGCAAATTTTTTAGCAACTGCATAGACTTCCCAGCCATAATGATTTGCTTTAATACAGGTTTTAAAAAGGAAACCATGGTATGCTGTCTGCTTGATGGTGCTTGATCACTGCCAGAACTGGCACTAGCATTATCACTCATTTTTTCTTCATTCTCAGATTTTTCTGATACACTGTATAATGTGTAGGTGGCATACCAAAAGTCTCTATGATTTACAGAAACATTTTTATTTCTACAGAAAAAAACAGGTAACTGTCAGTAATTTCTCAGAAAATTGCATATATTTGTTCATTTACAATGCATGTGTTTATAATTACAATTACAATAATAATCTAAAATAGGTTTTTCAAATAACTGGAGAAGAATACTCATCCACTACCTGCAGCTGTAGTTAAGATTCAGGGCAAATAAAGAGATTTGACAAAGGCTCATCACAGCCAACTAAATTTTTGAATTTTCTTAATCAATGTGCTACATGCACACTGATTAAGAAAACACCAAGATTAAAATTAAGATACAGAGGTCAGCTGCCAAAATAGGAAGATTCTTACATATTTATATACTGAATTCAATTATTATTATTATTATTTATTTAGACTTGTATGCCGACCTTCTCCCTAAGGACTCAGGGCGGCGAACATATAAAAAGAGAATACATTTACAATAAAAAATATTAAACAACTACAAGTCTATAAATTACTAAAAATTAAATTAAGACAATTAAAACTACAACAATAAAACAATGCAATTAAAACGACCCACCCCCGGGTCAATCCAGGCCGGCCTGCTGAAACAGCCAAGTCTTCAGGTCTCGACAAAAGGAGCGGAGATCAGGGGCCAAACGAAGATCCGCTGGGAGCTGATTCCATAGGGCAGGCGCTCCCACACAAAAGGCCCTAGCCCTGGGGACCGCCAGCCGACAATGCCTGACCGACGGTATTCCCAGGAGGCCCCGCCTGTGGGAGCGCACGGGATGATCGGAATGTGATGCTGGCAGGAGGCGTTCCCGCAAGTACCCTGGACCCAAGCCATTTAGGGCTTTGTAAGTTGTTACTAACACCTTGAAGAAAACCCGGAAGGCAACCGGCAACCAATGCAAGTCACGCAGGAGGGGTGTAACATGGGAGTATCGGGACACCCCCATCACAGCCCACGCGGCCGCATTCTGCACCAGCTGCAACCTCCGAGTAATCCGCAAGGGCAGCCCCATGTAGAAACCGTTGCAGTAGTCAATTCTGGAAGTGACGAGCGCATGAGTGACTGTTTGAAGGGCATCTCGGTTCAGGTAAGGGCGGTGCTGGCGAACCAGCCGAACCTGGACAAAAGCCCCCCTGGCCACAGCTCCCACTTGCTCCTCCAGATTGAGCTGTGCATCCAGGAGGACGCCCAGATTCCTCGCCCTATCCATGGGGGGTAACACCTCCCCCCCCATGACCAAAGATGGCACATCCACTGGAAACCGAGATGCCGGTAAGAACAGCCACTCAGTCTTGGCCAGATTGAGCTGGAGCCTGTTATTCCCCATCCAGGCCTGCACCACTTCCAGGCACCAGGACATCACCGAGAGAGCATCACTGATCTGGTCTGGGGTGGAGATATAAAGCTGGGTATCATCTGCATATTGATGATACCTCACCCCAAACCCCCGGATGATCTCACCCAGCGGTTTCATGTAGATATTAAACAGGAGAGGTGAGAGAACCGACCCCTGGGGCACCCCACAAGTGAGGGGCCTCGGGGATGACCTCTGCTCTCCTGCCAACACCAACTGCGAGCGGTCTGAAAGGAGCCGCTGCAGAAGGATACCATGGTCGATGGTATCGAAAGCCGCTGAGAGATCTAAAAGGACCAGGACAGAGGAAAAACCCCTGTCCCGAGCCCTCCAGAGATCATCCACCAGTGCGACCAATGCTGTCTCCGTGCTGTGTCCGGGCCTGAAACCCGATTGGTACAGGTCTAGATAATCAGCTCCTCCAGGAACAGCAGAAGCTGCTGAACCACCACACTCTCGACAACCTTCGCTAAAAAACGAAGGTTGGAGACTGGACGATAGTTGTTCAAAACGGTTGGGTCCAGAGCAGGCTTCTTGAGCAGGGGTCTCACCACCGCCTCTTTCAAGGCAGCGGGAAAAAACCCCTCACTCAGAGAGGCGTTGACAACTGCCTGGAGCCAACCGCATGTAACCTCCCTGGAGGCATAAACCAGCCAGGAAGGACACGGGTCCAATAAACACGTGATGGAAGACAACCTCCGCATGATCCTGTCCACTTCATCCAGGGAGACAGGGTCAAACTCAACCCAGATAGAATCCACCAGACTCGTCGCCACTCCATCATCTAAACCCTGCCAGTCAGAGTCCAAGCCGGCCCGAATCTGAGCGACCTTATCCGCCAGATGTAGACTAAATTCCTCTGCTCTGCCCCGCAAAGGGTCCCCCCTCTCCTCCAAATGAAGGAGGGAGCGAGTGACCCTGAACAGGGCCGCAGGGCGATCATCTGCAGATGCGATCAAAGCGGAGAAGTAAGCACATCTCGCTGCTCTAATTGCTTCCAGGTAAGTCCTAATATAGGCTCTTAGCTGGACACGGTCAGACTCGGAATGACTAGTCCTCCACCTGCTCTCCAGGCATCTTCTCCACCGCTTCATCCCCCGAAGCTCCTCCAAGAACCAGGGAGCCAAACGAGGTCTGCGGCGAGGAAGAGGCCGCAATGGGACAACCCGGTCAAGCGCTGCCGAGGCCGCCTGTTGCCAGGCGGCCACCAAAGTCTCAGCCGGGCTGTGGTCGAGGGAGGTGGGCAAGAACCCCAGGGCCGTCTGAAACCTCTCCGGGTCCATCAGGCGCCTGGGGCGGAACCATCGTGTCAGCTCCTCATCCCAGCAGCGAGGGGCAGCCAATTGGAAGACCAGCCTCAGGAGATAGTGATCTGTCCATGATAGGGGTAGGGTGACCGGTGATCCTCCCCCCAGATCGCTACACCACTGTCCCGAGACAAAAACCAGGTCAAGCGTGTTCCCCTCCTCATGAGTAGGACCCTGAATCACCTGGGTCAGGTCCATGGCTGTCATGGATGCCATGAACTCCCGAGCCAAACCCAACGCCGCTCCCAGAGAGGGCAAGTTGAAGTCCCCCAGAACAATAAGCCTGGGAAACTCCACCGCCACCCCCGAGAGGGCGTCCAGCAGCTCGGGAAGGGCCGTTGCAACGCAGCTGGGGGACAGGTATGTCAGCAACAGACCCAACCGACCCCCCGGGCCCAACCTCAGGAGGAGGGACTCACACCCGCCTATCTGCAGGACAGTGGCCTCCCTTGGAAACAAGATCTCCCTAATAACAATGGCTACTCCTCTGCCCCTTCCCTGAGCTCGAGACCGGTGCAGCACCCGGAAACCTGGGGGACATAAGTCACACAGAGGGACACCCCCCTCCAGTCCCAACCAGGTCTCCGTAATACATGCCAGATCCTCAGCCTCCTCCTCAATAAGTTCACGGAGGAGGGGTGCCTTATTAGCCACAGATCTGGCATTTACATACACCAGCTTAAGCCCAGGGACCACATCTCCCAAGACCCCAGGCGAGCGGGCAGAGACCTGAGGGTCGGAGTGCACCACCACTCGCAAACAGCGGGGGCGTGCTCCCAGCACATAATTTGGCCCTCTGTCTCGTCCCCTTCTGCCATAACCGATCGCCCTAGGGATTATCAATCCCTCCCTGCTCACCGCGGACCCTGTGGCCCCTTCACCCCGCCCCCCACTACGAGACCCCTTTCCGGCCTGGATAAACCAGATTTTAACAATGAGGGTTGAACCCCCTCCCTCCTCCCTATCCCATTAAAACACCGAATTAAAAAATTTAAAAGACGTCCCTTAAAACCAAATTTAAAATTTAACCCCTTGGTCGCGCAATGCCACCAAGCTGTAATAACTGTGATATTACACCACACAAAAATAGGAATAAGTAAAGCACTGAATCCGATTATATTCTCCCAGAAATATGTCAATTTTTAAAATTGCAATTGCAGCCTAGAACTTTAACAATAAATGAGTTTTTCTATGGTGGATTACATAAATCTCTTAACTGCACATTATATGGATAGTTAGCAATATGTAAGTATACGTACACAGGATTTCTTTTGGCTCCACTAGTATCATCACGGAATCAATGATCTACACCCTAGAAATATCAATATATCCACAAGATGTTCACTATCATTACCTTTGAATTATAAATTCTTTGGCAGGATCAAATAAATTACCATGGACAATCCATTCATCCACTGTCTGTAGGTATGGTCTTACTGTTTCAACCCACAGAGAAAACAAAAGTGAGACCTGAAATGAAATTATGAAAAAATTATAGAGAATAGAAAGGAGTAGATAATAATACACAGTAAATGAGTTAGAAAAGAACAGCACCAGTAGAAAATTTATAAAATTTACCCAGTATTTAGAAAAGCTTATAACCTGAAGGTCTAGGGGAGCACGCCTTTAAGATTAAAGAAACGATGGCAGAAGGAGATGCTTATTAGAAGAGGCATCTGATTTATCACTGTGAGAGAAACAACATGCTGAACTAAAGCTTGAACCAGCAAGGCTAATTCTTATGTTTGTATATACAAAGCATTATGTAAATTTTAAATGCAATATATATTCTGGAGCCCATTTTTCCCCACATGATATATGGTGGGAAGATATTATTCTAGCAAACTTCTAATTTAGGAAGTTGCTATAAGATTTGGAGAGTAGAAAAACAGTTCTACAGCTGCATTATATTCTGTGTGGACAGAATATCACACATATTGTTTCCCAGCCAAGCCTAAAAATAATTTGGAACATCATATTTAAACAATATTCAGGTGAGCTGTGCATCAATAATATGTTTATAACTGCCTACAAATGAAGTTCATGTCTGTAAAAATGTACTTTTATAACATTATAACACATAAACCATTTGTACATATAAATAGAACTGAAGAAAAAGTAGTTAAACCAATTATTCTGGAAAATCATAATAATGATAATTTAACTTGATTTCAGCTAATAAGCAAAGAATATCTGTTTTTTCTGATTGGTTGGGCAGTAGGGCAAGAGCTTTGCTACACAAAGCTGTGTATCATGGTTATACATTCTGAATAGAAAACCAGAAGCAACTGTTTTAAGCAACATTTACCTGGCAATAAAATGTTGACACTATTAAAATAGCAGTTATATTATTTATGTAATCCTTATGAGAAAAAGTTAAACTGACTCACAAAGAAATGTTTATCTCTATTCCAACTTAGGCACTTTTTGTTCCTGTGCAGCATTCTACAATTTATTACACAAACTAATTAGGATGCTGCAATATCTGACTGAAGAAGAGTCTATTTTATAAAACTGCATTTCAGATTCTTTTAACTCTGCAGCTTATGATTTGTCAAAAAGAAAATACACAGATATAAACTGTGAATTTGAGAACAAATAATCAGACATAAAATGCTCTAAAACAGGAAAACTCAAAGCAGAACTTCTTTCTTGCTGCTATGGAGAAGTCCAGCTATCCTTTGTATCAGTTTATATCATTACAGTTTATTAGAGCTTATTATTTATGTATGGCATATAGCTGAATTATTGCCACTGAATCAACATGTGTTAACACATGCAGATAGAAAAATTTTGTGAAATAATACACTGATAGATTTATTTTAAAAACGGGCGACACACAGTTGACTCAGCCTTCCATCCTCTCGGGGTAGGTAAACTGAGGTCCCAAAATTGTTGGGGGCAATAAGCTGACTTTGTAAAAATGCCGCTTAGTAATAAGCAGGCATATACAATGGAATGAAGGCTATTGCTGAGCGCATTGGGTTGTATCCCAAAAAAATTGTAAGCCGCCCTGAGTCTCTGGAGAAGGGCGGGATATAAATATGAATAAAAAAAAAAGTTGAGGTATTATTGACACTTGGGGAAGAGACTTAACTCATATATGCTTGATTAATAAAATGACATTAGACTAGAAAAGTCATCTATGAACCAAAAGAATTACAGGCTTAACCTGAATAGAAACTTGAGTTCATTTTTCCAGTATAATAATTTATTATTTATTATAAGGTTTTTCTACTTACTGTCTGTTCAGAGGCTTCCCCAATATTGTCATAGTCAAGGATTGCCTTGTACAGGGTATTGAGCAAATGAGATGCTCTTACAACGTTGCGGGTATCAGGTGGTACTTCAGCAACTCCAGTGCTAAAAACTTTATGAATTACTTTCAGCTGTGCTAATCGAGGTGACAACTTATCTATGACTATGGAAAGGGTAACTGTAGTATCTACAAAAAAGTATAGATTTATATTTTTATGGTCATAGATAGAAAGCTTGCACTTCAGAAGATTAAAACAAAATTTTCAGGTAAAATGCAATTATGGTACCTTCATTGATTATGCAACTTTCAATTTCCGTAAGTTCTTTTTTGAAATTAATGAAATATTTATAGAGAGCTCGCACAAAAGCCTGATAGGTTCGAAAAGGAGCTTCTGCAGATTTCTTGGGAGTGGATATGGTTCCATGTATCCCACTTTCTGAGCTGTGACCCATGACATCATCAATAAACTTTTGTAACCTAAACACCACTTGCCCATAGGCAGCTATGCGCTCCAACATTGATCTTAATGAATTCTAGAAAATAAAAGATGTTGGTTTTTAATCTATTTTGAAAGGAAAGCAGTAAAAAGACGTAGAAATTACAAAATGCAGATATTGCATAGAAAACTTTGCAGAGTAGTTCAAGATACAATTAAAATAAAGTACAATCTATTCTTTTGGGGGAGGGGAACATGCCACTTTATCCTTATTAGTAGACAACCTATGCCCAGTTGGTCATTAGGCAAGGACACACCCTGATCCAAGCCACTCCCAGCTTGATCCTTTCCAGCCTTGAGCCTTAGTAAGGCAAGGGAGTGGCCCCTTTTGAACTTTCCCTACCCACCTATCTTCCTCAGATCAGCTCTTCGGACACATTTCTTCAAATAGTGCAATGCTTGTTGCAGTGCTTATAAAACCTTCCAAATCATCATGAGAAGGCAGTGCACAATTTGGAGAGGGTGGGCATGGCCCTCTGCCAAGTTTCAGAAAACCTCAGAAACACTGCAAGAGGACAGCGTGCAATATGGAGAAGGGCATGATAGACAGCCTCAGGAAAAAGGTCTGGTGTGACCAGCAGTTGCCTTAAATAAGGCCAAGCTGGGCATGCCTTGTCAGTAGCAGGCGATATTGAAGGTCAACTGGGATGGCAACTGGGGTTTGCATTGTGCTGCTGGCGGTGGGGGGTGGAGAGCTGGCCACTGTAGCACTTTTTGGCAGAAGTGGCAGCACTGAGGCTGAAGTAAAGATCCAGAAGTAGTGACAGCTGACTAAGAGGGCTGAAGGCTGGGCCATCCCAGCACCAATGACATCATCACCATCAAGCCGAAAGAGAAGATATGGGGAGATAGGCAAGTGGGGGTAGTTAAAGCACACTTGCTGTCCTAAGTGCCAGGAAATTGCTAAGCACCCAAATTTTGATGACATTGTAGGGGTGCTGCAATGGCCATAACATGCCCAGTTGGTCATTAGGCAAGGACACACCCTGATCCAAGCCACTCCCAGCTTGGTCCTTTCCAGCCCTGAGCCTCAGTAAGGCAATACTGTTTTAGTTAATTAATTTATTGTTCTGTTTTTAGTTGTGAGCCGCTCTGAGTCCTTTTTGGAGAGGGGGCGGCATACAAGTCAAATAAATAAATAAATAACTCTAGAGAAGCATCATTCATTCATTCAGGGCTATTGTATCTTCAAGTGATCACTGAATAGATAATTAAGCAAGTGTTATTGGTATTATCTTATTGTTTTTATTTGGTGGCCAAAGAATTAATATTGAATTGCTATATTTGCTTATTTTAGATTCACTGATCATTTCACTCACATGTGTCAAATGGGTTACTGTTATGTCATTTCTCACAGTTATCTTTCCATCATTCAGCTGAAATATAAAGAGTTTTTTTACACCTGAAAGAAGCCTGAAAAAATAAAAATGATCTCAGTACATGCCTTTGTAAAATACAAGCAAAATATACATTCAGAAGTTAGCATTATTCATTCAATTACTTTTCAGATTTATATAGCTGCCCATATCACAAAACAAGTGACTTTGGAAAGGTGTCCATTACATATTGAAACTGTAAAAATCCTTGATGTTCAACAGATACCAATTTGCAAAACCGTACCTTATAATAGATACAAACAAACCCATTTCTGAAAACAGAAATGATAAAGGTTTGTTTCTTTCAAATGCAACATTTTATTACAGTTTCTTTTTATAGATTAAAATTTTTTAAAAGCAAACTATTATAAAATCTGAATTTTCAAATTAACCATGGAGAGTTAAAGATAGCATGTATTATTCAACATAAAACAAACCTAAAGGAATTTTCCTTTGACAATTTCTTACCAAATTGTTTCACGAATGACCTGTGTTTCAGTGACAAGAATTCTCTCTTCTGGGACATACAATGGATCACTATTATATAAGTGCTGTTCCCTAGGAGAAAAATGTCTTTTATCTGATTATATTGGTAAAGAACATTCAACGTTATTTATTTCATCCTCTTCTCCTATAGGACCAACTTATAGAACTACATTAACAAATCACTGGTAACACTTGAAAAACCAAACTGCATTATAATCCTATTCTGAAAAATATTCATTTCAAAAATTCTATTCGTGCATTAAATCAAAACTTGTTTTGATTTTAAAGCACTTAATGCTACCTAATCCAAAAATCTTGTAACCCTTAAAATCATTTCTTATCTCTTAGTTGAGACTTTGAATAAGGATATAGGCAGTCCTCAAGTTATAACCCTAATCGAGCCTATCAATTATGGCCATAGTCATGACGATCATAAAGGAATAACCATGTGACCAGACTCAATTTTACAACCTTTTTCACAGTGGCTGTTAATTACTGCAATTATTGAGTAAATATTCAGTCATTAAGCAAACCCAGTTTGCTATGAGGGTGGGGAGGGCTGCTGGAAGTAAATGCTGGCAAAAACATTGCAAATCATTGTTACATGACTATAAATGCCGGGCAGTTTCTGAGCACCCAAAATGCGGTCATGTGATTGTGGGGGAGAGGCAGCATTGGAACTTCAAAGTCAGGTCATAATTAGTTTTTGGGGCGGTCCATTGTAATTTTGAATGGTCATTAAGGAACTGGTCATAACTAGAGGACTACCTGTATAGTTCTACAACACATAATTTATCACAAAGTTTGTGCAGGGAAACATAAAGAAGTCAGTATAGTTCTATATGTGGATTACAGCTGTAATAATTTTAAAATGTGTTTGGCAACTTACCATATAGAAGCTAAATTGGAATGAAAATGCAAACTATGGGGAAAACGAACAACTCTACCGGTCCAATACTGAGCCACTACGTGTTGCTCTAACCAGGTACGTGCATCAGGTTCATCTAGAAAGAAAACGGAAGTGTGTTTGCCCATATAAAAAAGTCTTCACTATCCACCATATAATATAGAGCTAAATAATATTTGAATCAACTTATTACCAGAATTTTTCAAACAAATGTGGAAGCTTGTCCAAGTGAAATCCTAATCTCAAGAGCACTTTGGTGAACTGACACAAGCATACATTTGAACACTCACAACACAAAATGAAACAAATGTTCACTTTCAGTGAGGAAATTACTTCTTGCACTTTTTTTTTCTCAGAAAAGAACAGACGTCTTTGTTTTGTTTTTTATAAGAAAACTCAGGCCAAATTGCCATACAATAAGATGTGATAACAACTTGAATAAATAGGGCATGCCTAAGGGTACTTTGCACAGACTTTATTTAGTGACTTTGGGGCAAGCAATGGTTTAAAAGAGGCTTGGCCATAGTTTGAGTATCTTTCCCCAAAAAAGAATACCTACTTTTTTGGCAGATCTCTTTCCAGAAAAAGCTCTGCTCTAATCCTTGGACAGCTATGGACACTGAGTAATGTTATATTTTTAAAAACTATTAGAAATTTCTAACAGGTGATTTTTAATTAATTGCTTTCTTAAGAAATTATTGCTTTCCTGCTTCTGTTTTACTTTTTCACTTATTAATAACTATAGTTATAATTTTCAGTCCTTATCAAGTCCACTGCAAGATGATGAAGATGGTTAAGAGATCGTAATCAATTACCCAGTCCAGCATCTCAACCATTACATAACACTAGCTCTGAAAGTTTTTAATCACCTTTGTAGACTTTCCAGATTCAAAAGCCAGGTTTAAAAAATATTAATGACATGGTGTCTTATTCAGAAAGCATATGCAGATATTAGCTTATTCTGAGGTTCTCTTGTAAAATGTAAGATGTATATATTGTATGTTCATGTTTTCTACATAAACATGAACAAAATTGAGATAGTATTACAAACACTGGATTATGCTTACATTTATATGTATATGTATGTATGTATGTATGTATGTATGTATATGTATATATGCATAATCCAGCATTTGTAATACACACACAGAGAGAACACACAAATGCTGTTAAATTGCTAAAATAAGATTAGCAGAGAAATTAAGTTTCTTTATATTTTAATTTCAACAACTATGAGGACAATTTTATATCAGCATAAGCAGTTACTACGAACAATTTCAGAGTTCTACCAGAATTGTTATGAGCCATATAATCAGTAAGCAGTCCAACTGAGTAAAGTAAATGTGAAACTTCTCTAAATATCCCCAAAACATGCACTTTATTTATATTTGCTAATAGCATGCTACTACAAATTGTCATAAAGTATAAATCAAATAGACCATGCTAAGAACCGGTATAGTCCACTCTGTTGTAACAACCAGCTTCAGACAACATACCTTTCCAGTTGACAAGAGATGCTGACTTCTTGTTTTGATCCTGGTCTTCTTGTGGTGTCCTATCTACCTGAATACCAGAATCTTCTCTGCTCAAAGGTTCAGTATCTTCTTCATCACTTACATCTGACCACTCCTATAAAACATTAAAGTACAAAATATACTTCACTCTAAGAAAATGGCACAATGGAAACTTAAATGGACTTTTGTATGTTACTAGGCATTAAATGTTAAAATATTACAGTATAATTAGCATCTAAAATGTATATTATCTCATTTCATAAACAATGCACTATGAATTCCAGTTTGACACCACCATAAACAAGGCTCAATTTATAATTTCACTGTTAATCCCATTAGCTTTTTAGGCCCACAGAAGTAATAGAGTGGAGCAATTCTCCAATTCTCTAAGGCAAAGTGGGAATGGTAAGATAAAGATCTGCTGGCAGAGAATCATCAATTATTATACTGTTTCTATTATTAGCAAGAGAGAGGGAGGGAGAGTGCTACATCTGCCTTAGGAAAAAACTAGAATATGAGGTTGAAACTAAAATTACTAAACCCAACCATATAATCATGATATAATACAAAGGAATTTACTGAGAAAATGGAAAATCTATTTCTATATGGCAACGTTCACTTCAGAAATTTATCTTGACTAAGTACTAAACATTATTTATTTATTCAGTACAAATTATTATTCTCTATTACTTACTGGTGATTCTAGATCAGGAACAAAGTCCAGGTCTTCATCTTCCATTAAATACTTTCTCCAATTAAATTCCTCTTTTTCTATGGAAAATGCACAATAATAATATTTATACACTCTCAGCTATTTCTTCAATGATCTTAATATATTACATCTAAGGAAAAAGTATAATTGTTTATTAGTTTTATATCCTATTTTTTTCAGAAAATGAAACAAATATGTATTGCACCACGGTGCCATGCTATTTGAAAAGCTAAATATTGAGAAAGCCTCAGCATAATGTCATACTACTATAAAACGTGCAATGTCATATACTGTGTGTCATGTCAAGTCATGTCAAGGCATGTAATATAATAGTTACAATGGTAATAAGTGCAATGCTTGAAGACTTAAAAGGCCAGGTTAGAGACAGATACTAATGGAGAAAATCTATCTACTATACATCGTTGTTAGGAATCAAGCAACTTCCTGGCATATAATTTTTTTTTAAAGACAACATAAAATTGAAATATATATAATCAAAATAGTAGGATAAGGCTCTTTCCTCATATTTTCTTGGATGCTCTCAACCTACCTACAGCTTTTTCTCTTGGTTCTTCTGCATAGCAGGTGTTGGAAGGAGAATCAGATAAGCATAACAGAAGCGAAAGTACAGCATAATGTGCATCTGTCTTAAACACAGAAAACAAGTAATTCCATGAACAGGACAGCAAAATAAAAGAAGATATTAAAATTCTAGTCCAATGGTATATTTAGAAGTGAAAAACAGCAAATTTAGATTATCATTCAGATTATCATAGCATTAGAATTAAGGCAGAAAATGCATAAGAAACAATACAAAATAAAAGTATAGTTCTATTTATCAAGTTATATATTTCAAATATGAGATTTTATCTTCACAAGCTGAAAAAAGTAAAAAAAAATATTCATGCTACATTTTATAGTTCTGAAGTGATCAGAACAATCACTTTAGATGTTTATTATTTGTTGTGTTAGAAATTCATTTTGGCAAGAAAGCAGATGTTTTTTATTCTTGGTGTTATGTGATGAACCTAGGCACAAATTTTCACTGACTGCCAAAATATATTTCCAGTTCAGTAAAATACCAGATTTTCTTCACTGTTTTAAATACAGGCATTCTTCTTTAAATGTAAACCCTAACCCTAGCCCTTCTTTAACATAATAAAATAAATATACATACAAAAACACCTTGTTTTCACTGTCCCTATCCTTCCCATATATTCACTTACAAATCAGAGCAGAAAAACATGAACATTGGCCATGAGATTGGCCCACTCCTGATGCACTGGAGAAAGGCATGCTTCAGACTTCATCAGTCAAAGAATTCCGACTGGTGGGGTCCAGGAGAAGAGCCTTTTCTGCCATGTCTCCCAGTGGTGGGATTCAAATTTTTCTACTACCGGTTCTGTGGGCGTAGCTTGGTGGGGATGGCTTGGTGGGTGTGGCACGGAAAGGTTACTGCAAAATCTCCATTCCCTCCCCACCCTACTAACCAGCTTTACAGCTCCATTCTCCTGCGCAGGGCAACCAAGTAAGACCCAGACGATCAGCTGGGACTCGGGAGGCAGAGAATAGATGGGGGCGGGGCCAGTCAGAAGTGGTATTTGCCAGTTATCTGAACTACTCAAAATTTCTACTACTGGTTCTCCAGAACTGGTCAGAACCTGCTGAATACCACCTCTGACGCTTCCCACCCTCTAGAATATTGTGCCCCCACCCAAGTTGAGATCCACATCCACCTTTTTTGGCCTTCTGAAAGGGACTGAAGACCTGGCTCTGCCAATTGGCCTGGCCCTGATGGGGGGGGGGTGTCATTTTGGAGGTGATTAATGGACTATGATAAGATCCCACCTCTTCCATGTGTGCATCTTGCTCCCTTCCTTGCCATCTTTGTTTAATTTTTAAGTTAATTTTAGTGTTAACGTTTCTTCATTTCATCTTGTAGGAGAGATGGGCAGCATATAGGTTTAACACATAAATAAAACATTCGCATAAGAACAACGCTGAATGTTTATTGCTTTTGAAACTACTATAGTGTTGGAGCTAACAAAGTAATCTTGATTTTCAAAAATTGTCCTCTTTTCAGAGCCCAGGGACTATTTTTTGTGTTTTAATTAACTATGTCTAAGACATTATAATAGTCTTCACAAATATACAGTGCTACTAGTCTATCAAAATAATTTATTCCAATAGTTATTGCAATTCTCTTACATGCCACGTTATAAAGGTAATTGGTTTCATGGTAACTACATGCAGAGGTCTGACAATGCATCAAAATCAATATTATGGAAAAGAAAAAAAATATTTATTAACTTCTGATGCATAATATAAATTTCCGTCACAAAATGATCGGCATTAAAAGAAATATTAAGACAAAAGAACATAGGATTCAGTTATGTTCTAAAAATCACAAACCTTTGTTCCTTCAGTGGTGGGAAGAGACAAATTCAGAAACTCTTCTGTTAGCCTCCTCCAACTTCCAGCTTTAACAAGGTCAGAGTGAACAATCAGCTTTTCATAAATTCTATATAAAAATATGGAATGTTTACTAATCTTTTAGAATAAAAGAATTAATCTAATTTTAAAAGAAACACAAAAACTTTACCCTTCCATTATTTTCTCCACTTTGTGCCTACTGACATCAAGAAATTGATGAAACCTAGAAAAAAGACAGAATTATCTTTTGGGTCATGGGTCAGAAATGATGAACTTGTATTTTGTTCAATAAGTGTATTGTTTTAGCATTTTTACAAAGGATGGGCTTCATTTTTATTTATTTACTATAGTCACAAACCCTGGAGTATTCAGCATATTTTCATCAGACCAACCTGTAAAAAAACATCCTTGCTCACTCTAGTGTTCTCCAAACATGCTGACATCAATTTGATGTACTGTCTTTATTATTAATATAAGACTAATACAGGAATGGATTTTCAGATCCTGACACCTCGCCCGCTTGCCTGATGTACCCACCCTCTTTACCACACAGCTTCTCTGCTTGGATTTTAGTTCCCTCTCCTTTCTGGAAACCTACTAAAAGAGATGCCTGATGAGAGATTTCAGCTCCTCTCTGTGAACAGAAGGGAACTCCTCCACCAGGGTATAGGAACAGAGCTCAGATGTTCAAAATTTAAGCTCAACTTCTGCCCCCTGATGAGGTTGAGCTGCCCTACATGCATGGAGAGGAATTCCTGCAGCAGGGTGCAGAAACAGTGCTCAAATCAGGATTCAAGAACATAGCTCACATCTTCTCAGCAATTGGAAACTG